>CM064971.1:78957382-79050381 GCA_032847665.1 Solanum chilense
ATGAATTTAGCCCTTTTCTCTTAAGAGTGATAATACAAATTTAGGTTAACTTACATTTTGATATTGATGAAAAATTCAATATTATATACGTTATGCATAATTATACGTACGTATCGTTTTAATGTATATATTATAATATCCACATCTTAATAATGACCCCTAATTCTTCATTTTCTCTTGCGTAATATAATTAAGAATAGATATTGAAGATATTTAGATGCATGCGTGTAGGAGTATATATTATTTAGCTTATTAATTAACTTATGTTTGGGACGATGTGATCCAAAAAAGGTCTTGTCAATGTGTTGGGGAAACTTTTATATGCCCAAATTGATTCCAAAATATGAAATCTTGATTAACTATAGATAAAGGATGTCCCACAAGAAATTTAAGAACTTTTTTTTGATACTTTGCCTTGTAATTCACAATGTTTTCGAAGCTTGATTTATAACGAAGCGATAAATATTTTTTTTAATTTTTAATTAGGAGTTTGATCATATTTGAATTATGTTAGGTACGAAGTTATTCTAGTTTAAAAAAGAGACTCTGAATATAATCGAACCTAAATACAAGTACTAAATATTGAATAAAAATAAATTTAAAAGTTCTTATCAATCTCACAAGAAATTAAAATAATTAAAATTGTCTTTTTTAAAAAATTACTTTATTTTTCTAATATGATACTTGTATTTTATTTTTCGATAACCTATATAAAACATATCATATATTTTTAAAATAGAGAAGTGTTTTTTTATGTTCATTACTAGGGTGTGTTTAAGAAAAATGTTTTTCTTTGTAAATATAATAATCTAGACAAATACGATAAATATGAAAGGAGAAGGGGGAGTCGCATAATAAAAATAAAAATAAAACTCAATTTTTATTTTTATTTTACATGAGATATTTTGGAGCAATTGTACTGTGGATAAATTTTTACATAAAAGAAATTAAAAAGAGGCCATGTTCTTATGTTATTGGACAGAAAGAAAAAGAAAATAAGGTATCATTTATTTCACAAGAGAAATAATGATTATTTTTTTTTAAAAAAAAGTGAGAAAGTGACTGATGAAGACATAATTTTTTTTCTTCTGATAATAATAAAGAAAAACTACGTAAGATGCAAGCATTGTTTTTTGTTTATTTCTGTTTATCAATACTATATACTTCTCATCACATTCATCATAGTTGTTTTTGGATTCTTGCTTTTGGTTTATTTTGGCCAAAAAAATAAAAATACTAAACATCATAATTTCCTTAAAAAAAATAAAATTTGTGACACTTAGAAATTTTTAAATTCTAAATCAAATGGCAAACCTCAAATACATTGTTCAAATTGTTGATTTATTTTATGGTATAATACTAATTTCTAAAGTGATTTTTGTGTACCTCAATAATTTCGCATGATATATGCTATCTCAAAAATTATCAAAAATTAAATTGATAAAAAAAGATCACTCAAAGGTCCAAAATTTCTTCCACTTCATTAGTTATTAGAAATACTGATGTAAGTTGGTCTAATAATTAATTAGTAGTGTAAAATCAAGCATTGAATCTTAATTTAGTGTCTTTGAAAAAAGATATAAACATCCAAAAAAAAAAAATCACCTGAAATTATTGCAAATAACAATTTGGTAAACCTAAAGACATCTGAAAAATTTTTCTCTCCAAAAGTTATAATTAATGAAAGAATTATTTGACTTATCAAATATTAATTAATACCATCATATAAAATAAGATAATAATATTTCTAAATTGACCTTTTCTTTTTCATTCAAGGTTCATGTTACACTCTTTTGAAAAACAACACAAAAATAAATAAGATTTTAAGGTAATGATATTCCTTTTTTTATAGCCTATAGGCATGACTTTGTCCATGATCACTTGAAAAGGACCCTTATGAATGTTACTTAGTGAAAATTTTGAGTTAATTACTCATATGATCATTTAATTAATATTATTTTTTTAAAAAAAAACATTTTCTTCCTAACATCAATAGATTAATAGAGAATTTTTTTTCTTTGAGATTTTAATTATTAATCGAATAATTATCTTAAAAAAATTGAAAAAGTAAAGAACATAGTAAAATTAAAGTGATATGTCAAATAGAATTGTCATCAAAATTGATGGTACTACACTAGTGTAGCAGGTGATGATAGGCTTTCAAGTCACATCAAAAATTAATTTTTTTATTTTATATATTGTTATAAAAAATAAAATAGTATAATAAAAAAAAAACAAGTGAAAGGGTCCCACTTTGAAATTATTAAACTTGATAGTTTTGTGGCCATGGTTGTGACTTGTGCACAAAAAAAATAATAACTTGGTGGTTGGTTATGAATCATTTGCCCATTCAACCTAATTCAATTATTATTATTATTTTTCAGTAAAAAAAATAAATTATATTCTTGTATATCATTCAGGAATATACTTCCAATCGGCTAACTTCTTAAATACACTCAATGTTACCTTGTCTTGTACAAACCATATACATTTTACCACTATACTTTACATGTGAAAAAAAAAAAGATAATGAAGTATAAGGGCCCGTTTGGATGGGCTTAATAAAAGCAGCTTTAAAAAAGTACTTTTGAAAGTGCTGAAACTTATTTTTAAAATAAGCAGTTATGCGTTTGGATAAAAGTGCTGAAGTTGTTATGCCAAACGTGAAAAGGGAAAAATAGAAGAAAGAGATGTTAGGGTTATATCGATAATTTAGAGATTGTATAAAAATATTAAGGGAAAAAACATAAAAATGTGGTCAACTTAAAACAGCTTATAAGCTAAAAAAAAAAAAGCACCCCTACCCCAGCTTTTAACTTTTGGCTTAAAATAAGTTTTTTTTAACTTAAAATAAGCTGTTTTGAGTATTGTCAAACAGTCAAATAAGTCAAAAACCAGCTTTTAAGTCAGTTTGACCAGCTTTTAAGCTGAGCCAAACAGGCTCTAAGTCCATAGATAAATATCTTGACCTATTGAGATCTCAATTTTAGTTTCTATGTTTTCAAATGAAGTATAACGACGCATAACCATGTAGTGCAGCGAATGAAGTTGTTCCTTCCTTAATTAAAAGTCTCGATTTTGAGTTCTGATATGATAGAATCTCTCCTCCAAATGGAGCCATGCGCGGTAGGAATTCAATTAACTCAAAATTAAAAAAATAACTACACACACAATATAATTTCACAAGTGAATCGGGAGAAGATAGAGAGATGCAAATCATATTTTTCTTTTTCTGAATTTATTAATGTCCGATATTTATTTTGATGAACGCATAGATTTGAGAGTAAGATTTACTAAAGTGAAAAATGCTCCCCGTTTATACTTTTTTTAATGTTCTCAAGACTTAAACCAAAGATAACTAATTAAGATTAGAGGAATCTTATCTAACTTACAAGAATACGAATCTTGTTAGGTACGAAATCAATTTTATTAAAAGCGCGTTAATTTTAATATAAAATCTTCTTGCACGAATTTAAATTTAGTCAAACTTTCTTACAAAAAATCTAATCATTTAAAATCGACGTCTTCCGTAATAACTACAATGACTTTCAACGCAACAATAAAAAATAATAGACAACTAATAAATAGGATAATGACAACTCATTTAAAATTAAATGTAATCAAATTTTTTTTAAGACACTTCAATTTCTAGAACAATTTTTTAACTATTTTAAAAGAACAAATCTGAACCTAGTATCTCAGATCTCTTATTCCTTTGTTCCACTCATTATCACCCTTTTTTAAAAATAAATAAATCAATACATCATCCCAAAAATTTAAAATTATCAAAACTCAATCTAGCTTAATATATAAAATAATAAACATATTCAATGTAATTCTATAAAAGAGATTCGAAAAAAATATTATATACTGCTCAACAATTTTCAATAGATCTTCGACTCATGAAGTTGTCTCAGTATATAATTGGGCAAGAAATAAAATAAAATAAATATAGAAAAGGAAAATCCTACAAATGATTGTTTTTCCTGTATCTACATCTTGCCAGCTATTTTTTTGTTATTTTATATTTATTAAAATGCAATTTACCTGTCAATAAATGGTCCTTTTATTTTGGAGTCTTATCATATTCTATGTTTGTTTCAATTATATGCATAATTATTGATCGTAGTAGCTTTGGAAGCATTTATTGTCAAATAAATACCTAGACACTATTAAAGAACCTTGAATTAGATAACCTCATACATGCCCCACTCTATATTAATTAATAAGCAATAAGATGATAAACTATACTTTATAATAAATCGACTAATAGTTCATGAAAAGTACTGAAATATTTTCATTATGGTTATTAAGATATATATATATTTCAGTCTGAGCATCGAGATGGTTACGTTAGCTTTTTTCAATTTTAAAAATAACAATATACTAATTTATGTACATCTCAATTATTTTACTCTTCACCTGACAAATACATGTTATCTTTTAGTAACACATAAACTCGAGATTGAATAATGCATGTTATCTTTCTATAGCACATGTATCAAATAACTCGAGTCAGTAATAATAATCCGAATCCCAGCTAACGATCCAAGGGGAATCACTTGACATTTCTTATTCGAGCTAAGGAAATTCATCCGAAGCCCCTTCGTTGAATAATTATATTGTATATTCAAAGTTTTTTTACTTTTTATGTATATATTAAATGTTGATTCCCCCGACTTGTTCTTGTGAAATAGTGAAAATTCCGACTCTACTACTGAACGTCATCCTGGTAGAAACAAAAGCTCCTTTGTCATAAATATCTATTTTCAAATGCACCTTCTTCACGAGAGGCCCAGTATTATATACAGAGATATTTAACCTAATTGTGAGGCTCATAATTTCCCATTGTACTGCTCTTTCTTTTGAAAAATAAAGACAGGCAATATCCTCTCAATCAGACAATCAGCTAAACAATATTAATAGAGACAAATGTTATTAAATCCAAATCGATAGATAATGAAAGCAAACCAATGGCAACAAACTTATAGCAGTTGTAAGAACATAAGTCATAATAATCGCGATTATTTCTAAGGGAAATTGACACATCTAACTCAATAACTCAAGTAGAGGCTACATCTTCTGAGTCCTAGGAAAACAAGGGAGTACATAATCTACTCTGGTACCATGTTGCAACATAGCCATGTTGACTACAAGTGCATGGCAATTCAGTAACATCAAATGTCGTTGAGATCCATCCACCTGAAATGGGGACACACTCGGAGAAGGATGAGGCTCGTTGTTGTTGTATTCCCTAGCAGTACTGAATTGTTGAACTTTCTAATAATTTAATATTGGCATATAATTGAAGTTGCCAAAGCTCAAAGCTCAAAACTCAAGTACAGAACTAAGTTGTGCACTTACGGGACATTCATAACTTGAATGGACTGCAGCATATCAGAAACAGCGATGATGAGGTCACCTGACTTGATCATGCCCCGAGCTTTTAGTAGGGAGAAAGTTTTGTTTAGGTTGCTTTCCATATCATCAGAGTAATTCAAGCGGAAAGGCATTAGACCCCATTGCAGGTTCAGGCGTCTACGTACAGATGTTGCTGTCGTAAATGCAAATATTGGGCAATCAGGGCGACAGCGTGACAAGAGAGATGCCATGTGCCCATTCTTGGTGTAAACAAAAAGAGCATCAACTTCCAAATTGTTAGCTGCAGAAGATCACAATGGAGATAATCACTAGACCAAATAGTAAGAGATTAGAAATCAAAATACCATGATTCAAATTAGGGTATATTTTTAACAAGTACCCTTATGAGTTATAGGCTGAGCATAAAGGACTTGTGACTTGTCCCACAGAACCGAAATGTAAGACTTCTAGAAAAAATTAGCTCTCCATATTCAAAAAAATAAAATTTATTTTGAAAAGCGCTTTCACTGTCAAATTACATTTGCTTCTCCTTGCTGGGAAATATGGCTTGGCTATGTTAATTTTTCCTCCTCCTCTGCCTCGTTCAGCATCTCTCTAAAAAGTTCTTTCATGAGATGAAAATTCAAAAGCTAATCCCATTTCGTAACCAAATAGTAGAAAGACCTTGTTCATTATTTAAGAACATCAATTATTTAGATGATCACTAATCATATTGCTATTACTAAGGCTCAGTTTATTTCTTAGAAAAAGCATAAGACCCTTTGGGTTTATGTTAAGTCTCCCTCCAACCTAACTGGGTACCACCATTACTTTGGGAAGAGAAAGATATCAAGGTTTTCACTAGCTGAACTAGGTCTTCGTTTAATGGACTCCACTTGCATTACTGGTATGAAGGCAAATAGGGTATCAACAGTAGTTTGGGAATGAAAAGGTATCAACATTTCATTCAAATTACTTGGAATGATGACAAAGAAAGTTCAGCAAACAGTAAACAAGATAAGAAAAGGTAGACTGACCAAAATGATACTTGACTGTGATCAGTCCAAAGACTTCTCTCAACATGAAAAAAAATCAGCAGCAGGAAAAAACAGCTCATATGGATTGTCCAGAAGACAGTATCATGGAAGGGAATAACATAGAGAAGTGGAGAAGACTATGGTTATTTATTCAGAACTCCCTTCTTTTATGAACATGTGTAATATTTCGCCCCAAAAAAAGAACATGTGCAATATTTCAGGACTCTTTAAGTTTTAGATGAAGTGTATAATTGAAGACACTCCTAAAGTGAATGATGACTGTAAGGGTCAAAATGTGATTTTGATTTGATTGCCACTTATTAGTATTTGGAAAAGGTAGTAAACATTTCCCATTGCTTGACTAGAAGTTTAGTTTTGAACTTGGAGATGACATGTTTGAATGAAGACATAAAGAGAAATAGGCATCTATGGTTAGTTTTACTTTAACATACAGTCAACACTCAACCCCACTTAAACAATAAATAGCATAATATTAAGTATATTCGTTATATATCATTTGTAAAAATAAAAAAAGATGCATCATATCTACTTATCATGTTTGTAGCATGACTTGAAGGATTGAAGTGTAAAGGATCATAAAATATCAGGAAAGTAATAGTTTTGTGATCAAATAACGTTCTGACAAATGACGATCAAACAAGTTCTCTAGCCTTCTGTCTTGATATTGACATATCAATGTCAGGCACTCTATGGATGACATGCACATTTGGCACATGCCCCCCTCAAAGTAGATTGAAGAACATACTTAAACTATGTAAGACTCCTATATTACTGGGGAAGAAGCTATATCCTTACTGCATTTGACCAATATCAAAAGACACATAGTCAACATGACTTCTATAAACTAAATTAAGGTACAACAAATGTATACATAGACATCCTTTTGGAAGAATTTATATCCTTGTTATATTTGACATTTTAACAGGCAACAAAAGGCGCACACAGCCAAATGACTTGATCATAAGGTGTATAAAGAGTCTTTACCTAGAAGATCCAAGGTATACTCTCCCTCCCACCTCCCACCCCCAGTTCCAATTGTCCACACTCATTTATCACTTATGTTCTCATCATAGAAGCAAATAGATAACTGCATATAGCAAAGATGCATAGCATGTGTGTGATAGCTAATAGAGCTACTCTCTATGAGACTAGAAATAATGTGCGAGTCATTTTCCTTCTGAACATTTTAAGGCATCTAGATCTGAACCATTTGTAGAATTTACATGAATAAACTGACTAGTTATGATATCCCAAAAGTTAGCAGTCTAATGGTTACTTGAATAACTCAAGAAACTGTTCTTGCACATTTTCCATCTGCAGTTAAAATCTTCTGTAGTTCCTTTGTTGACTAAAAATTATCAAATGATCACCTATTTAGTGACAAAACAACCCTATTACTTTCAGTTGCTTGTAGCTGAGAATTGAGCTAACTTATGGCGGATAACAAAACTCCTGTTGCCATCATCCTAAAAGAGCAACTAGAAGTTGACGCAAGAACACAACAAGGTAGAAGCGCACATACATGCATACACCAAGAGTAGCATGTTATGACATATAAGTTACTATTGCAGAATATGACAATTTGCAAAAGCTTAAAAATGGGAAAAACTCATCAAGAAGGGAATGGAATTTCCAGCTTGCACTTCAATTCATTTGAAAGTGTACATATAATATATGTGAAGGTCTTATAAAAGACAACATAAAAATGTTTATTCCCTTTTGAAGGCTTACTCAAAATAGCTACTCGTCTTTAATGCATTATCGATATTCATCAGAAAACTAACACTATAATTTATGGGCCACATAAGAGAAGAATTGAACTAGCCATCTCAGTCTCACCCTCGCAAAACAATTCATAGTTGATCTAAGAATGTAAGACACACGCATACAGATACACCAAGATAGTGTAAACATTAAAGTCAGAAATGACGAATTCAAGAAGCTTTCTCAAAATTGGGTGAGAAACTAAAGAAAACGGGAATGGGTTTTCCAGTTTTCACTTGATCGAATTTATACATGAATCCTTCTAATTTTTATAAAAAGCATGTATAAGTCCATGTCTGTATTAAAAGCCAAAAAAGAAGTGTTTTTACTCTATGGTTCATGCAGCCAGAAAATTCATGTTTGAAGTCATAAGGTGGTATATCAATTCTGAAATGTATCCAAATGTTACATTTTTTAGAGAAAAGTTAACATGCTGCAAGGATGAGTTCCATTAGTTATACACTTCTCAGCATTCCCTACATAGATGATAGAACCATAAATAGAACTTAATTGTTGTTTTATCCAGATTTAGCAATAATTCATTTAATAACATGGATATCCTGTCTCAATAAAATGCATGATATAATAACTGTGCATCAGAACCAAAATTTCTAAGATTCATGATAGCTAATCACTTTGACATGATTATGAGGATTTTCCTATTCCCACTTCTAATTGTTTTTAATGTCTTAGAAAATTGAACAGATTTAACCCAGAAAAATTCCTCATAGCACGCAAATTTCAGATAATACTCTTAGTTTTCAGGTTTATATCTTGCTAGTAAGCTAAAAACATGCCCAGTTTCCTTAAGGTTATTTACCAACTTTAGAAAATATTGGGCAAATGCTAAAAGAGCTTTAATGCAGAATGTCAAAGTTCACGATTTTGCTATTTCACCATTTAATTGTCCAGTCCACACTCCACAGACCACACAACAACAATAGAAAAAAGTAGTTTTACATCTGCAGGTTATGAAACAAATAAAAAGCAATGAAAATCAAATCAATTAGTATTCAAGATAGAATTTTACCCATCTTGGCGGCAGAGTTGCAAATTTCTTCTGAAATACTATCAGAAAATGAAGATGCTATGGATGGCAATTCAATAACTTCGCGGCGTTTCTGTTCTCTCCACCTTCTTTCAATTCTCAAGCTAACAGTTCTTAGGACAGTCAATGCCTTCTCAGGAAATTGCCCCATGGCCGACTCACCAGAAAGCATCAAAGCATCCCCCCGTTGCCTAACTGCTTCGGAAACATCAGCAACTTCAGCTCTAGTTGGAATAGGGTATTCAATCATAGATTCCAACAACTGGGAAGCTACTATAACAGGCCTATTCAGCTGCCTGCATAGCTGAACAATCTTTTGCTGCTCCGATGGAACCTGTTCTAATGGAATTTGAGCACCAAGATCTCCTCTTGCCACCATAGCACCATCTGATGCCTGAATTATTTCTTCTAGGTTCCTCAACGAGTCAATGCTCTCTATCTTTGCAATTACAGCAATATCACTGTGCAGCACATCAAACCAGATAAATGAATAATTTGATTGCTGAGAATCAACTTCTTAAATATGTTCGGAAGTAAAGGTCGGTTCTGCTAAATGCAGTTTTATTTGCTAAGAAGGCTCTTACCCATCCCGGGCCCTGGCTTTAATGTAGCTCTTAAGATGCTTAATGACTTCAGCAGACTTGACAAATGATACAGCAATAAAATCTACACCCTCAGCAATCCCAAAGTCAATGTCTAGCCAATCCTGCAGCAGTGAAAAACTTAAAATAGTGACCATCTAAATATACTAAATTTCAGCAGTTAAAAAATTTAAGGGTGTGAGAACAACTGTGCCTGGATCCTGAAAAATTTAGTGGAAGTCCAGGTATATCCTAATAGCTGTTGTACTAAGCTAGAATTGACTATGCATACTCTTTCTGAAACATAAATGTTGCAGTATCAACAGTTACGTCCTTAGATCCAGGCTACAAGAGTTCTTAGTTCCCTTTAAAGTGAGAATCTGGGAATTTTAGCTGATATAAAAGGTACTGTTTGATAATGGTGGTGACTGGGCCACAACTTCGCATCTCACAACTATATCACTGGGTACCTGCTACCTCCACCTATACAGGTATACCCGGTAACTTTTGACAACCAAAGTTTATCATTATGTATTCTTTTTGGGACTTTGTCCTTGTGAGAGTTTGTCACCTATATTGTCAAGCCTCTTTTATTCGATCTTTTGCAATCTTGAATTAAGATTTGTTGATCGACATAATTATGCAATTTGTTCAAATTAAGTATGAATTAGAAATTTGTTTTTGATATGGTTCTTAATTCTGTTTATATTGGGTTTCGACCCTACTTGATTTAGGCTTCGATCCATCTTGATATTTGATGATTCTCAAAAAACACATGTGGGGGGCAAATTTGTTATCTGACGAACTTCCTTGAAATGATTTTATGAGCTCTTTTGACACTTGAGCCTTTCTATGTTGATATTGATATTTGGAAACACTTCAAGATTTGGTATTTAGTACTTTTTATGTATTATTTGTTTACTTGATTATGTTTATGCTCCATTTGAGCTACCTATAACTTAAAAGGGAATTGGAGAATGTAATGGCTTCAAGTCTAAAGTTTATGCACCACTAAGTTTTATGCAAGAGATTTGAAGATGGCCATTTGAAGTAGACTTTTTGGAATCATTTATGAACAGCATATCTGCATAGGAATCTATGTTTTGTACGGATTTGGGACTTGTACATGATCCGTATATCACACTTGTATGTAATTTTGGAGGTTTGATGGATCATATAGCGATCAATTGTAACTTGAATTTGGTGATTTGTTTGGCTATTTCAGAGTGTGCAAATCCAAGTCTTCGTAATGTACTAAACTTACATTTTGATTTGTAATATATTTCTCACATGTATAAAGAAGAAAACTAATTTATCTTTTGATACTCACAAGTTTGAAATTCATGCGTAGTATTAACCTAGAGTGGTGTTTGTACTTGCTTGAATGGTAATATTATTGGTCCGAGTTATTGACTTTACTAATTTGACAACATTAAGGGGCAATATAACTGAACAATATAAAAGGTGCAACAATAAAGCAAAAAGTTCATACCAGAAACAGTTTCAACCAAAATATAGATCTCAATTTTGATTATGTAAACCAAGCTCATAAATTATTTTCAAAGAAGCTGGAAAGGAATATAGGTGCAAACCTTTGAGGAAATTGTTGGCAGCATAGCATTGCGTTCCCTTACTAATTTACCATCCCGCCAAAATGTCAGATTAGCCCGAGGTAAAAGAAGTCCAGGATCCGTGCAAAGACACTTGACATCAGGGCCAATTTTCTCAATCACTTCAAATCTCACCATTCCACCATCTACTAGAAGATCATCACCCACTTTTACATCTGCAGTGAAACGGTTAAGCCAATAAATAATCAAAATTGAACATATTTATCAAAGCGCAAGGAATGACACCGAAAGCATATTTCTTTGCAAAAATGATCTTTTTTATTTTCTATAGCAGTCTATAGGGCAAACCTTCAGCAAAACCATCATAGTTAACAGTGATGGTGCGTTCTGGAAGCGGTGGATCAAATGCACGAACAGTGAAATTCCAAATTTCACCATCCTGTATAAAGAGAATAGTTAGATGTTATATCTTTATTCGGCATAACAGATAATGATATATATCCAATGTTTTCCATAGACCCCCCACCCCACCCCCAAGCAAAACTTCATAGATTATTGTTGGTGTTCAATGTTTCTTTCCGATTCTACTATGCAGAGAATATCAAGAAAATATAAATGCCAAGAACACAGTAATGCAGTAAAACAGAAAAAAAAAAAAAAACAGTTTTTCGTTCAAATCTGTAGCAAGATCCAACATTTTTTCCAACCAACCCCACTTCAGACTTCTGACATATGCTCAGCCTGATTCTCGCTTAGCTCTCTTCTCTATCCAAAGTAAATAGTCTCAAATGCCACTAAGATTGACGTGGTTAACTTACCTCAGCTAGAATTCAGCAACAGCGACAAGCAAACACAGAAAGGAAGGAACAAAAGAAAACTTCAAACCCAGATCATCACTGCGCAGCATATTCCTATAGAAAAGAGCACAATTTCCCCTCCCAACACCCTCACTCCATCCCACCCCAGCCAAAATAAGTATCCTGATTTTAGCTTTATCCACCCACCTCAAAGTTTTATCCATGATCCTATACTCGACAGAACTCCAAATCTGAATTCATGTTTGCTGACACCATAAAGAGACTAACAGTTATTTGTGTCACTATCTATCAGGCTATATCTACATCCCATCAAGTATTTGTAATATTTGTAAAGTTACTTTTAATTTTGCTGATTTAGGCCAAAAACACTTATAGAGGAATCACTTCAGAGAAAACTGCTTTCCAGATTCAAATGTAGGTGATATTTTAGATGGAAGTCTCCCAATTTCAAACTAAAGCACAAACCTTCGCTGATGAAATTAATTTTATCAAAAAGACAATATACTTGCTTTCTCAAATTCTTGTACAAACACTTGAGCTCGAAAAGTATTTATTGTATAGAAGACAAGAAAAGTAAAAATACTTCAAAGCTATTGAAATGGTATTTCTTTTTAAAAAGTAGTAGATAACTACGGAGAAACTGCAGAACACCCAATAGGGACCTTAGTCAGTTAAGCAAATACACATAAATGAAAAGGTTGCACCTTCCAAAAGCATCCCAGTTCTACTCATACCACAACATAAACAACAACAGATTTTGTTAAATCCCATAAACAGCTACATTGATAAACACAAACTCTCTTATGAAAATAACACGAGATTAACTCGTCCATAAAGCAGAATATGGTACTAATTTCCTGCTCACAATTTCTTAAAATGAATAGTTGTACCAACTCCAAGCCAAATATATACCTCAGCTTGGGTGGATGAAGCGCAGCCAATCCAACTAATTCAGTATTTGGTATATTCAAAAGACAACTTCCCATTGTCAAGGCAAAAATGTTGCTTAGAGTAATATTATCAATTAAATGATAGTTTTTTTCCAAGATTCATGTACCTAATATTTAACAAAGTGCCTAAAAGTAGTTCTGCAAAGAGCAGTAGGTGCTTAACTAAAGCTACTTTTTGAAAATAGTACTTCAAAATAGGACTGGAAAAATTACATCAAAGCTACTGTACACTCCCAAACGAAACCTCAGTTTATTATAACAAAAAATGCACCAAATTTCGAAAGGTTGCAACTTCCCCAAGAATCCTGTTTTTTTCCCAACTGACAAATCTATATGTTTCCAAGTACCAAACTCTATGGATATGGGCAGCCTATCTACCCTTCTCGAGTTCACTTAAATACTAGACTTGGATAACCAACATGATTCACACTAAGCAAATCATACCAATTCTTGTCATACAACAACAAAGAGAAGTATTAAAGAAACAAACTTTGCTAGTTCCAAGGCACTTAAGACTAAACTTATCATAAACCAAACTACAGTATAAAAGATTTAAACTTTTAATTTCATGCGATTTCGTAGAAGGGGTTGCTATACCAAATTCAAACTAAATATATACCTCAGCTTTAGCAGATGAAGCCCCGCCAAGGTCTCCCATATGAATCTCACTACCTTCAGTATCCATCATGATGGCAACAGCAAACCCTTTCTCCTCATTCAACCTCCGAACTCTCTCAATTACCATACGATGCCAATCACGTGTTCCATGACACATATTTATCCTAGCAACATTCATTCCTTCCACAGCCAAAGCCTCCAGCTGCTCAAACCCACAAGTAGCAGGACCAATCGTACAAATCAGCTTCGTCCTACGTGTACTCCTAAACCCATTCTCCTTCAGCTCCGCCTCTGTTACAGTATCCACTTCAATCGAACTCGAATCCGCTGACGATGCGACCGCATTATTACGACCATACTCCTTCGTCACACTTGATAACACCCCTCCCGAACCATTCTCCGACACTAACACCGGAGATGACTGTGACTCATCGAGATCTGACGCTGCCGACGCTTTCACAACTAAACTCCGCAACGATTTCTTCACCGGCACACGTAAACTACCGGTTGATACAAATACCGATGGCCTTGAGATTGTGAGAGATGCAGGCGAACGTGAAGGCGACGAAACAAAGAAGTTAATAGCGTGCGACATTGTTTTTCTCACTGGAGATTTCGCAAATTAAGGATATTTCAGGTGATCGGGTTGACGTTACGATAATTCAACGGAGTCGCCGGCGGACGGCGGTGGTAGTTAACGACGGGAGCTGAGAGGGAATTGGAGTGAGCAATTTAAATAGGGAGTAAAAGGTAGGCGGAGATAGCGAGGCAGGAGAACTTTGTTATTATCGTTGAACAAACATTAACAAAGGATTTAGGAGGATCTACTAACAAAAAATAAACAAAACTAGTCCCTCATGTTTAGGTAGGTTTAAAATGGTCCAATATATTTTATACCACTTTTAAGCCTCGTAGAAGACGTTTGAATTTGAATAAGTATAAAATTGTATATTGATCGGTTCAATTTTGAAGTTTATCGTTTATTGATTTATACACATGCTAAACTATTAAAGAATCATTAAGATATTAACTTATCTGTTATTTGTATATTGGTAATTAATTGTAATCTGTTCGATTATCGATTTATTCATTAATATTTAGTTTTAAAAAATAAAAAATCATACAAATGAGTTGGCAGATTTCATCTTGCTTAAAAGCAAATAATGTCATAATGTAGAATCATCGAGAAATTGAAAGGGACAGATAGTCAGAAATAAAAGTATGAGACTTAACTTTAAGTGAAGAATTTTATATACTAAAATGGTATAATATAATTATTTAATTTACTGTCGAATTATCGATTAACCCGTTAGGAAAAAACCTCAAACTATTAAGAATTGATAATCCGATAATAAAGAAAACTCAAAATTATTATCGAAACTACTTAATCAAATAACTCATTATCAATAATTTAATTTTAAAAAATTAATTTGACTTATCGATTCCGATTAAATTTCAAACAACCTTAATCTAAATATTAAAATATGCATAAAAATCTACATGTCTACATTTAAATACACATGGGAACATTAAGTTTATCAAAATTAAGTACATTTCTGGTCTTCCTTAAATATATACTCCTTTTCATTTTAATGTCTACATTTAAATACACATAGGAACATTAAGTTTATCAAAATTAAGTACATTTTTGGTCTTCCTTAAATATATACTCCTTTCCATTTTAATTTAGGCATAATTATATATATATATATATATATATATATATATGCGCGCGCGCCTTAACTTCAAATTATAACTTTGGGCTTTAACTTTGATAGTGCACAAAGAGACATCTAACTATCTAAAATTTATAAAAAAAAAATACTTGAATATTTCAGACACAATGTATGATATATAAATACTCTGATGTGGATAGGTGAACCACTAAGTTACTGTCACCTAACTAAAATAAATACACCTAGATTTTAAAATAATAAAAATAAATTATAATATAGAATAAGGTGAAAAAGAAAACAAATTCATTTCTGGAATTGTTTTACCAGCTCTTCTCCTCTTTCTCCTTAAAAAAAAACTCTAATCTAAATTTCTAACATTCATATCCTTATATTCAAATCAAAGAAAAAATTGTTTAAGATATGTGCAGAAAATTCATATATTTGAACGATTACCTATTCTTTCTTTCTTAATTTAGTGAAGGTATCAAAGTTCAACACTTTATAAACAAGCATTGCATATTTTTGGTCAGATGTTCAAGCCAAAATGGGAATAACTAGAGGAAGCTAACGTTTTTGTTGCAAATTATTTCAAAGCAACCCATAGATATAGGAAGTCACGAGAATCAACTAACTTATTCTTCTTTCTTAAGTTTGCAGTATATTTGTGTTTTAAGTTGTCAAATATTTAATGGAAAAATAAAAGATGTTTGTATATTATGATTGTCATAGTAAGTAGCAAATTACAATTACGAATTTCCAGAGGCTAAGAAATAAACATAGAGTGCTAAAATTTATTAAGTAAAATGGTGCATTTAAATTGTTTGATAAATGTCTAAATGAAATTTTCAAAGATTTTTGTCAAGTTTGAATAGCAATTTGATATCTTATCAAAATGTAAGGAGTCTGGTAAGTGTGGATTGGAGTAGTTGATTGAGAGTCTTCGGACATAGATTGTATTCGATTTTTACAATTATGTACTTAGCCAATCTTGCTTACAATAGATATAGGGAAAAATATAAAAAAAACTTCATTATAGCTTTTTTTTTTACAATAACAAAAAATAATTAAATGTCACTTGTCATTTGTGCATTATTTGCAATAAATAACAAATGATGCCAGCAAAAAAGGGGAAAATGTTAAAAAAAAATTAGAAAGAGAAAAAAAGTGAAATTTCATTTAAAAAAATAAAAATAAAATATATATATATATATATATATATATATATAAAAGATTGATTAAGGATTTAATAGTCTTTTCAATGGTTTTTTACGGTTGGAACCCTCAAATTTTATCTCTGACGCTCCTAATTTGGGTGTATTTCACGCATTTTGCCAGGTAGGATTTGAGTGTTTTTTTTATTGAAATTTTAAGTAGTAAAAGTGTCAATTTATGCACTGACAAAGTTAAAGGTCAAAATTATAATTTAAAATCAAGTTAAGGATCCGATTTATGTATTATGTCTTAAATTTATTTGTGCGACTTTCATTTTACAGAATGTCAAAAAGTTAAAAGAACTAATAATTAATTTATTATTTCAAATTAAAAATGTGAAATTAAATTTTAAAAGTTATGTTTTTTTAAATAGAAGAAAAAAAAGTAAGACAAATAAATTGAAACAAAAGAAATAATATATAATAAATTCTGAGCGCAAATCTAACAAACTCGTAAGAATCTAAGTTTCAATCAGAAAACATTAAAACAACAATAACATCCAATATAGTTTCACAAGTGAAATGTACAAAAGGTGGATTTTTCCACAGCTATATCTTTTACCTATGTAAGATAGAGAGATAATTTTTGATGGACTCTTGAATTTTCTAACATGATATGAAACAAATGCAAGAGAAAATTATAATGAAAATATTAAAGAAAATGCTAGAGACAACCAAAGTAAAAAATTAATAATAGTATTAATAAAATCGAAGAATAAGATGCTACAATTCCGCTCTACCATTTTAACATAGAAAATACTTGACTACCTACAAATTATCAACTCTAAAATTTTCATCGTCAAGCTCTCCTATTTAGTACCGTTGAGGCAATTCGATAAAAAAAACTCTCCTATTTAAAGTCATGCCTATAAAATAAGAATGGGTTGTGACATTTGTAATCACTTCTCTTTAATTCCTTTATATCAATCTATACCTCTCCTCACTGTTAACTTTCACACCTCCCGATGGGGCATTGGTGATAATTCTATTCATATATCTGGATCATTTCAATCTCAAATCTTGTATAGGTTACTCACACGTAATCCATATATCTTAGCTCATGATCTTAATTATTCCACATGCTCACACAGTCATCTAAGCATCCTCATTTATATTAACTTCATCTTCTGATCGTTCAAATTTTTAACTAACACTATAGTCGATCCAACAACTACTCTACAAAGTTTACATTGTGCACACATCTTAGTCCTGCTCAAACTTAAGTTTTTAGACTCTTGAGGTCTTGCTTTCAAATCTTTAGTCTATGGTTGAGTTCATCGCATGTCTCATCAATTAATATCGTTTGCAAATAACAAACGAT
This sequence comes from Solanum chilense, assembly GCA_032847665.1. Taxonomy (NCBI): domain Eukaryota; kingdom Viridiplantae; phylum Streptophyta; class Magnoliopsida; order Solanales; family Solanaceae; genus Solanum; species Solanum chilense. The sequence continues at coordinate 78,975,360 of CM064971.1, forward strand.
ATAATACTTCTTGAATATATCATGTCAATTTATCTATCACCACCACGAAATAGTATATATGATCGAGAAGACACTTAAAACTCCGTATGTATATATATAGGATATGAATAATTCCGTTAGGCGAATCCTTTACCATATAGGATATGAATAATTCCGTTAGTACCCATGGTATGAATCCTTGCTAACAATTTTTGTCATGTATATTACATATCCAACAAGATCGTGCGTTAGTGTAGATATGAGAAGCACATTCTCAATAATTTAGGTATGAAACTCAGATTTTTTGTTAGTGTGTTTTTGACTCTTCAAGTTTGGCTTTATAGATAAATGCATCCATGATATTACGAGTAGGTTAAAAACGATATAATAATCTATCCAAACAATATATTTATCGAACATACCACACTACATCATGAAACAACCATCCAACCAGATAGAAGTAGAATTACATATATCAGTCTACCAGTAGAATCCTTCATAGAAGAAACTCAAAAACAGCTGAAGTTACATAATTCATCATATCATAAAGAGGAGGAATCCATTGAAAATGAACGAGCTTTATATATACAAAATACAACGCAAGATTGATTACCCATTAGTGTAGAGAACTTCATCCAGTGAGAAACATCAGCATCAATATTCACTGTAATTGCTGTAATCATCTCTGGTTGCTATGTTGTTTTCAACTCTCTCTGCAATCTTGGCTTCTTCATACTTCAATCCTTCCCCTAATGTCAATCCTCCCAATGTACCAGCCACTGCTCCAACCGCCAATCCGGTGCCTACCCCCGCCGTCCCCATTTTCCCACTACGCTTCTGATCATAAGGAGGGTAATAATCAACAGGGGCGCTTGGCCTCGAGCCCAAACTGTTATAGCTAGATTGCCGCTCAACAAATGGTCGTGGAGGAGGGGGAGGTTGAGAGTAATACCCAGGGAAGTAACCAGAGTAAGGATCAGAGAATCCACTGTAAGGAAAAGAATGTTGCTGCGGAGGAGGAGGTGGTGGTGATGGAGAAGCAGGTGGCGGCGGTGCAACTACAGGCGACGGAGGAGGATGAGGGTGTGAGGGGTATGGGGAAGAAGGAAATGCTCTGTAGGAAGGGGGAGGAGGAGGGGGGGCAGTAGAGTAATAATAACTACAAGGAGGGGGTATTTGGTAATCGAGGGGTGGAGATAATTCACGAATAGCAAGCTTGAGTCGGATCTTACCATGAGGACGACCGGAAGGTCGCCGGAGCTCAAAAGTTCTGATTTTGTTGAAATCGTCGACGTTAACCAGTTCCTTCAACGGAACCCTAAGTGTACCGACTAAAGGTTTGGGAGTTTCCGAAGGTTTTGAATGGAAGATCTCAAGAGTAAGAACAGCATCGTGAGGAGGAGATTGAGATTGGGGAAGATGGAGTACGAATCGTTCGTTCCAAACGGGTCGGGTATTGCCGGAATCATCCGCTTGTGTGGCGCGTCGTTGATCCGGGTCGACCCAAAAGATAACATAGGGCTTGAGATCGCCGTGATGCCAATTGACATTTTTCAGATGCTTGGCGGAGACGATGGTGATTTCGAGATCGTAGGTTTTATGGGGAGGACGAGAAGAAGAACCAGTTGCCATTTCTGATTTTTGGGGACTGGAAGAAATGGAGAAGGTGTCTTATATGGGTCGGATAAAAGTGGATTTTGTGGTATACCAACTTCAAATTTTTCTAAAAAAATTTTGAAAATATTAAGAGCTAATTATTTAGATATATTTTGATTTATAATATCACGAATTTTATCAGATATATGTTTACATACATATATTTTGAAATATAAATAGTCAAAATTAGGTGTAATTTTTATAACTAGAAACATAGTAAGTGGATTTGTATCATCTTGTTTAAGATACATGTGAATCACACGAGATACAAACAGATACATATATCTATACATGTGAATCACACGAGATACAAACAGGTACATATACCTATCTAGTGTGTATCCTAGTTATGATGATTCACATATATCTTGAATACATAGACGAATCTCGCTTAATTACTTCATGTTTTCGCTCATCTCTCTCCCTATTTTAATGTATTTATCTGTTAGCAAAAATCCATATATTTAGGTGTATCTTTCTGAATATATGATAGAAAACTCTTAATTAGTTATAAAATACATAATTATTTGAAAATATATTTAAAATTGGCAGCATAGATGTACGTTTAGTAATTTTTTCAAAATTTTATTACTTTCTTCCGTCTCAAAATAAGTGTTGTATTAGCTCATGTTTGTGGAGATGAAATGCACAATTGCTTATTTAGCTCCAAATCAAACAACTATGCCTCAGTCTCGAATTGGTTGAGATTGGCTATATGAATCCTCGATATTTTATTTATGTTCAACTCATATCAAGCTCCAAAATTAACGTTGAAACAAATAACATACAGTGGTTCTTGATTTGAAGATTTAGCAACTGAGACAGGTATAATGGATCATTTCTAACCACAACAAATACTTTACTTGTCATTATGATGTTACAATAAAATTAGAAAATGTCATCTGCACAATGCTGAGTGACCTAGCAATAAAGATTAGCAATCTTGAATTTCAACTGTTGAGGAATACTTTTAAAAAAAAATGTCATTTTCTGCACATAAGACCTCTCTGTATAAGGCAACAAACTGTGAATACAAACACTTCAACTTCCTCTCCAATCAGTAGAACTTCCAAAATCAGATGACAAATTCACAATATCCAGCATCTGCAACCTGATGCGTCTTGTGCTCCTTCAAACCATCGATCCCAAGAAGGATTTGTTGGACCGTGTGTTCTGGTGGAGGAAATATCATAAAATTTAGTGAAATATGACACTCATAAGACGCTGCGATAAATGAAGGGTAATGCTTACATTGGTAGTAATGGATCTGGCCTTGTTTCCACATTACTTAGCATCCTAAGCACATGTAAGAGAATCAAGTTAGATAACTATAACATGCACTGAACAGAACGCAAGTCATCTAGCCAATGCTTTTATGCAGATCATGCTACAAAAAGGGGCCTTGGGGCATGCACGATCGGCTCCATACTCAGAGAAGGAGTGGGATGATCTACTGTCTCAAAGCTTTACAGATATCAAGTTAAATATATTATGTTTGTACTTAAATATATTATGTTTGTACTTACTCCTTGCAAGCAGCTGATGCCTTTTCCATTTTGTCAAGTAATTCAAGTTCTTCCTGCACATGTTACATCATCAGCAATTTTGTAGTATGTATTGTCGGTTATCTACAGAAGAAGGCTTAATAAACAAATAACAATTTTCAAGGCTTTGATCAGTGACAAGAGCGCAATTTGTCTGTTAACGCACATCACGGCTTAGATCCCTACCACAAACAAAAGTCGGGTACTTAAAGGAGAATGGTAGATGAGTGGATCCATTATCCACCAAGTTTTGAACTGTAGGCCACTAGCCCTCATGATTTGTTGGTTATTATAAGTAAAACAAAACAAGTAACAATCAGCAAGAAATAGATACTGTATCATGTCTGATGTTGGAACATGAAAAACAACTGAGACCAACCACTCCTAGCCTTAAACCCTTGCGAAGAAGATTGAGGCAATCCCACCAGATATGGCACGACATGTGGAAGATAACTGTCCAAATAACGGAAAGCACAGCAGCTGTCAAATTAAGGGCTCAAAGAAGGAAGGGAGACCCTGGGAAAGAAACACAACATCAAAAGGAGTCGAAGGATATTCCATTAATGTATAAGGTCCATATTCACAGTATCCTGTTGGACTTTGTGCAACTAAAATTTGTTCAAGGATTCTAGAGCATAAGAGCTTTGCTATCATATAGAAGAAAAAAGAAGCACAACTCTTAACCCGGATCACATCCGTAGCACATATCTTTTTTGTTTTCCTTTTTAATAATTCAGGATTATTTAATGTTACACCACATTGGTCTCAGATGTATCATGTACATATAATAATACAACACATGTCAAGCCCCCCAAAATGTCTTAGCCTATAATCTATACAGGTTGACACACTATCACCAAGTATTAGCTCAACTAAAATTGCCAATACTGGACGAACAGATAGAAGTATTCACTATTTTTTATTAACCACATTGGAGATACTCAAGCAAAGCCTAATGGTTGCACGAATCACATTTGCGTTGGTGCACAAACATTCATAGAAACAACAAGAAGTAGAGGGAGAAACAATCAGGAAGAGTATTGAGTTCCACGTAGTACATATCTAAATTAACAGAAAGATTCTTGTAATTTTCTACCTGCAACTCACATATGTAATATTTAGGTTACTGAGCAATCAGAATATATCAACTGATCAACCCTGCTTTACACAACTCAAGTCTTATATACAGTGAAAAATCCAGTGACTGAGATGTTCAATCTGCATTGCGTGCTTCCTCATTAAAGTTCTAGAATCCTTAGAGAGCCCAAAAATGATTATTTTTAGATCTAATCAGGTCATATGGAACTGATAATTCCTAAATGGAAGGCCTTCTCTTACCAATTCGAATCAGCTTGTATACTACACATTTATGTCTGTGTGGAAAGAACATTTTACAGATCATCTAAGTTCGATATGGCAGTGTGTGATGGGAAATAACATATCTACTGGACAAGAGTACATAATTTAAATAGAGAAAGATTTGATTCTCCATTAGCAAAGGGGGTTCATAAGATATACCACAAAGCTCATGCCATTTCTAGTTCTCTATTAGGTGATAAATTAAGCAGTATATATGACAGACTTATCACTATAAATGAGCTTCCTTTCACAGATATGAGTCAGGAGAAACTCGGGAAAAAATATATTCTGAATAATCACATGCATATGTAGAGAAATTGCAAATATAGTAAATGTGCTTTTTAAATGATATGTTTGACAAAAAAGTTGCCATTTCAAAAAAATGATATGTTTGACACTAATAAAGTGTTTTCATGAAGAAGATTCATAATTCATTTAGGCAAGACTTTCAGTAGCCATTATTTTGTGGCTTCACTTATTAGGAGTGTTATTTGAACTTTTGCAGCTAGAAGTCAAGGAAAAAACATCCTTCTCTCTCTCCTAGAAACTCCTTTACATGAAGTTTACTGTAAGAAGTAAGAACTCTTTTCTCAGGTTGCTTTGCATGAACCGGAACACTTGAACTGGTTGAAGTCCTTTGAAGCAACTCTAACCAATAAGAAGTTCTTGCTCAGAGGATAGAACATTTAGAATTTGAAAACCAAACAAGCACGAGGTGTTGTATTTCTCTCAACATGTTCTATTTCCAAGTTTGATGTGTAAGATCACAGGGACGTAAAGTTAATTTAAGCAACTATGAACTAAGACTAGGTCAAATATTCATAAAGGTAACACCTTTCAGCTCACATTTTATTTTTTATAGTGGTGGTATCCTGGATAGATTGTGCGCACATCAACACACACAACCCCCCTCCCCAGCACATTGGCAGACATATTAAATACCTACACCTCCAACCATGCTAAAAGAGATGTAATTTGATAAGATTGGGTCAATTTCTAGAGAAAAAGTTTCGAAAGTCAATATATACGAATCACATCAAAATGCTACTTGTGAGTGATAATTAATCACTCTACGAACTAATATTTATAAGCATTACCAGACATTTAAGTTCAAATTATTACTCTATCTTACTCATTCTTATGACGTCTAATCATGATTGATACCATTCTGTTTTTGTACAGCTTTCACAATTTTCAAGAATTCAAATTGATAAAGTGGTTTAAATTTTAAACTTTGATGTAATGTTTTCCTATTAAATTCATGTTTTCTCCAGAAGCAGTAATATAGTTGCAAGTCAAAATTAACATCTTATTTACAATGTTCAATCAAGTCTTTCCATATAAAAAAGGACGAAACCTGAAGGAGTATAATATTCTAGACCTTTCTCAGAGATAATGAAATGATTAAAGGAGTGAAGCTACGAACTCATGTCAAGAAGCAAAAGTCAAAAAACAAAGATTCTAATTGCACAGTTAGAGAAGATTCTAGTATCTGTCTCCTTCCATATATAATCCGATGACCATGAAAATTTGTCTGCTTTGGAAATCCTCACAGCTAGATACCCCCAACCAACACAAAATCTTCAAATATTTGCATTTATATCTCGGAATCTCCTCCACATGTATTCCAGGGGTGACGAAGAAGAAGATTCCACTGTGTAGCTAGGTAAAAAATTCCTTTTTATGGATATATAGTACATATTGACTCCCCTTAACTTCTTCGTAGGTTTACTCCTTTAGAATTTTGACACCAAATATATTAAAAATCCTAGCTCCACCACTGTTTCCAATAATAAACAACAAAATTCACAATCAGGCAAAGCCAAAATAACAGAACAGCTTATTTTGTTTTCTGGCAGTGAAGCAACTCAGTTTAATTACTTTGATTGGTTTGTGGTCCAATGATACTTTTCCTACTCCAGGTTTCTATTTTCCTTGTATCCACCCCACCCCCCTGCCCTACCGTCTCTTTCTTCCTCCCACTCCAACATCAAATAAGTAAGGACTTCCAATGTTCAACTAACAGCTCCGTAATGGACTGAAACAATGTTCACTATATTCTTAGTGATTTCAGATGTTTATAAAAAGGGGATACCTGTTAATGCCTCATCAGGTACAATATCAACAGTCTTTTTTATATATAGTTGCAAATCAAGCCTTCAAAAACTTTTAAGCAACACAAATAGAAAGGCATTTCAAACAATAACATGTAATATTTTGCAGTCTGTGCAGCAGCTTTTTAGATGGCCAGACTTCATGGTGGTTTCCAATGAAACATCAGTGAGCCCTAAATGTCCTATTTTCAACAGGTTTCTAGGCTCTCAGTAAAATTCCATGCCAAGTCCAAAACATATTCAAATAATTATTATTCGAACTCTCAAAAACAATAAGATTTCACTTCAAAACTCAAATGAACTCTCCCTACTACATCGAAAATGAAATGAAAGGGGACATACACCCTCACACTTCCACGACTCAAGAACTTTAATCAGATATGAAACATGAAATAGCTCATTTTTTTATGACAAGGGAATTCGCAGCCGCTACTCCTTAGGTGACCACAGGGTAAACCTCACAATAGCTCGGAAACCACACAGGAGAGGTAAACCACACTATGAAAGTGTGTGCTAGAAGATGAAATAGCTCATTAGTACATTAACTCAACCAAAAAGGTGAATAAGCCCCTCTTTTCAGAATTGAAGTAAAGAAAAGCTCTTTTTTTCAGTTAATGGTCAATCCATTTCACATATTACCAAACACATATAACGATAACTCCCTTTTTTTTAACATCATTCATTACTCCTATCTGCACTGTGTACCAATACAACACAACACCCCCTTTGAAGAAAGATTCAAACTTTTCCTCATACATATCAAATTCACAACAACCATATTCAGCAACCAGAAAAAAACAGACAATTTCTAAGCAACAAAACAAAAAGTTAATAAGAGACATCAGAAGAACCTCTAAAAAACGAGTTTCCTGCTCAAGTCTCTTCAATTCAGCAGATATCCGATGCTTCCCTCTAGTATCAGCTGCTGCCACAACCGATCTCACCTGTTCTGAGCTCTCTGATTGCATTTCTCACAATTAATCAAAACCCAAATACCTATAGAATCAGAAAAATTCAAAAACCAAAAAAAGGAAAGAACTTCATTTTATACGAAAAAACAAATCCCTAAAGAATCAAAATCGTGCAAGTGAAGCTAGAGATTCTGTAACTGTTCAAAGACTAAAAACAAAAAACCCCATTTGGAAAAAGAATCAAGAGAACACTCAATTTTCATTAAAAAACAAAAAAAAATTGAGATTCTGGAACTGTTCAAGAAACCAGAAAAAGGGTTTTAGCAGTTTCTGCAGAACAAGAAATGGACAATTGAAGAGACAATGCAGAAGGTGGGGGTAGTAGAAGTGGGGTGGGGGGTTTACTTTTGTTTTGTTGTTCTACAAAGTGAATTGAAATGTTCCAAGGGATAGGCAAAACAGAAAGAACAAAGAAGAAAGATGAAACCAAAAAAGAAGAAAAAAAAAAACAAAAAGGAAAGTTGGCTTTTTTGGTTTTTAAATTATTTTTTCTTTTTTGAATAATGAGAAAGTTGGTAATCTTTTTTCACTTATTTTACTTTACAAAAATATTCTTCCTTTTTTTTGTCTCTTTTTTCTTTTTGCTTGTGTTTGGGTTGTTGTGGTTTGGAAGTAGTTGTTGTGACGTGAAATTAGAATTTTAATTTTATAAATAGTGTTATTATACCGTCAAATTCTATATTTAGTATACTTCTTAAAAAGAAAAATGAGCTAACCGTTGAATTTATAGTTCAAACTCCAATTTTAAAATACTAAGAGGACAAGGGGAAGTCTCTCGCAAAATTAGAGTTTAAATTTTTTGAATTTTAATTTTTTATAAGGGATAATGTATAAGTACGCCTTTATATATTATTTAGTATACTCTTTATTATAAATTATATCATTTGAATAAAGATAATTGAATTCGATAATTCGTATTTGAGTTTCTAACTCCACTTCAAATGAGTGTTAAGAAGGTTAAAGGGAAGAACCCACTGTTGAGTTCACTTGGAAGTTGAAACACTGATTTGTCACCCTCAACAGTAAGCTACAATATAAATCAATATCAGTACCATCTATATTGATTTATATAGGAGAGAAATTATAATTTATATATATATATAAAAGTTTATTTATCCTAATTTATGTAATATTATTTAACTAAATATGGGGTTTAAATAATTTATTGATTAAATCATTGATCTTACAACAAATCACTTTTTTTTACGTTACATTTCAAATAAAAAGATCATTATTTTTATCTCGCTTGTTAACGATAAAAATAAAAAAAGATAAATTAGGGAAGGAAATAACTTAAATTTGTATTTGTAGTATAATATAAAATTTAGATATTTATATAATTGGAAATTATCTCACTAAAAATACAAAGTGAATTCAAGTTAATATTACAAAGGAAATAAGCGTTTAATAAAAATGTATACATGAATGACAATGATGGATGTTATTAGAGGTACGATGAGTTAAAAAATATTAGATGAAAATGAATCGACAAAACATGAAATATTTGTATTCATACGGTATGTTAACCTAATTTTAATTTTTTTTTAATTGTTGAATTTAATTATTTTGAATTCATCTTACTTCTTTAGTCATATTTTTTTTTAAACTTTTCTTGAAAATATTTTTAATGCCAAATGACTAATAGGAATTAACTTAACATACAGTGGTAAGGTAATATAGTGTGAGACTTTGCATAGTAATATACTTTTATTATTTTCCAAATTTCACTTATGAAAAATTATTAAATAGATTATATATCGATATTAATTTAAGTTATCTTCAATTAAGATAAAAGAAGCTCCCAAAGCTGGCAGAGAGGAGCACATGGGATTTATTTTCTGTGGGAGAAAAATAATTTATTTTTTTCCATTTTTAGTGAAGACAAGGCTTTTTCTGCCTTTTTTTTGGTATAAATAAATTACCTCCAGAATATTTTCTTGCCCATATTTGCTATTTATCACGTGTACATTCAATAATTCTTTTATTAACGTAAAGAGGAAAAGAAACAAAAAATAATAATGCGATCATAGTTGAAATCTTTTTCAAAATTTATCAGAGATCGTAAATTTAAGTCTTTTAATAAGTCTAAGTATCTAACCAAAAATCTGTTCAACACATCAATTCGAAATGACCTATAATGAAAAAATTAGGTAACTTTCTTTAATTTTTCAATATCTTTTATTTTAATCAGTTGAATACTTTAATAATAAAATATTTCCTAGCAATAGCTTCATGCTTTTTAGAGTATGTGTATGTTGTTTTTTCAGAGCTGGTAGAAGTTTTTTGCTTCTTGCGTCCTTATTAGTTAAAAAGGGTCTCTTCGATCAAAAAGGCATTCTAGTACGAAAGCTGACCACTACTTAAGTCGCCGTTGATCACCAAAGAAATTTTCGTTTTGTATGATTTAATTAATAATATTAAAAAGGGGGAACTTAGGGGAAAAAATATGATAATAGATATTAGCTGGCTAGCTCCCAATTTTTAATTTATTTTTACACAGAATGTCAACAACCTTGAAATTAACATTCGAAATATTTAGGGAGTTGTGATCCATCTCAGTACATATAATTAAGTGATTAAATATAATCAAATTGTAACGAATGCCAGATCATTTTGAGTTGGTGTTGAATTCATTTCTTATAGATTATAATTATAATATAATGTAATTATAATATAAACCTATGGAATTTATTGCTAACAAGAACAATTACTTCACTGTCACGCTAACCATACCATATTAATAAACCTAGATCAACTTTTTAAGTTTGATTTTTTGGATGTTGTATAATTATTTTATATTTTTTTTTACTTGTAACTAAGTATAAAGTATTCGCAAGAAGTTGCAAAGGAGTGAGGAACGTAAGGGGTAAGATGTCTTGAATTTGAGTTTTGGAAGTGTATGATTTAAATTCAATCGAAATTTCAATGTGAACTCGTGATACTATGTGTAAAATCAAAACAAAATGTTTGAAGCTTGTTGATGCTAGCTAAACTTTTAAATAATTTTTTTTTTTAAATTGACTATATTTTAAATGATGTTGTGCACAATTACTCGGTCTATTTAAATCATAGTTAAAATTTCTTAATTTTTGTAAGTTTATTCTCTTTAAATAATTTTAGGTGTCTGAATTTGAAGTTCAGATATAAACATAACACCTTTGAATTCGACTTGTCAATGCTTAACTTCAGACAATTCAAAAATTTGTAAACTCATATTTTTTGATGAAGTTCAAACCTATATGATTGAACTTTACTGTGAATTTATGATATCTCATTTCTCTAAAAAATAATTTAAATAGTCAATCTATCATCTCTTATAATGTTTAAACTTTTGTAATAACACCTATATGATTATTTTTGCCATACTCACGAATTATCTATCTAACTTCATCACTAGTCCATCGTTATTTCGCTTGTAGTTAACAGAAATCTTTTACTGAATAGAATTTATGAAAATTTTTGTTTTTCAGCTACAAAATTTATCTGTCGCTATATTTCTTTTTTTTTTTAAATAGTTATTTTTCATATTTAGAAATCCAAGCCACCAACTTCTCCAAGCTTGCAACAACGTAGCCCAACATGATCCCATTACCAATACATTTGGGCCTGTTTTGTGAAAACTTAGCATGTAGGCAGCCCAATTTTATTTCTTTCCCTTTCTTCTTAAGTCCTTTGTTACACTTTAATACATGTCAATTGTCATTGAAAAATGAAAATTCTGTTGATTTATTGATACTTTATTTCATTCTCCAATAAAAAAAAACATATAGTATATTCTTTAGTTATAAAAGAATCATTTCAAAATGTATTTAACAATCTCCTACTGAAGTCACATAGAAACTGACGGAGAAAATCACGTAGATTATGGTGTAATGATGAGATTGTATCACCTTTAATAAAAAATCTCAAGTTTAAATTTTTGATACGCAGAAAATTCTATAATATCGAATAATTTCAAATTCAAATTTTAGATATGAAAAAATTCTATTAAAAGTATAAGTAGATGTTGCACTGCACGACACCAAATAATAATAAGAGTATATATATATATATATAATTTATAAAAGTACACTTTGAAATGTATAATATATCAAAATTTAACTTTAGAAATTAAATTTCAAATTTTAAGAATGTTCAATTCAAAGTGTACTTTTATAAATTCAAAATAAATGTTGCATGCCTTTCTTCTGTTCTTCTTTTTCCGTAAAAGTATAACTAAACATGACTTCATAGACTTCATAAATTTTAAATATTTAAAATTTACCACCAAACTTCTCCATTGCTGTTTTCCATTATAAAAAAAAAAAAAAAGAAGGTGAAAGTTATATTGCATGGTCTCCAAGTGTCATGTAAATATGAACTAATATTTACAAGTGTCTCTTTGTTATATTTTTTTTGGATTAAAAAATCTGTTACCTTTCCTATATTTAATTACCAATCTGGCAAACTCAACAAAGAGCTAAAAAAATGTTGAGAGTTTCAGCAATGTTCAAAAACTTGATGAGGAAAAGAATAATCCCAACTACTTCCAAAAGAAAAATGAGCGATCATGTCGAACCTGAGAATGTAATCAAGGACTCATCGGAAAAAAAATCTCCGGTGGATTTTCCGACAATCACGTCACCGCCGATCACCGTACCGACCGATGCAACTGCGGTGCCTGAGTCCCAATTTGTACCGGATTTTGATGCAGATCCACCTATAAGGCCTGGAGACAATGATGATGATCAGAATGAGAGTAATCTAGAAGTTTCTACTCCGCCGTCGGCTGGGCAGCCGGAAGCGGCTGATGAAAAACCTCCGCCGTTCTAACTTTTTGTATTTGTATTTATTAGTATATGTATATATATATATATATATAATAGGCGGGAAGAGGAAAATTTTGAAAATTGGCTTGCTCATTTGTCAAACTTCCAATTTCAAATTTTGTGCAAGATGATATTGAGTTGAGCTAATTTAATAATTGGAGTTGTGTGGAATTAGTCTCATTAAAAAAAATGATATGATAGCGATTCTGTTTTATTCATTTTTCGTGATTGTTCTAGGCACTTCAATGACTTTTTTTTTAATATATTAACAAAAGTTAATGTAAATATTAATTCAAACTAAAATGATTAGTAAATATGGAGATGATAACCAATTGTGTGACAACTTTAATTTTTCGTGATTGTTCTAGGCACTTCGTATATTAACAAAAGTTAATGTAAATATTAATTGAAACTAAAATGATTAGTAAATATGGAGTTGATAACCAATTGTGTGACAATTTTAATTTTAGATGGGAAAATAGTATATAATAATAAATTATTAATATAAATTAAATATCATAATTGCAGTTTAATTTAATTGACTCCGTACCAAATTCTATTGATTCGCCTTTCTCGGTGAATTTTGGTCGACGGTCTCTTCTTCAAACTCTTTCGCTTTTATATAAAATAATATATAAAATGTGTTTATGTTCGTATAAAATGAGAGAATACAATTTACATATGTTTGTTTTACTCTTTCAGATTTCTCTTGCTTGTTTTGTCCATCGTCTTTTTCGCTTATGCGAATAGAAATGTATAAATTATGCTTTTATTTATATATATATATCTTTTGATTTATATATATAATTATATAATATAAAATATTATTTTGCTTTTTTTTTTTTGCTTTATACAATATAAATTATACAAAATATAATTTATAGTTTATGTCTATATTAAGTGAGAAAAATTTGATATACACATATTTTATTTCGATTTATTTGCGTACGCATTTAAATTTTATGTAGATATATAAATACATAAAATTGAATTGAGAGATTGTTAACTATTTATACAAACGAGTGATTGACAATGATTTATACAAATGATCTACCAGCAAAATATATAAATCAAGTGGAACCAGCGATTATACAATTTAATGCTCCAAATTAGCGTTTGTTATAAAGCGCAATTATAAAAATTATAATTATAACATACAAATTAAATTTTATGATTGACAACGATTTATACAAATAATTTACCAGCAAATTATATATAAATTTAAAGCGGACAGTGAATTATACAAGCTAATGGTCCAAATTAGTGCTAACTATGAAGCGCAATTATCCAAATTATAACTATAACATGCAAATTAAATTTTTATGATTGACAACTATTTATACAAATGATTTGCCAGTAAAATTATATAAATTTGAAGTGGAGCCAGCGAATTATATAAGCTGATGCTTTAAATTAGTGTTTATTATGAAGTACAATTATTCAAATTGTAACTATAATATATAAATTAAATTTTTATGTTTACTATACGTAAAATTTGTATAAAATAAGTATAATAAAATATTTTTTCTGTTTTAAAAAGAATGACCTCCTTTAATTTTTATTCTGTTTAAAAAAGAATAATTATTTTTTTATAACATTTTAATTTCATCTTTTCACGTGATATGTTTAAGGCCACAAGATTAAAAAATAATTTTGTATATTTGACCTATCTTTAATTTAAGACTACAAAAATTAATTTGTTTTTAATTCATTAGACTCAGTTCCAAGTCAAATTAGATTATTTATTGTGAATCAGAGGAAGTAATTTTCTAATTACTAATATTATAAAAACATAGACTAATACGTGTCAACTCAAGAGTCAATTTTTGTGCCACGTACGTACCTGTGCACTCAAACACTACTTTATTTTCCCTTCTCGATAAGTCTTTTCTTCTAATTCTTCATAAGCCTAAAAAAATTCAAGAAAAAAATAAAAAATGAATCCAATTAATATTTTCCCTAAAATCTTCTCACAATTATCTTCACTTACTAATCTCCATAAGCTCTCACAAATTCGTATTGCTTCAACTCAATTACTAATTCACCACCGTGGAGCCCGTAAATATTCCTCCGATGATCATCCACCGGAAAAGCCACCGCCGGAATTTCCTGCGGCTCCGCAACCAGACAAGCCTTCGGAGTCGTCCGAAGCACCTAGCGCTCCGGACTTCAATGATGACCCGACTCCGCAGTACCGGGGCGGCCCGTATGGTTCCGGGGCAGCTATACCTCAGCAAGGTTCCAAGTCAAAAGTGCGACAGCCGCATGGTGCTGAAGTGAAAACACCTGTTCCGCCGGATTCCGATGATATCGTTTCGTCTTAATTGTGAAATCCGATGTGGCGGTTTAATATATCTGAAGTTAATTAGAGCGCTTAATTTCGTAATAAGATAGCGAAATTTTGTTATATTTTCGGAAAAATAGAAAAATATAATGTAACAGTATTTTGATTTTAGACTGTAATGGAAATTATGTTGATATACTAAGTAACTATAGTGTGGAGTCAACTGTAGGTGTATGTGTGATTTCAACAGCTAGAAAGATAAAAATTAACAAACTAGTGTTTTTGAATGTACAACAAGGAAAGAAACTCCATAAAATTTCTTTCTTTTATCCCAAAAAAGAATTCCATAAAATTTAACACCAGGTGTTCACGAACGGTTTGAATTGATTATTGATTAAAATTAAAATTAAATCAATTTAATTTTTTTAAAAAAATATTAAAATCAAATAAAATATAATATATATTTATTGATTTGGTTATTATTGATTTTAATTTGAATTTAAATCGATTTTTATCTAAATCGAATACATCTACTCACATTTACTAATACACATTAACTAATGTTGGATGCGAAAAATAATTCACACGTTCTACATGTAATATAACATACACGCAGGGCCGGCTGAGGGGGAAAGCCAAAAAGCAATTGCTTTAGCCCCATAAATCTTCTTCATTAAACCATCCATGCTGCCCGAACAGTAGATACAAACAAGCACACAGGAGAGGAGAAGTAAAAGATCTATTCGTAATTTATATTCCCTTCATTTAAAAAAGAATGATTTAGTTTGACTTGGAACGAAATTTAAGAAAAGAAAAAAAGTTTTTTAATCTTGTAGTTCTAAATTAAGATTATGCCAAATATATCAAAATGCCCTTTAATCTTGTGGTCTTAAACATGCCATGTAAAAAGTTAAAGTTAAAGTATTGCCAAAAAAGAAAAAAATTATCCTTTTTGAAACAAACTAAATCTTGTGTTATATCATATACAAGGGGATGTATCCAATAATTAATTAATTCATGTACATTACATAATTACTTACATATATGCATGTGTCATACTTATTAGTTTAATGTTTTACCTTTTTTTTTTTAAAAGAAACATTATTTTTTTAAATAAACTGAGGATATAATAGGTAAATAATATTAACTTTTAAAGAAACAAATAAAATTGAACGAGTAAACAGAAATCCAAAAAATATCCACCATTATAGAAACTATATTTTATACAAACAAGTACTTTAAAACTTATGTATTATAATTAAGTTTTAATTATTTTACTTTTTAATATTCAAATTTTAAATAAGGAAAATTGTTATAGAACACAACTAGGACTCCCTATTTACTCTACTATTTAAACTCAACTTTATGTACAACTCTCTTTCAATCTTTTGTCTGCAACATACTTAATTTGAGTATTTTTTTTGGTTCTGAACTGAATTTGAGTTTTTTTTTTGGCTCTTACTACAATGGCTGATTTATTGCCGCAATGTCTTATTCATAAAATACTCTGTATGCATAGTTTTAAAAGAGCAGCCCAATTGAGTATTCTTTCTAAAACATGGCTACAAGCATGGTTGACTATTCCCAATTTGAGTTTTTCACTTGGTTATCTCGAGCACCATATGAAAAAAGTAATGGATAATATCATGGAGAGATATCGAGATCAAAAAATCCCCATTGAAAAGTTAGATTTATCATACTCTATTCGTTCTAATGAATTTTTTCCTCTGTTTGATAAGTGGCTCGATATTGCACTTCAGAATGGTGTAAAATATATCGTCTTTCGCGTTTCTAGCCGTAAGGCATATCCGTTGCCTATGTCAACATTATTGGCAACACAATCTTTAAGAGAATTAGTATTAACAGGTTGTGAATTGTACTGTGATTCATCATCTAGTGGCGGTGCGGTGAATTGCAGTTCGTTGAGAAAGCTTTCTCTAACTCGTGTTAATTTAGGTGAAAACACGCTTCAGATTCTACTTAATAGTTGTCGATTTATCGACACGTTAATATTAGATTATTGTCCTTGGTTGAAAAAGATTGAGATACTGAATAATCTTCCAAAGATCAAGTCGGTTTCTATTCGTCACTCTGACAAACTGCAGCTTGTAAAAATTGAAGCACCGTCTCTTGAACACTTGTATTATTTTACTGGTGCTGAGAAGTTTTGTATTGATGCCCCAAATCTGGTGTCATGGGAGTATACGGGATTTAAATTTCCTGCAACTTTTTTGGATGCTAATTTGCAACGGAGTTGTTATCCTAAGAGATTCGTTCTTGATTCAACGAGCGAAATAATTGCAGATTTTATGGATGTTTTAATGCATATGATGAGATCGAGTTATTCTACTTCTCGTATGCATCGTCGTCAATTAAAAGAAGTTAAAGCCTATAAATTTGATTGGGAAAACCAGAGATGGCATTCTGATCCTATGGAACTCGGAAGTGGAAGGAAGGTAATAAGGGACGATAACGATAAGTTTTGCTTTTTATTAAATTGGTCATGCAATTAACTTATCTCTCGTTCAAAATTGTAATGCACAAGTGTTGCGTTTTAGCAAGTGTGAATGGGAAAAGAAAAGAGAGAATATCAAAAGTGAGGAAACTATTTTGGAGGAAAAATGAAAAGTCATTTGCAAAGTGCAAATGAAAAGTCATTTCTTTGGATTTAGATTTGGATTTGGCAAATGATGTGATTGATTGATAAATTTTTTGGACAAAATTTATTTAATCAATTTTTGTTAAATCAAATAAATCCTGTTAATATTGTCTCTTATAAATTTGCGGGTAACGGTAACATTCCGAAAAGTCGTTACTTTTTCGAAAAGTCGTTACTTTTCAAAAAGTAGTTATTTTCCTAACGACACAATTTTTCGAAAAGTTGTTATTTTTTCCAAAAGACACAACTTTCTGGATAAATTGGGTCTGAACAGATTTCACTGAACAGATATGTTCCTTGCTGAAAATGACTATAAAAGGAAGTCAATTTTTGATTTTTTAATAATTGAAATTTTTTTCTTTCTCTGCATTTATTTTTCTCTCAAATAAAATCCGTGTTGATCGACTGAGTCTGTGTGACTTGTTGCTGTTCTTAAGTTCGTTGAAGTTAAAGAAGTTTGAGGTACCGCTATTTCTTTAACAGGTTTAATCCGTTTTATCTTGGGAGAAATTAATCCATAACCTTGGGTACAGTGAGGGGATTAAATTTCTTAAGGACGTGTGTGGACTCGGATTAATTCTTGTATTCTATATTATTTTTTGCTTCATCTTATTTCTGTTTCTGTTCATTAACTTTATAAATACAAGTTATTGTAAGAATAACAATAAGTTCATTAATATGTATTTTTTAGAATATATTCTAGTATTTCTTTGTTTTGAGATACTTGTATTAGATAGTATAATATTTTAGTTATTGCAAACTATTAGAGAATTTCATATAAATCTCGAAATGTTTTGTACAACAACAGATACATTATGTTCGTACAAAAACAGATACATTTTTAAGTGTCTGAATGATTTGTTTTCATATACAAGCCATGAACCAATCTAATCCACGAAATTAGTATATTAATGTAACGGTTTCATTAGCTTGATATGGCTATGGCAATGGATAATTGCCTTGACAGTAATAATTAATTAACATTTAAATTGGACAGTGTCATAGGCAAGCTTCAAGCTACATTCTACCACTTTTGATATTAAAAACACCTAATAATAAGAACACTATGATATGCAGATTTTGTTCCATGAAACTAATGCTACTTTTCTGGTCTCTATCGTGTTACTCAATATATAGTAAATTCATGACAAAGTTAAGGTCGGAAGATTGAGAAAACTAGAAAGAAGATAGAGTATTTTGGATTAAGGAACTTTGTTATAGAAGAAGATTTCATTGAGTTGTTTTTGGGTTATTTACAAATGCTAATGACATCCCTATTTATACTTGTATAGGAATGCAAATTATTCTACATACTCAAAAAAATAATAATCTGGATATCTTTATCTTCTAACAATCTAACAAGAATCTAGATATTTCTAGAATTCACAATAACTATCTACTTCGAACATCAAATTGTTTTGCAACCCTTTTTTGACTTTGCTATATTTACCTGTGTCATTAGTAATGACACAGGTAAATATAGCAAACCCTTTTTAAAAACTTTACTATATTTTTTTCCACAAAACACAAATACTAATAACACTTTCAGCCTTTGCGAAAAACCACTACATTACAAGTTTTCTTTGATGAACTAAGTATTTATAAACTTTCAGCACAAATAGGCCCTTTGCAGTGGCATGACTGGTCCTAACGATTAACGAATGACAATATCTAGGGGATAAAATTACTAAGAGACGCAAATATTCTTATCAACAAGTTTGAATTTCACAACTTCACAAAACATGATTCGGCTGTAAAATATTAAGCTCCGGAATCAAGAATCATATGCTTCAATTTCAACACAATTTTAGACTACGTTTAGGAATGAACATTGATAAATTAACTACCAATCTAATAAAAAATAAACATCCTTCCTGTCCTCCGAAGCCAGTTCCCCACTTATGAGTTGCAGCTCTTGATTTTTCCCATCAAACACTTTTATTTCTTTCAATTGACTATGCCAAGGACTAAGATTCTTCATATACATCAAACGACTCACGAAACATGTAATCATTTCAACCGTTGACGATAGGTTGAGTCTCCTGGGATTACAACTCCATAGCAAAGCATCCACAAACGTTGAACACTCCCCATATGACCTCGTAATGTTGACATTTAGAACGTCCACTTGGGGGCTAGCAACTCCGTGATGCTGCTGCAAATTTCTCATCTCGATCTCATTGTATTCGGGAAAACAGAGGAGAACTTGGGACCAAGAGATCGGATTTGATAGAAGCTTTCTCAACATACTAAACCATGCCGCATCTAAATTGTTGTTGCCATGAAGAACTATTTTTGACTGCTTCAATCGACTTGACTCTTTCGCAATTTTAAGTTCAGGAATTTGATATCCTATATACTCAAGTGATACCAAATTCGAAGTTTCAATCTGGCTTATACCCAAACAATACTGAATCTTCAATACTTCTAGGGATTGCGATCTAGAAATAATGTCATCGAGAAATCCATTACATATCTTCACATATGATAGCTCTAAAGATTTCAGATTATGACATCCAACAACAACCAAATTTCTCGATAAATAACCATTGTAAAACAAGTGTTCAAGGCTTGGTGCTTCGATTATCACACGCTGGTTTCTATTTATTGATAGGGAAACTGACTTGAGCTTTTGAAGATTCATAAGCTCAATCTTTACCAACCCCGAACAACGATCAAGGGTAAAAGATTCAATGAACGGACAACTATTAAGTAAACTCTGAAGCAATTTTTTGCTTACAAATATATAAGATAGAGAAAGCTTTCTCAAAGAATGACAATTCGCGAACCCAGTAGATGGCGAAAAATGCACAATGTCACAACCTTTCAGATCCAATTCTCTAAAAGAATTTGCTGCCAAGACATTAGAAATAGGAAAAGGATATAATCTAACTGAACAGAGAAAATCTACATAGACTATATCTCTTACCCCATTCTGAAGAGCAGTGTCGAGCCACTTATCAATTAGGGGGAAAACTTGATCACGACGATTTAATTTCGAGCTATGTGAAAATCCAAACTTATCAATAGGGATTTTGTTTTCCCTGTATGTCTCCATAATTGCATCCACTATTTGTGTTTCTTCGAAATATTCAACAAAGAATTCTAACTTGGGAAGAGTCGACCAAGCTTGAAGCCATGTTTTTGAGAGAATTCTCATTGTGGATGCTTCGCCATAACTAAGATAACAGAGAATTTTGTGAATCACATTTTCAGGGAATATGTCAGCCGTGGCTGCCATGGTCGTGGCTTGGAAGGGGAATGAACAAATACAATGGAGAAGTAAAAATAAATACTTTAGAAACCCTAATTTAATTTCTACCGACTTTACCCTTTTGTTTTTTAACTTTATATTGGAAAAAAAACATATCATGTCCTTTAACTTATCTTAATTTACATTTATGTCTTCTAACTTTGAGTTTGTATAAATAAACACTTAAATTTGTATAAAATAGTATAAATAATCAAATACTTTTTATATGTCATCTTACGTGACAATTTGCATTTTTCGTGGTATCCTTCGTATTTTAGGCCACTTACAATTCAAATATCTATCGGTTGAATTTTACACAAATTTAAGTGTATTTATGTATACAAAAAATTGAATAACAAAACACTTGAATATGTTATGCCTCTTTTTTTTTTTTTTTAAATAACTTTGAAAGATAAAAAGTAGGTTTGAAATGGTTTTCATAAAAATAAACAAATTAGCTAGTACGAAATAAGTTTAAATAAGAAAATTAAGTAAATATGAAATGGTAAAAAGAGACCAAGTATATAGGCTATACCAAAAAAAAAAGAGACCAAGTACTTATAGAAGACAAAAAATCCCCAAGTGATAAAAAAAAAATCCAAAGATAAAAGTAAAAATGAAGTTTTAATACTAGTAAAAAGATTCAAGCTTGACATGTTACGTATTTGGAATTTGTATAATAACATATTTTTATTATTATATTAGTAAATTATTATTAAAGTTTGTTATAACTACGCAAAAACCGCGGATAAATTTACTACTATAACAACAGTAATATCCTATAATGTATAGGGTTTTGATTTACTCTTCCACTTCAGTTGTCAATTCCCCTGCAACTTACATGTGGAAACAAGCTCAGCTGAAATGTTGTCTGTATGCCTCATTCACAAAATACTCTGTTATCTTAGTTATGGCGAAGCAACACAGATGAGAATTCTCTCGAAATCATGGTTACAAGCCTGGTTAGATCTTCCCAACTTGGAATTTGAAGTCAGTTCGGGCAAAAACATAACAATAGTGGATGAAATCACTAACAGATATAGGGACGGAAATATTCCTATTGACAAAATTGAATTTCACAACTATACAAAGCCTGATCAAATTTACCCTCTGATTGATAGGTGGCTCGACATTGTACTTAAAAGTGGTGTAAGACATCTTGTGTATCGAGATGTTAGATATCGATTTAGTCATTGAGCATTGTACTGGGCTGCGAAATATTAAGCTTTTGAATCTTTGTAATATTAGATCACTTACCATTTGTATTCACCAACTCGTTAAAATCCAAGCACCAGCTCTTGAACACTTGTCTTATTCTAACTATTGTTTGAAACTATTGAATATTATTAGCTATGAGAATCTGAAATCTTTAGAGATATCGTCTACGGAGGTATCTTATAGATATCTCAATGACCTTATTTCAATACCTTACTGTCTTGAGAGACTGATATTATCGGAGGCTCTTTCACAGTCGTAAAATTTGATTTTGTTTAACGTTAGCTTGATACTTCGATTTGATATGTTAGTCCGAGGCTTTCTTGTAGGTGTTATGTTGTACTTCAAAATCACAGAATCTATTGAGCTATACTCAAATAAGAGATCTCAGTTTGATACTTGAATCACACTCAAATCTGCTGGTGCATAGTAACAATTTTGTCTTAGTACTCATTTTGTTATTTTTGGTTAAGCGTGGTACCTAGGACAACTTGAGCGCACCTAGACAAATTACACGGAATATCTGTCACCTCTCACTAACAACATGTATTAGATAACCCTGTCCATCAAGGCTATAATAAACTGGAAGAAATCACAAGTTAACTCTGTCCGCCAAGACAAGAAATCATTTGATTTTTGTTCTGTTGGATTTGAATTTGAAACCTCATTGTGCTTAACATAGTAAATTGACCACTAGATCACACCCTTGGATGCGTTTTGGTACTAAGGTAGTGCAAACTAGTACGAAGACGAGTAAACGTAGTTTAGCATCGTATATATCTCTTTTTAGAACCCATCAAAGACCAAGGTACTCTGTTTTCGTTCTCCATTTTCATTTCATAATAATCCAACGCAGTTAGATAGTATGAAATAAATTTAAAGATGAAAAGGTAAAGAGAAATAATATGTAGGCAATACACAAAAAAAAAATAAAAAAAATTAGGCCAAATATTTATAAAAGAAAAAGAATCCCAAAGTGATAAAAATATTAACATAAAAACAAAATCAAGTGTTGATAATTAAAAAAGATTCAATCTTGAAATCCTACATATTCGGATTTTGTTTTGTATAATGATATATTTTTATTATTATATTTGTAACCAATTGTTTAAGTTTGTTGTAACTGTTCTATAAGCGCGGATAAATTTACAAGTATTACCGTTTACTGGGGTTTCTATAATATATATATATAGGGTTTGATTTACTTTTCCACTGTCACATCCCTGCAACTTCTAAACCATGGGGACAGCTGACATGTTGCCTATATGCCTCATTCGCAAAATACTCTGTTATCTTAGTTATAAAGAAGCATCTCGGCTGACAATTCTCTCCAAAACATGGCTACTAGCCTGGTTGGATATCCCCAACTTGGTATTTACAGTCTCATCGGACAAAACCATAACAACAGTGGATCATGTCATGGAGAGATATAAGAACGGAAATATTCCTATTGAAAAGTTTGAATTACACAACTCTATAAAGTCTCAACATATTTTCCCTCTGATTGATAGGTGGCTCGATATTGCTCTTCAAAATGGTGTAAGACATGTTAAGTACATAGATGTTGAAATTCCAACAACATACCCCTTCCCTATCGTTAAATTCTTTGAAGCAAATGTTTTACGAGAACTGGTCTTGAAGGGTTGTAATATGATGCATTTTAATCAAGTGGTGACGTGTCATTCTTTGAGAAATCTTTCTCTATCTCTTGTACTCTTCGACGAGACCATACTTCTGACTATACTCAATAGTTGTCCGTCCATTGTTGAGTTAAACATTGGGCATTGTACTTGGCTGAAAACTATTGAGATCCGAAATCTTCCTAATATCAGGTCTCTTGTCATTTGTAATGATCTGCCCCTTAAAATCCAGGCACCGTCTCTTGAACGCTTGTATTATAGTAGTTCTTGTTTGAATAAATTGAAAATTGTTGAACATAAGAATCTGAAAACTTTAGATATATCATGCGCAGAGATATCTGATGTATATCTCAACCACCTTATCTCGATACCTTACAGCCTCGAGAAACTGATACTAGCTAACATAGCTTTTGGAAGATTCGACACTTGCAGGAGTCAATCCCTAAAGGTGTTAAAGATTCATAATTGCAAGATCATAGGAGAAATTGATGCTCCAAATTTGGTTTCGCTCGAGTATAAAGGAAATAATATTCCTCAGCTTAAATTTGCACAAGAATCAAGAAAACTGAGGCGATCACGAATGATTCTTTATCCCTTGTTCGATGTAGATGCATCATGGTTTTGTCAGTTGAGGAAATGCTTATCAGATTCGATCTCGTGGTCTCAAGTTACCATTTACTTTTACAAATGCGAGGAGATAAATGTGATGGATTTGCTACTGCAACCTAGAGTTGTTATCCCCAAAGTGGACATTTTAGATGTGAACTTTTCAAAGCCGAATTGGGAGTTCCCGACATTTATTGATGCCTTGCTGTGGAGTTGTCATCCCAGGAAACTTAACCTGCAATCAACAAGTGCAATTTTTACATGTTTCATGAATCGTTTCACTCAGATGAAGAATTTGCGTCATGGTCGATTAAAAGAAGCAAAAGCCTACAAATTTGATCAGAAAAGTCAGAGTTGGCATGCTGTAGAACATAAAAGAGGAAGAGATCTCTCAATAAGGACCAGTAGCGAGTCGAAGAAATACTTCTTTTTATTAGATTGGTGATGCAGTTTATTCCATTGCAAATTGAATGCCTTTATTTTTAGAAGTAACAAACTGCACTTCAATTTTTCGCAGCAAAAGTAATAAATGCAGAGAGATTTACTTCATTTTTGTCTTCCACTAGAAGTTTTTTATCAGTCGTGAAAATTTGATTAAGTTAACGTTAGCTTGAAAGTTTTTTTCTGATATTTGGATTTTTGATATGTTAGTCCGAGGCCAACTTATAGTTGTTATGTTATACATCGAAATTACAGAATCAATTGAGATATATATACTCAAATAAGAGATCTTACTGTGTTTTTGTCTTATAATTCTAAAAGTAGTTGCGCGTGTATGCAACTGATAGGCCTATTAATTTCATCTTGAGACCTCTGAAGTATGTACTTTGTTGAAAAAGGAGAAAGTTATGCTGCATATAAATATAATTTCGACTTGTGATATCTGTGATCTTTGCATCGTTTCTTATTTAGTAGCAGTATAGAACCATTTTTAAAGGTTAACCGTGGTGTCCGGGCCAACTTGAGATATCGTAGACTAATTCCCTTAGATATCTGTCACTTTTCACTAAAAAACAGGTACCAGGGAACCCTATCTATCACAGCTAGAATAAACCGGAAGAACTCACCAATTAACTCTGTCAGCTAAGACTAGATATCACGGTGTTTTTGTCTCTGTTGGGATTTGAATTTGAGACCTCATGGTGCTTAACATAGTTTTTAACCACTAAATCACACCCTTGGATGCGTTTCCATACTCAAACTTAGTAGTTCATACTAGTACTAAGACGATTAAATGTAGTTATAGCACCCAACAAAGACCAAGAGAACTCTGCTTTCCTTCTTCGTATATGCAATCAGATTAGTTTCTTCAGCTGTGTTTAAATAGTCCCACTCATACTACCTATCTTATCAAGTACTGTGAACGTAGCCCACTTCCAGTTCTAACTTCTTGCAGCTGGAAGCTAGTGAATTTTTTACCAAACTAAGTCATTATGTAAAACAATTTATCA
Organism: Solanum chilense; assembly: GCA_032847665.1. Lineage (NCBI taxonomy): Eukaryota > Viridiplantae > Streptophyta > Magnoliopsida > Solanales > Solanaceae > Solanum > Solanum chilense. The sequence continues at coordinate 79,000,899 of CM064971.1, forward strand.
AAATAATACATTTTTTAAAAAATTTACAAAACTAGTATAAACGTATTTCACGGTAACGTTTTAGGGTATACTTCATTTTTTAAAAACTGACGGCGTTAGGTTGATATACGTTACCGTGAACAACGTTTTACTCCTAAAACGTTTTTTTGAGTAACGTTTTACTTCTAATAAAACGTTACTCAGAATAACGTTTTAGGAGTAAAACGTTACTATGAGTAACATATATCAACCTAACGCCGTCATCTTTTAAAAAATTAAATATACCCTAAAACGTTACCGTGAACTACATTTATACTAGCTTTGTAAAATTTTAAAAAAATATATTATTTTGGTGAATTACTTTATATAATTAGTTTGATAAATACTTCCTAGTATTGAATAAATATAAAGATGAAAAGGTAAAAGAGACCAAATATGTAGGCTAAGAAAAAAAAAAGTATTTATAAAAGACAAAAAATCCCAGGGCGATAAAAAAATTAAAGATTCAAACTTGAACTGCAACATATTTGGATTTTCTATAATAATTAGCTGTTATTTAAGTTTGTTACAACTGTTCTAAAAGGGCGGAAGCTATTATTTTTAAGTTTGTTATAACAGTTCTAAAAGCGTGGATAAATTTACTAGTACTAACAGTATAATAGGATTCCTAGTGTATGTAGGGTTTTGTATTTACTTTTTCACTGTGACTTCCCCTGCAACTTCCAAGCCATGGGGACTGCAGACATGTTGCCTGTATGCCTCATTCGCAAAATACTCTGTTATCTTAGTTATCGAGAAGCATCCCGGATGAGAATTCTCTCCAAAACATGGCTATTAGCCTGGTTGGATCTACCCAACTTGGAATTCTCAGGGAAAAGCATAGCAATAGTGGATAATATCATGGAGAGATATAGGGATGGAAATATTCCTATTGACAAATTTGAATTTGACAACTCTAAAAAACCTGATCGTATTTCTGGTCTGATTGATAAATGGCTCGGCATTGCTCTTCAAAATGGTGTTAGACATCTAGTGTATAGAGATGTTACACATTCAAAAATATACCCTTTTCCTATTTTCAAATTCTTGGAAGCAAATTATTTAGGAGAACTAGTCCTGATGGGTTGTGATCTGATGCATGTTTCGTTATCGAGTACTAGTCATGTTGTGAGGTGTCATTCTTTGAGAAAGCTTTCTCTATCTCGTGTACGATTAGATAAGAACATGCTTCAGACTATACTCTCTAGTTGTCCCTTCATTGTTGAGTTAATCATCAGGAATTGTAGTCGGCTGAAAAATGTTGAGCTCCGGAATCTTCCTAAGATCAAGTCACTTGCCATTGATATTGACCATCCCGTTAGAATCGATGCACCAACTCTTGAACACTTGTATTATTCTAGTTTTTGTTTGAATAAATTGAGTATTGATAACTATAAGAATCTGAAATCTTTAGAGATATCATGTACGAAGATATTTGATATGTATCTGAACCGCCTTATCTACAGACCTTACTGCCTCGAGAAATTGGTATTAGCTAACATTTCTTTAGGAAGGATTAACATTTGCAGGTGTCGATCCTTAAAGGTGTTAAAGATTCATAATTGCAAGAACATCGGAGCAATTTATGCTCCAAATTTGGTTTTGTTGGAGTATAAAGGAGATGATATTCCTGAGCTTGAATTTGCACTAGAATCAAGACAATTGAAGCAGTCACAAATGATTCTTTATCCCTTGTTCAATGTAGACGCGGCGTGGTTTTGTCAGCTGAGGCAATCTCTATCAGATTCGATCTCTTGGTCTCAAGTTACCATTTATTTTCACAAATACGAGGAGATCAACATGAATTATTTGCATATGCAATACTTTAGAGATGCTATCCCCAAAGTGGACGTTTTAGATGTAAACTTTTTAAAGCCAACCGGGGAGTGCTTGACGTTTGTGGATGCCTTGCTCTGGAGTTGTCGTCCCAAGAAACTCAACTTACAATCAACAAGTGAAATGTTCATATGTTTCATGGATTGTTTGATGCATATGAAGAGTTTGAGACGAGCTCTTATTCATGATATTGGTTGTTTGATGCATATGAAGAATTTGAGACGCGCTCTTTCTCATGAAAGGCGCGGTCAATTAAAAGAGATAAAAGCCTACAAATTTGATCAGAGAAATCAGAGTTGGCATCCTGTAGAACACAAAAGAGAAGAGCTCTCAATAAGGACCGTTAGCACGTTGGAGAAATATTTATTTTTATTAGATTGGTGAAGTAGTTTATTCAATCGCAATTTGAATTCCCTTATTCTCTTATAAGTAACGAAATGCACTTCCATTTTCGCAGAAAAAAATGTTTTTTCATCTCCCATTTTCTTAGTCGTAAAATTTGATTTTGTTTATGTTAGCTTGGTACTTAAATTTCTTTTAAGGGAAGGCAATATGAATATAGTTTTTGTGTAATCATTCGTTTAACTTGTCTAAGATCAGATTACAGAAATATGATTTGAAACAGAACATTTCCTCTAACTTATAGCAACGGTATAGTTGTCTCTGTGTGACCCTTTAGGTCGTAGAAAACAAAACCATTCTCCTTTTACCTTGTCAAGTAATGTGAACGCAGCGGGCTTTCAGTTCTAACTTCTACTACCGAATTTTAAACTTTGAAATTAGAGAATATGAAATAAAAGATAGGTTTGAAAATGTTTTTTTTTTCTCATAAAAATGAACAAGTTAAGGATTCTTGTTGACCAGCAAGTATTATTGTACAAGGACTCTATTTATGTTCTAATAGGCTTTATTTTATTAAAAAAAAGGCCATATATTTATAAAGGCATAATATAAAAATATGCCCTTTTATTTGACTTTAAATTACATTTATGCCCTTCAACTTTGGGTGTGCACAAGTAGACACTTAATTTTGTATAAAATTGAACAAATAGACACACATGTCCTACATGTCATTTTTTGTAATAGTGCTACGTGTATTTTGCCATTTCGGACTTATTTATTTAAAAGTTGGATAGTTAAAGTGTCTGTTTGTTCATTATGAAAGTTGGAGGTCAAAGTTAAACTTTGAAGCCAAATTTAGGGTCCTATTACCCTGAACATATTTTTTTGTAATTTTATGCATCTTTTTGGCTTACGTGACATCCAAATATCTCCCGTGCCTCAAATGCGTGGAATCACGGAGTGTGCCACGTAAGCAAAAAGGTACACAAAATTACAAAATAAATAAATTCAAGGGTTAGAACCTTAATTAAAATTTCGGTCATAGTCTAGGATACTTGTGTATTTTTCCTAATAAAAAGAGATTCAAACTTGAAATATAACATATTTGGATAATAATATATTTTTATTATTATATTAGTAAGTTGTTATTTAAGTTTGTTATAATTGTTCTAAAAGGGTGGATAAGTTAAAGTAATTTTTTAAGTTTGTTATAATTGATCTAAAAGTGCGATAAACTTGGTAATCTATTACTTCATGTTGCTGTTCCAATTTATGTGACACTTTTAATATTTTTTATTTTTTAAGAGTTAAACAGTTTCAGTTTGATTGGGAATTTGCGAATGTTATCTTCGATTTTTTTAAATGAAATTTATTTATTTGTAAACTATTAAAAAGTACTATAAGTCACAATAATTAATAATTTAAAATGTTTAAAAAATCTATGAAAAATTTACCATCAAAATTAGACTTGTTTAAATCTCAAAATCCGAAAAGTGTCACATAAAATACGACTAAGACGAGGGAGTATTTAATTTTAAGTTTGGAGATAATATATTAGATAATCACTCAACTATGAGTTATTTTCTCAAAAAAAGTTACTCAACTTTAAATTTTAATACAAAGGTCACTCAATTACAAGTTTTTTCTCAAAAAGCCATTCAACTTTGAGTTAAAAATTAAAGTTTAGTGACTTTATGAGATAATAACTCATAGTTGGATGACTTTCCAAGAAAAAAAAATTCATAATGACTTTTCAATTAAACCAAACTTGAGTGACATTTTGAGAATAGAGTAGCTGGTTGAGTAAGCATATGAGATATTCATGTGAGATATTATTCCTTTTAAGTTTGTTTTTGAGAATAGAGTAGCTGGTTGAGTAAGCATATGAGATATTCACGTGAGATATTATTCCTTTTAAGTTTGTTTTTGAGAATAGAGTAGCTGGTTGAGTAAGCATATGAAATATTCACGTGAGATATTATTCCTTTTAAGTTTGTTAGAACTGTTCTAAAAAGGTGGATAAATTTACTTGTGTAACACTATATATGAATTGTTACCAAGAATAGTTAGGTTTTAATTTACTTTTCCAGTATCACTTCCCCTGCAACTTCTAAGCCATGGGATCCGCTGACATGTTGCCTGTATGCGTCATTCGCAAAATACTCTGTTATCTTACTTATAGCGAAGCAACTTGGAAGAGAAGTATCTCCAAAGCATGGCGACTTGCCTGGTTGGATCTTCACGACTTTGAATTCCCCAAGGAAGACGAAGCAACAGAAGATAATAGCATGGAGAGAAATAGGGACGGAAATATTCCATTTTATCGTAATTTTTTTAAGTTCGACTGTGGAATGCTCGACATTTGTGGATGCTTTTCTATGAAGCTTTCGTCTCAGGAAACTCAATCTACAATCAACAAGTGAAATGTTTACATATTTCTTGTCAAATAAATGCAGAGAGCCTTACATCTTTTCTCTCTTCTATCAGAGGTTCTTTCTTAGTCGTAAAATTTGATTTTCTTTTTTATGTTAGATTGATATTTGGATTTTCTTTGAACGGAAGGCAGTATGAATTGTTAGTTTATGTGAAACAGTATATTTCCTCAACTTATAGCAACGGTATAATTGTCTCTGCGTGGCCTATGGGTCATAAATTTAAACAGTAGATTTAACTTGACTGACATCAGAATAGAAAAACGAGAGGATCACAATAAATACGATCTACTACACTATTCTGAAGAGCAATGTCAAGGCGCTTATAAATCAGACAGAAAACTTCAGAATCTGAGGCTTCACATAATTTTAAACTTGTCGATAAGGACTTCTTCGTGATTCCTTCTATCCTAATATATGGGATAGAATCATCTGTGCAACAGAATCGCCAAAATATAAAGGGCCATACAAAGTTTCTTTTAGTATAGTTTATCGACCTGGAATCGTGATGAAACCAATATCATTTGCTTAATACAGATACAAATATTTGATCATACAAAAAAAAATAAGAATGGAAGGAGTGTCAAATTTGTAGTAGTTTTAACAAAGCAAAGTCCCACTGATACCTGCAACTATCTTTATCTGTCGAATTTCATGTTAGCAATAGGAATTGAATCAACAAATCGTATAGACTGATAGAAGTATTGTAAAAAGGAGCTCGAGTTTCATGTTATCAATAGCAGATGCATAAGCATCAATACAGTAAAATTGTTCAAAGGTTTCATACCGAACAACTAGTCCCTTTTTGACAAACAAGAGGATCTATAACAAAAGCAGCTATTGCCTCAGTGATTATTGAGGCAATACGTGCCATAGTAAATGGTCAGAGAGACAACTTATACTCGATTTTGCCTTTGTCAAGCAGCGACAGTAACATATGAATCGTTATTGTGAAGTTCATACACTAAACGTCTCATAACGAAGTACTACAACTTCTATTTATCTCTAAAAGCAGGGGAAACAGGTCCATATACATCTATTTAACGTGTCATTACATTAGTCTAAAAAAACTAAGGTGCTTAGTGGTTCGATAGACGATACTCCCACCAAATAAGAACAGATGCACAGACCACATAAAGCAGAAGTCTAAAACAACAACTCTATACCACATAATTTTTACTTTTCAACACAGTAATAGTGTATCACCAATCTAATAAAAAACGAAACTTATTCCTCTCGGTATAGTACCTTATCGCCTCCTTTCCCCTTCCGAGTTCCACAAAATGCCATTTCACTTCTCCCCAATCAAAACTATAGACTTCTACTTCTTTTAATTGATTCAAACTCTTCACGTACATTAAACGATCCATGACATATGCAATCATTGTACCATTTGACTCAAGGAGAAGTCCACTAGGATGACAACTCCATTGCGATTTAGCATCCACGAAAATCGCAGGCACTAGATTTCTGTTATACACAAGTGACACCAAATTTGGAGCATCAACAATATCCAACTTAGGAGACATTTCCGGTTCAGTAACATAAGACAAGTGTTCAAGTGTTGGTGCTTGAATTTTAACGAGCTGGTTTCCAGCTTTCCAAATTAAAACCGACTTGATCTTTTGAAGATTATTATTCATTAGCTCAATATTTTTCAACCCGTTACAATTATCATACATGAAACTGACAATAAACAGTTTTGATAGTAGATTCACAAGTTAATATACATATATATTTATTTAGGTTCACAACTTAATATACATATATATTTATTTAATTTTCTAATATAAATACATGATCTACGGAAAAACTATGGATTCATACTCCACTTTATTAAGTTTTTGCTACTTCCATGCCAATTGAAATAGTGCTTCATGTCCAATTTGATCCCATATATATAGTCCTATAGTGAAATCGGGACAAGTCGTAGAGGATGTAATTTGCCAACAATAAGACCACTTTTCTCCTCCTCATCCAAATCATCGTTGCCTTCAACAACCCAATCAAATGAATTCAACAACGAACCCAACATTATGGGAACCGTCCTCATAGCCAAAGATATTGCAGGACACATTCTTCGACCAACACCAAAAGGAATAAGCTTAAAATCATCTTGACCACGAATATCCATAACATTAGAACCCCAAAATCTTTCAGGTTTAAATACCAAAGGATCCTCCCAAATAGTAGGGTCTGACCATATATTTACTATCACTTGTGAACCCTTTGGTACAAAGTAGCCACAAAGTTTAAATTCTGACTCCGCCTTACGAGACAAAAGAGGAACAGGCGGGTGGATCCGCAATGTCTCTTTCAAAATGCAATGCAAATAAGGAAGCCGAACAAGATCGGCTTCCTTTATTGCCTCTTTCTTGCCAATAACTTGTGCGAGTTCCGCTTTAGCCTTTTTCATTGCGTGTGGATTTTTCATCAGCTCTAGCATTGCCCATTCTAATGTAGCGGAACTCGAATCAGTTCCCGCAATGAAAAGATCCTGCAATATATGGGTAGATGTAGTCACTCGAAAACGGAAAATATGATGTAGTTGGACTTGGACACATAGAACATGAGATTTTAATCGAAGAAAGAAAAGAAAACTTTTGAAACTCTAACTGCTAAGTGATCTAACTTCATATATTCAAGATAAGATATCTAAATGGAATGAGTGAAAAAACATCTAAAATAAAAGGGGACATTTTGCTTATTATTGCTTCTTTTTTTCCTTAGTGTCGATACTTGTATCGGCTTGGCTATATAAATACGTATATCAAGTTTATTTCATTAAATTTATCAAATGACTCTTATGAAAATCACTTTAATACTTATTTTTAGTCGACTTTTTTCACAATAGAATGTTATAAATCCAATGAAGATAAAATGGAGATACGTTTGTTAAATAGTTGTCAAAATGTGACTTCTTTTTGGGACCCAACTCTAATTAGATATATGGATAGAGTAGGGTGGTGGATGACGTAAGAAGGGAAGGCCCACCCCGTGCTTTCGAGACTTAAAAAATGGGGAAAACTATACAAATTTGATCCATTAAGGTAAATTCAATCCAATATATTTATCTTGATTGGATCTACGATTCAAACTAGTTACCTGACTACCCCTGTTTAATCCAATGAACCACTACTTCTTCATTCTTGATCCCATCAGAGTATATACATTGATTTATACTTTGATGGTAACCTTTTTAGGATATAATGTTCCTTCCTCAAAAAAAGAGAGTATTGAGACATATGATGTAAAAGATACTCTCTCTATTTAATAATAAGTGAATTATTAAGTTATTTTTTTATATTATAAGTCACTTTTTCTACTTGGCATTAAGAAATAAAATAATTTTACTCTCTCTTATTTAATTAGTTATAGATTTTTTATTTTTAAGATTAATTAACTAATAAATAAGGATATAATGAGCAAAATATGATATTTTATGCATAAAGTTTATAAAATCATATATGTTATAGTCCAACTATTTTTAGAGAAGAGTGACTTATATTATCTCCACGATTCACTTATTTATTCAAAGCATTTAATTAGCAATACACTAAAACTAAAATAGTCTAGGCGATGCATGCATGAATTAATTACCAGACAAAGGTGTTCGATTTGATTTCTATCCGTAGCAATATTATTGCCTTCGCCATTGCCATCTTTTTCTTCACTCATATTTAGCAAAATATCCAAAACGTCTTTCGTTTTCTGGTTCTTCTTCCTTTGCTCCAACCTTTCATCAATAAGATCCCCAAAAATTCGAAACATTTTAGCAAAATCAGCGCAAGTGCTTCGATTAATCCCTTGAGGATCGATCCATTTCAGCACAGGGAAGTAATCCACCATGTTAAACTTTCCGATCTGGAATGTAATACTCCGAATCACATCCTTAAATTTCTTCTCCGATTTCGCACACAAATCCACTGAATCCGCGGAAAAAATCGTATTCGATAGAACATTAATCGCGATATCAGAAGCAGCTATGCCAAAATCCACGGAATCACCGGTTTGGCTACACCGATGACAGTAAGCAATAAGCTCTGAGATCTTCGTCGACCGGAGATCCTGGTTCGCGTCGAGCTTGTTTGCAGTGACGATACACGAATTCAATATCGTCCGGAGACTTTTCCGGCGACTGCTGTCGACCGGTAGCCATACGATGGAGAATTTATGGTGGTTATGAGCTTCGACTGCATTTTTGGGGGTTTTACTTGAAAAAGGCGGAATCGTGTTTTTTGACGGCTTCTTTAGCCACGGCTGATGAGGATATAACGACTGTGGGTAATCGGCCCAATTTGAGACTTAGTATTGGGCCGTATTTGTTAGCAAGCCGTTCCATCGACTTATGGGGTGGAGCACCAAATATGTTGTGAAGATTTCCGATGAAAGGTAGAGGGATTGGTCCTGGTGGAAATTTTTTATTATTACGAACACGGATCGAAGTCCATGCAAGTAATAATAATACACATATAATTCCTATGTAATACATGTTGATCGATGGTATCATAAAAAAAATAGCTTAATGTGATAGAAAATGATGTGTGTACTTAATATATTTTGACATTCAAATTTTGGCTCTATCACTAAAAGTACCTTTTTTCTATATGATACTCCAGTATATATTTATATATACGTACCTATTAAACTTGTCGTGTGAACAGATATGTGCTTTAATAGTCACTCAATTTGTTATAATTGGAGTGTCCACTTCGAGAAAAAAAAAAGAAAAAAAAAGAGAGTCTACTGTTTATTTATTCAACATATTAATAGGCCTTCCTAACATGTAAGATAGTAAGGAAATCACGTTTCTTAATTAGGTAGACTAGGGATCAGATTTTGGATTGGACAATAGTGTGTAGGAATATTTAGATGAATCTTTTTAATAGAATGTGAATTTATTCATTTAAAAATAAAAAATAAAAGTAAAAGACTATTAACCATCAATTTTAGATTTGGATTTGGATTTGGTCAGGTAAAATTTTTTGGGGTCTATGTGATACTTATGTTGGTAAAGGAGCAAAGTTGTGATTTTTATGTTAGAAAACATAGTTAAATAACGTCAATGAAAAAAAATTATAATAATGTGATCATGTTTGAAATTTTACGTTGCTGTTGTAGTTAGTATCTTGCATATTTGTATTCGAAGAAGAGCAAAACAAACGAAGCATGATCAAAAGTAAACCATAATCATAAAGACATTTTGCATACACACAAGTCTTTGATCTCCAATATGCATTGTGATTTTAAGACTCATAAATTCCTTTGTCATGTAACAGAGAAAAACTATCAGACACCATTGATTGATATGAGATACACGTGCATAAGAACTCGGTGTTTAGTTGATACATGAAAAGAAAATGGACTATAGAATAATGTCTTCTGATATGCAAAATATTATAACAAACCAAAAGAGGAGAAAACAAAACAGGAAGTATAACTTATAGTCATCACTCAGAAATTCGCGGGCTAGCTCACTCTCACACACTTTTTTCAGTATCTTACAGACTATACATGGTCATAACACTCCATAGTGATGAAAAATGCCATATGAAAACATCTTTGATATGGTGAAAAAATCAGTCAATCGAAAAAAAAATAATAATCGAAAACATAACACAAATATCTTGTTGAGTCTGTTCAATAATGTGTAGCTGCTGTGCAACATATGCAAGTGGTGAAGAAAGATGGTCTAGGCTTGCGTTTTCCGCTCCCTTTTGGTGAAGTTTGACAAGTTTCCTTTTCTTCTGATGCATGAAAGTCCTCTCTTTTTGTAACAACAACATGGTTCTGTTGTGTTTCAGATGTAACCTTCAGATCGCCGTTTTCTCCTTTGTTTGACAAGCCTAAAAGAGGAGTACTGGAAATGTCTGAATCACTTCTTTCTACTCGAATAGTCTTTTCTTCGACTGTCACTGCCTCGTAGTCTAATGAGGTTCGGTTGTATCCAGTTCTCGTGATTGAGTTTGAAAACTTTGCGTTGGAGCCAACTGATAAGCTTCTCGGAGGAGTCTTTTCAGGACAGAGAAGTGGAGTTTGATCTGATTCTGAAGATCTTCTGTGAACACCAAAATCGAAGCTTGGAGACTTTCGAAGCTCATTTCCGTTGCTTGATTTCTGTGGGATCGTTTGGAGACTTAAACTTCCAATACTCTCTGGTGCTTTGGAAGGAGTTTCATTGTGAAAATTTGGCACCTTTTGATCAAAAGAACATTTTCCATTGGAAAATGCTAATGCTTCAAGACTTGGCTGAACATTCTGTGCATTTTCTGTCTCTTTTTTTGATATATTGAGTTCAAAAACACCAGAGTCCTCAGTGACAACAAATTCGCAGTTATCGTGCTCTGTCAAGTCTGTGTTGCGTTCTTTCTGATCTTCAACAGGCTCGAAACCCTGCACTCTTCCATCTGCATATGCTATACCGATACCATTTTCCGATTTTGATGGCCCCAAATGCAATATGCACTCCTCCCTTGTTTCCTTTCTACTAGGCTTCTCAACTTCAACCTTTTCTTTTTCAAGAAAACCATTTTCTTCTGTATTTGTTACAATGAATTTGGTTGGGAGTATTCCAATTTCAGGCACCATTTCAAATGTTTCTTCAAAATTCACATGTTGTTCTTCTGGTGGCACGTGATCATGATAAAGAATATCAGGTTGAACATTTATCTCGAGCCTCGCTTTATCCTCCTCAATTGAATAATCCAGTACACTATCAGTGTTATTGTTGGTTCCTGTTTCCTCTGTAGCTTCTATGGGGTGTGATTCAACTGAAGGAGCTGAATTGTCATTCTGCACTTCGTGCACTTCCTGCATAAATGACTCAGTTTCCTTCGGATCATATTTCTTTACCGCGATTTCTGATTCACTTGATGTCAATTCAGTCTCTGGAGTATGAATCATGGAGTTGTCTTGTGGCTCAACAACTGATGCAAACGAACTCAATGGAATAACCCGTGGACTATCTGCCAACAGTGAGCCTGTAGCATCACTTGGACTGGACTCCACTTTAGGAGTTTCATCCAAATCAACCTGATTTTCAGCAATAGTATTCTCATGTTTCTCCTCATTTGACATATCTCCCGTGGCATCCAGTTCTCTTACCAAGCATTCTTCTTGTTGAGTGATAACGTTTTGATCGTTGGCATCAGCAACAACAGTCTTATCAGCAAGTGAAATTTCAGAGCTGATCAACTGAGTTTTATCCTCATTCTGTCCTGATCTTCCCTTCTGTGGAGTTTCTTGTTCCTCACTTGGCGATGAATCGAAGTGTTCTTCTACCGTATCAGTAGCAACACTCGAGGATTCAACTGGATCGAACTTCAAGACTTCATCATTTGATAAACTTCCTTCTGCCTCACCTGATATAAGTTTTTACCAATTAGAAAGAAACTCAAATTCTTGCTTACTTATCTATTGATGTCTACATGACTATTCAATTATCAAAACATAAGTTACAATCATAAACTGAACGGTATAATTAGGTCTACGATGACAAAAAGATTCTGACCTTTCTCGTTACATATTTGGTCATGAACTTCATCATTTTCCTCAAGAAGTTGATCAACTTTTCGCCCATATTGAGAAGTATGTGTTTCAATACTAGTGACTTCACTCGATATATCATTAGCATCTGTTTGAACTTCAGAACATTGAAAAGGCTGCTTAATTTGTGTCTCTCCCTTACCTTCATCTGCATAAGAAATTCGATTCAATATCCGACTACCATAAAACAGATAGTACTAATGAAGAAAAGCTAATTCCAAATCGAAAAAAAACCTGTTTTTTCATCTTCAGAGTTCTTAAGCTGAGGTTCTTTATCTGTTGAAGTGTCAAAAGTAGGCAAAGCTGCATCTTTCTCATGATTATATTTAGTTTCACCTTCAGGAACTATGTTGCTTTCCTCTTTAACACCATCTACATTGCCAGTATCTTCGCCTTTTTGTTGAACATCAACTGCAACATTCTCTGCTCAACATAAATCAGTAAACACATCAAACAAACAGAATCTTGATATTCTAAACCAAAAAAAGAAACAATCTTGAACTTCAACTAATCATCAAGCACATCAAACATACATAATCTTGAAATTCGAAACGAAAAAGACACAATCTTGAACATCAACTAATCATCAGACACATCAAACAAACAGAATCTTGAAATTCGAAACGAAAAAAGAAGCAATATTGAACTACAGAGCTGTTCTGTTTTACCTTGATGATCTACTGATGAATTTGTGTTGCCCATCTCATTTACCATAATCTAACTAACAATCCAACTCCTGCAATAAAACAGTGTTTTAATTATACTCTAAAGACAAGTGTCAAAGATTATACTATGATTAAAATTAAAAAAAATTAGGGGTCCAAAAATCATTAATACCATGATGATGATGACAACAGTGATATTCACATGCTAATAGCTAATATTAGAGGACAGCCTTAGACCTTTTTAAACATGCCAGTGTGTTAATAGTTGATTAGTGTGGACTCCTCCATTAATATTTGCTTCAACAATAAGCCTTTAACAAAGATGAGCCACAAAAACTAAAAAATAAACACAAAAAAAGCAATTTTTTACTTTAAAGTTCATTTTAAGTAAAGAGTGTTCTCTTATGGGGACACAAGATGCTTCATATACTAATTTTTTTAGCCTGTTTTCTTTTTCTTTTTCTAAGTAAAGGTTTCTATTCATTTTTTTTTAAAAAAAATTTGGCAATTTAATATTTGTATCTATGCCAAACCAAGTACAAAATTGCATTATGCGGCTTGATGCTTGGGTTTTATGGGACACTAGCTTAATTTTAGCTTAGCTAATATTACATTAAAACATCACATCCTTGTGTTACTAATTTTTAGTGCTGGCATGATCATTAAACATAAACAAAATAGCATATAAATGTAATGATATATGTTCTTCCTCAGTTTTAATTTGTTTGTCATACTTTTTAATAGTCTGTCTTTTCTTGATTATTCTTTAATTCCGACTTTTCACATGACATATTTAAGATCACAAAATTAAATGATATTTTAATACGTTCGACAAATCTTTTATTTAAGACATCCATAAGTTTTCTTTATTTTCTTTTGAACTCAGAATCAAATCAAAATTGAACAAACAAAATTAAAACAAAGAGAATAGCAAATAAATTTCTAATATAGATTATCTAAGTTCAACTGAACATTTTGCTTTTTTGACTCAAAATATGTCTAAATATGCCCCCCTCCTGTTGGGTTATCCCACATCGGAAGTGGAAGGGGCTGGTGGTCAATTTATAAGTGTGAGGGAAAGCCTCAACCTTTGAGCTAGCTTTTGGGTTGAGAAGGCCCAAGACCACCCAACATTGGTATCAGAACCCAGGTTGTCAACAAGTCTCAGCCCACCGGGAGAAACTGGGTTGTCGTTCTCTCCAACCCAAGGCCCGATGTGTGAAGGGGGAGATTGTTGGGTTATCCCACATCGAAAGTGGAAGGGGCTGGTGGTCAATTTATAAGTGTGAGGGAAAGCCTCAACCTTTGAGCTAGCTTTTGGGTTGAGAAGGCCCAAGACCACCCAACACCTCCACCCCACCCCCCCACCCCAAAAAAAAAACTAAAATATTTACCTATAATAAGATCACACTCATTCTGAATTCATTTACTCTGAATAATAATATGTCCCTCTTCTTTCTTACAACACATGGAAGGACCACCATTTTATATTTACAAATAAATAACTTAGTAGTTGATTAAGAGTATGAAATTCATGAATGAAATGATTGATTAATTGGGTCATTCTTTTTGGCCTAAACAAACTAATTGTGATGGATTTGTTTAAAGGGTGGGAGCCAAATAAAGCTTGTTGCTTTGCTAATTAATCTCATCAATAACTTCTTTATTGGATAAGGAATAATGGTTCCATTAAGGTCTAATTTTCAAACATTTCTTGGTGTTAAAGCTTTCATCCAATCTAAAGATGACCATGTTTAGAATGTTTAGTGCTTAACTCATCATCATTTTCTTTGGAATTTTAGGCTTTTTTTTGGACAATTTAATTCCTTTGATCAATTGTATTTATTACCTTTAAAAAAGAGGGTTGGTAGAAGCCTATAATGTGAATGTCTTTCAAGAATAAAACTATTATTTTTTTTAAAAATAATTTAAGATGCATATGATGACTGAAATTTTAGTCAATTTTAACATGTGTTTTAGTGAGAGCCAAGCATAAATGAAAAGAAAATTAAAGGGTATTGAATGATTTTGCTTAGATTTATTATTGTTTTGACAATTGATGACAAACTATGTTTCAAATTTGAGTTTATTTGGAAGTGTTGAAATTCGAATAACAAAATTATTATTATTTTGGCAAAACAATTTCACACACATAACTAAGATTTACGACAATTTTTATACACACATTATATGTAAATTTTCAACCTAAGTCATGGACGTCTGCTTGCCAATAGATCAAGGGAAAATTGTATATAATAGCAAACTAATAACCTAGATTAAATGGAATAACTAGGGTTTGATTTAATTGTGCTCCATAGCAAACATTAGCTAAAATTTGCCAGCGTCTCTCTCCCGAAAATCTCGCTCGCCACTCTCCTTTCTCGCTCGCCTCTCTCGTTTTATACACAGAAGTGTATAATTCTGTTTCTGTTTTGTATAAAGCGAGAGAAAATTGTATATAGACATGCAAAAATGTATATCTTCGTGTTATACACTTAATTATACAATTTACAAACATTTTACTTCAAATATTGCATAGAAAAAGGCCAACGAATTATACAATTGCGAATTATACAATTGCAGTGAAATATAATTTTCTCTAGCTTTATACAAAAGAAGTGTATATATTGTGTTTCTGTTTTTGTATAAAGCGAGAAAAATATATATTTTCTTGCTAATACACTTATAATTATGCAATATACATACATTTTAATTCGATTCAACTGAATGCAAAACAAATTATACAATTGCAGCGAAATAGGCCAGCGAATTATACAATTTAGGCCAGCGAATTATACAATTGTATATGTATAACAAATTATACAGTTTTATATTTGCTATGGAGCGCAATTATGCAAAGTTTGCTATAACATACAAATATGAATTTTTTGTTTGCTATATGTGAAAGTTGATGCCCAATAACTCATGCAGGTCCAACAATCAATGGCCCAAAGTAAAAAGCACAGCATATAACAAAATATGTTACGTAATACGTATATGTCTATTTTCCAATTTTATATAAGTTTTAGTGTTTATTTATGCACATTTAAAATTAGACGATATAGACATTGTCTAGGTCAACCAGTGCAGTTGCTTGTCATAAATTACACTCTAGATTACCAAAGGAAAACTAACTACTACTATATATTCTATTGTTGTTGTATATAACTTTGAGGGAAACTACTGATTATTAAAATCCAGCAAACACACACTAGCAACAACTTAGATATTTAGAGATAATAATTCTTTTTGTTGTAAAAACATTTAGTGATAATTGAGTTAATGTCATTATATTCAGAATCACTAAAACTTTTAATGCATTTATATAGAATCATGATAATAATCATTCCTATCATATTAGTATCACTAAATAAAATATAATAATTATATTTTTATGCAAAAATTATCTAAATACACAATTTATTTGATCATATTCTTTAAATTTTTCTATCATTTGAAAAAATTACAAAAATCTCAACCCTCTCCTATTCTCGGATGAATCACTTTACACGATGTATTAATCGGATACGTTACTTTACGCGATGTATCGGGACATACACGATATATCAGGATGTTGAGTGACATATTCGAAACCAAGACACAATATATTGGGACACTATTGAGATGTATCCGAAATTGGAACACAACTTTTCATGACGTTTTGAGATATATCAAGATTTCACCAAAATTTAAGAGATTTTTGTAATTTGAAAGAGAGTTAGGGTATGATATAATTAATTCTCAATATTATCAGATTTATGTAAAAATTTGATATTATTATTGCTACTAAATAATTATCATAAATTCTTTCTTTGTTATAGTAGCATCCAATGGGCCATGACTCATGTAATTGTCTACTGAGAAACTATGTTGCATTTGCAAAAGAAGACTCTACTTTGATCTTGGGTCTTATTCAATATTAATATGTTACTATAAGATGTACGACCAATTCAAAATCAAAATTGAGATTGAATTTTATTGTACTGTTTGTAAGCAAGGCAAGTTAATTGTGAAATTATCATAAAGGAAAGTTGAGATTGAATTTTCTATGTTTTAGGAACGTATACAGATATTTATGGACCTATTCATTCATCTAGTGAATTATTTAGATACTTAATGGTCTTAATAGATGTTTCTTCTGGATGGTCTCATAGTGTGCCTATTATTATCTCATAATTTGATGTTTGCAAAAATAACGATACAAATAATTGATTACATGCACAATTTTTTAATAATCAAATTAGTTCGTTTAGCAATCGAATCATGACTCACCTCTAAAAAGGGTAGAATAATTAAAAAGAAATAAATTTAAAAATTACTCTCGAAATAATAAAATTGAAATTTACTCATATAATAATAAATTAAAAATTTACTAAAAAGAAAAACGTGACATAATAAACTTAGAGTTTACAAGTATGTAAGTCAAATTTTATACACATCATATGCAAATCTTCAAACTATGTGACGTCCAATTCAATACATCAGTGCCCACCTCATGATGGTCCAACAATCGGTGGCCCAAGTAAAAAAGCATTACATAACACAAAATGTCACGTAAAACATATATATCTATTTATTTAATATTATATAAGTTTTTGTGTTTATATATGTACATTTAAAATTAGAAAACATAGATATATTAAATAATGAGGAACTTTCGTAAATAGTTATTTTAATAAATTTAATAGTACTTTATAGCTATAGTTTTCATATTTATAGATTGTAGCTATAGTCTAGGTTGTTTCATTTGTATAATTCGTAAATATATATAATTTCAGGTTTGTATAATGCACAAATATATTTGTATATTTCAATTATTCTTGTATAAATTCGAAATAACGAATTTATATAATTAAAAACATTACAAGTATAAACAATTACACAAATCATATTATACAAATATCGAATTATACAGAAGTAAGACAAATTATATATACAAATTTTGAATCATACAAACGTGCGAACTAAACAACGCTAAAATGCCAAGTTACGTAATTATAACTAAAACTAGATCACGAATTATAATTAAGGCAAACGATAAATATATTAAATAATTAACTAATATATAATTACTTATATGTACAATTTTCCCTTAAATAATTTACATTTTAATCAACGCCCAATCAACAAATCCTAATAAGTTTTGTTCCCTTACAAAAGTACACATCTAGAAATTCTCTTGATGTAGAACAAATAGCAAAACCGCATTTTTAACATTAACCAGGTCAACCAATGCAGTTGCATGTCATAAATTACCCTTTAGATTACAAAAGGAAAACTAACTACTACTATAGTTTTTGTTGCATAAAACTTTTAGCACATTTTTTTTTTATATGAAATCATGATAACAAATATTCTTATCATATTAGTATCACTAAATAAAATATAAAAGTAATTATATTCGTATGGAAAAATTACCTAAATATACACACTTCTTTAGCGACAATTAATTAGCAATTGCCGCTAAATGTATATTTTTAGCGGTAATTAGCACTCATTGTATATGTCCCTAAAGGCTTTAGTGACATTTGATCTAATGACACTTAACTAATGTCGGTAAAGGCTTTAACACCCTTTATTAATATGTTTATTTATTGCCGCTGAAAGTTATTTTTGTTGTAGTGACAATTTATTTGATCATATTCTTTAAATTTTTGTATCATTTAAAAAAATTACAAAAATCTCTACTCTCTTCTATTCTCGGATGCTATCACTTTACGCGATGTATTGATCGGATACATTACTTACGAGATGTATCGAGACTTTAGTGACAAATACTCAGGTTCGTACTCGCAAAGTAAGCGCTGACCTTGTGAAATCCTGAACCCGTAACCACTGAGTCAAACCCTTTGCTTATATTTAGGGGGTTCATCACTTAATATGTACCTGTAAATCAAAACATTTATCCTATATATACAATATAATTTTTCCGACGATCCGAACCCCCTCGGCCCCATGTACCTCCGCCCCTGGTTTGCGATATATCAAGACGTTGAGTGACATATTCGAAATCAAGACGCAATGTATATGTATCCGAAATTGGAACACAATTTATCACGACATTTTGAGATGTATCGATCAGGATTCCACCAAATTTAAGAGATTTTTGTGATTTGAAAGGAACTAGAATATGATGTAACTAGGTCTTAATATTATCATATTTATGTAATAATTTCATATAATTATTGCTACTAAATAATTATGATAAAGTCTTTATTTGTTATGGTAGTATCCAATGGGTCATGACTCATGTAATTGTCTACTGAGAAACTATGTTGCATTTGCAAAAAAGACTATACTTTGATGTTACTATAGGATGCACGACCAATTCAAAATCAAAATTGACTAGGGTTGACGATGAGTGTGCCTCTTTTTCTCTTATCCACAAGACTTCCAAAGGTCTTTAAATATGTTTTATTATAATACTAAGAAAATACATCTTTGCTTTAATTTTACTTATCGGGTTTTGATTTGACACGAAATTTAAGAAAATAAAGATAATTTTTAAAGTTTATGATCTTAAAATAAAAATATTTAGAATGTATTAATTAATATTTGTATGATCTGAAACATGTCAAATGACAAGTTAGAATTAAAGAGTTATAAAAATAAAAAACAAAACACTACTATTTTTTAAAAGGACTACTAATAGAGAATTTTCCAAAGAATGTGTTGTTGTGTCTATCATTTCTCATTTTAATAATAAAACTTGATTGTTTACTTTGAACAAAAAATTCATATTGATAGTGAAAGTGTACTATCTTAGAAAAATTGTATTGTAAGGTATAAATCCACATCAAAGTTTTCTTTTACATTTTCCTTTATATTAAGTCTTCATTTTCTTCCCAAAAATAAAAAATGCACTCTTAAATACCTAACATTGACAAGAAAAAGTTAAGAATATCATTTAGAATTCCCTTTTATAACCTTCTTGGAAAGAAATTAAGGAACTTGAGAGATCCTTTGCAACAAACTTCATACATAAGCTTAAAAATAGTACTTCCTCCGTCCCTTTTAGTTGTCATAATTTTCTTTTTGAGTTAAATGATAAAAATTTTGACTAATATTTTAGGACATATTTCTTCATCATATTGATATGCAAAGAAATGCAATTTATAGTACTTTAATTTTGTATAGTTTTTGAATATCTAGATTTTTAGTTTAAAATATGAAATTAATGTAATCTAATTCAATTTAAAAATTTCGTTAAATTAACTTTCGAAAAGCGTAATATGACACCTAAAAGGGGATGACAAGAGTACTCTCTTTGTCACACACTATTTAGTAAGTCCAAAATAAAATGACACATTTGTATATTTAGTACTAAGAATTTAACTTTAAAATGTCTTATTATAATCACACGAATATTCATGACTTGTTTTAAGCCACAAAATTTCAAAAGTCAATTTTTATTTCTTAAATTTCGTATCAAATCAAATAATATTACGTAGATTGATGAGACGAAAAGAATATCAATTTTGAGGTGGCAAACTGACATCATAATAATATCATCATTTGACACTCAATATCTTACGTAATACAATATTATCATTTGAAACTTAATATGTTACGTAGTATAAGGGAGGTTAAGAAATTAGAACTAGTCAAATTGTTATAGGACTTTGTCCATCATTTAATGTACTCTTTATAGAAGTTGATAGACATGAGAATGACATATTTAAAACTAAGTCTTAATTTTATTTGATCAAAAAATATTTTTGCGTAATTAGTTTTCTTGAAAAAATGAGATTTATAATTTTAAAAATAGAATAAATTATGTATTACAATAAATAAAAATAACACAATAATATTTAAATTATTTATACTAATAATGTAGAAAACACATTATTGCATCTTAATTTAGAGTTCGAGCCGTAATAAAAATTTATAACTAGGCATGTGTAATAAAAATTTATAACTAGGCATGTGCTGTTCGTATAAAATGTACTTAACTATGATAAAGTGTAATATGTATTTTCACTTTACCTTTTAAATACTAAAAAAATAATTTTATTAGTCTAATTACCCGTTAGGGATATATATTTAAACAAACTAACTTGAACGGCAAAGCAAAAATAAAACATAGAACAACGTAACTATAGTGTCACTATATATTAAAGCTCACATAAATTTAAAAGGGCAACTTTCACATATAGCAAACAAAAAATTTATATTTGTATGCTATAGCAAAGTTTGCATAATTGTGCTCCATAACAAACATAAAACTATATAATTCGCTATACATATACAATTGTATAATTCGCTGGCCTAAATTGTATAATTCGCAGGCCTATTTCGCTGCAATTGTATAATTCGCTATCCTATTTCACTGTGATTGTATAATGCACAATTGTATAATTTGCTGCCTATTTCGTTGCAATATTTTTATAAAATTTGCTTTGCATACAATTGAATCGAATTAAAATGTATGTATATTGCATAATTATAAGTGTATAGCAAGAAGATATATGTTTTTCTCTCGCTTTATACAAAAACAGAAACACAATATATACACTTCTGTTGTATAAAGCTAGAGAAATTGTATTTCACTGCAATTGTATAATTCGCAATTGTATAATTCGTTGGCCTTTTTCTCTGCAATATTTGAAGTAAAATGTTTGTAAATTGTATAATTAAGTGTATAACACGAAGATATACATTTTTGCATGTGTATATACAATTTTTTCCCGCTTTATACAAAACAGAAACAGAATTATACACTTCTGTGTATAAAGCGAAAGAGGCGAGCGATAATGGAGAGTGGCGAGCGAGATTTTTGGGAGAGAGACGCTGGCAAATTTTAGCTAACGTTTGCTATGGAGCACAATTAAATCAAACCCTAGCAATTCCATTTATTTTAGGTTATTAATTTGCTATTATATACAATTTTTTCAATTAAATATGACCTAGTTGTTAATAAAATGGATAACTAATTAAAGTATACATAAGTTAATTCATACAACTTTATAATCACAATACAAAATAAAAAAGAAATTTCTTACTTAACAAGAAAGCAAAAATAATAAAATAGTTGAAAACTTGGAATAAATTCAAAATTTCCAATACTATATTGTTTGTCATTTAATTTTATGCCTAACCCTAACTGTCGTAACATTTATTAATAAAATAACGGAGACAAATTGTCGACATTAAGGGTGTGTTTGGTATGAAGGAAAATGTTTTCCATGGAAAATGTTTTCCAAGAAAATGTTTTCTTGGAAAACAAGTAGATTTTGGACTTATTTTCTCATGTTTGGTTGGTGAGTAGAAAATATTTTTCGGAAATGATTTTTAGTGTTTGATTTATGAATGAAAAATATTTTTGTGGAACATCTTTTATTTTTACTAGAGTAGAAAATAATTTATGAAATTAAAAATATTTTTTAAAACAATTTTTTTGGGGTGGGGTGGGGTGGGGTCGTTGGGGTGGGGAGGGGGATAGGAGTGAAAAAATAAAAAAATAAAGTTGATAGTATTTTTAAAAAGCAAAATTAATTTTTTGAGGGGTTGTGGGTGGGGGTGGGGGCTGATGGGGATGGGTAGGGGGGCTGGCCAGGGGGAGGTAGGAGTTTAAAAATAAAATTTGAAGTTGAAAAAATTATTAAAAAGCAAAATTAATTTTTCGTGGAGGGGGTGGGATTGGGGGAGGGGGCTGGGGGGAGAGGGTGGTCAGGGATCGGGTTTTAAAAATAAAATTTTGAAACTGAAAATATTTTTAATTTTTAAAAAATTGATGTTTTTCCAAAAAAAAAATGTAATTTGAAAATAGAGGAGAGATTTGGAAAATGTTTTCCTTAATTTTTGAAGGGAAGTCATTTTCCTTAATTTTGAGGAAAATGAGTTGATTTGGAAAACATTTTCCAAAACTTTTGCCCCAACCAAACATGAGAAAATTGGAAAACATTTTCCAGAAAATGTTTTCCTTCATACCAAACACACTCTAAAAGAAGCTCATAAGAATGAAATAATCTTAATATCTAAGTTAAATATATCGTTGACCATATAGCTGCTATAATTTGTCATTTCATTATCATCAACACACCAGTAGCAGTTTTTTTTTTAAAAAAAGAAGGAATATTCACACTATATGTCGATGATAAATTGGTTAATTGAAAAGATTATTAAACTTACCTTTTACTTTTCTTTATTTCAAATTTGAAAAAAGTGATGATAGTATTGTACACTTGAATGAAAATTTAGACTACCATAAGAATGTCATATTCAGTGTAATTATGTTATGAACTGCAGTTAAACAGTTAAAGGTATAACAAATATGGGTTGCAGGGATTCGATCCTTGAATCTGGCAATAACAGAAATGGGAAGGTTAACAGAAATATAAAATGAACGGATGAGATTGGAAGTTGATTAAGGAGAGTTGAGGGTGAGGATTATGACACGTGGGTACAGGTTGTTGGTGGAGGTTGTTATAAATAGTCATGCTGGAAGAGAGAGGGAGATAACTGAAAATTAAGTCACACCAATTCTCTTCTCTGTTTTCTTCTTTCTTCTTCGATCCAGAATCTTCTTCTTCTTCTTCTTCTTCTTCTTCTTCTTCTTCTTTCCTTGCAGATCATCAATGGCGTAGCAGTAGATTCCATAGTTGTAGTATCAGTAGTTGTAATAAAGAACTTCGATATCAATAAATTCTACAGTTGGTTTCTTCTGCATTTTTGATTTTGTTGGTGGATTGAGCTTGTGATCTTAGGGAGATCATAACACTTGGTATCAGAGCCTTCGAACCTGCGTAATGGCTGAGGGCACACGCTGGAAGATTACAGAGGATAAGATAGCAAGGCACGATGAAATGCTCTCCGATCTGCTGAATTCGCAAGAGGAAGTACGCAATGCTCAAACTGGAATTCAAGGAGCATTAGATTTAATTTTGGAGAGATTAGGAGTGTTGGAAAGAGCTCCGGTGGTTCCGAATGTGGGAGCAGGCTTACTACCTACTCCGAATGGGGATAATCGCAATAGAGTTCAGCCGAATGCACCGGCGTTACCGAGGTGGGAGTTACCTAGTTTCGCAGGTCAAGAGCCGAAGGTGTGGATTCGAAAGTGTGAGAGATTTTTTACACAATACAGAGTAGGTAATGAACAGAGGGTAGAAATGGCTGCTTTATACTTGACTGATGTTGCTGAAGTATGGTATCAGTCGATGGTGCTAAGCGGAGGAATACCGAATTGGATCGAGTTTAAAGAGGATTTAATCAGCAGGTTTGGAGAAATTGTAGTAAGTGATGTGGTGGAAGAGTTTAACAAGCTACAACAATTCGGTACTGTGGATGAGTTTTTAGGGAGATTTGAAGATCTTAAAGCTCAAATGCTTATACGAAATCCGGCTTTGAACGAAGCTCATTTCTTATCTAGTTTTATTGGAGCTTTGAAGGAGGAAATTAGATTTGAAGTTAAAATGTTCAAGCCGAGGACGTTGAAAGAAGCGGTAGAGAAAGCGAGGATGAAGGAAATGGCTATTGAAGCTGCACGAAGGAGGAATAGAACAGTGAACAGAGTGTTACCGGCAGCTGCGCAGGAAGTAGGAAAAGCATCTAATGCGATGGTTAACAGGAATGGGCCTTACCGACTTACTCCTGAAGTTTACGAGTTTAGGAAATCGAATCACTTGTGTTTCCGTTGTGGAGAGAAATATGGGGCGGGACATATATGCAAAACGAGACAGTTGAATTATTTAACTGGATTCGTTGAGAAGGAAAGGGAAGTTGATCAGATGTCAGTATTGGAAGACATGGAAGAGATAACCATTGAAGGAGTAGTCGAACAAGAGGTACAACAAGCTGTGTGTCTTAATGCATTAACTGGTCATAACAAAGGAGAGAATACAATTCTTGTCGGGGGGACTGTGAAAAAGCGACAACTGGCCATTTTGATTGATTCAGGAAGCACACATAGCTTCATTGATAAGCATACCGTAGCTGCATCAGGCTACCAACCTCATCCGTGTTCTCCTGTACGAGTGACAGTGGCAGATGGTAATTACGTAATGTGCAACTCTCACTGTAAAGGATTTTCGTGGAAAATGCAGGATAGAATTTTCATAGAAGATTTGCTCATTATTTCCTTGGGTGGTTGTGCATTGGTGTTAGGAAATGATTGGATGAAGAAACATAATCCGACTAAGTTTGATCATGAACGGAAGTGTGTTACTATAGGCAGGAAAGTTAATAAATTAGTGCTGCCAGGAATTGCAGGTGAGGGAAGTTTGAGTATGCTATCTAGTGGATCGATGAAAAAGATGTTGAAGAAGGGTCAAGCTATAGTTGCTCATCTTTTTATGATAAACATGATGACAAACAGTGAGGAGGAGGAGGTAATCGATGAGGGACTTCATAATGTGTTGGTTAAGTATGCTGATATTTTCGCAGAACCGAAGTCACTGCCACCGGCAAGACTGTTTGACCATGCGATTCCTCTTAAGCCGGGAGCTATGCCGGTTAGTCTGAGGCCATATAGATATAACTTCCATCAAAAGAATGAGTTGGAGAAGCAGGTGAAAGAGATGCTCAGTAGTGGAATCATACAGGCTAGTCAATCGCCTTATTCTTCACCAGCATTGTTAGTAAAGAAAAAGGATGGAACATGGAGGTTTTGTGTCGATTATAGAGGATTGAATGACTTGACCATTAAAGACAAGTATCCCATACCTATAGTCGATGATTTGTTGGATGAACTACATGGGGCGTCAATCTTTTCTAAGGTAGATTTAAGGGCTGGTTATCATCAAATTAGGATGAAGATGGAAGATGTGCACAAGACGGCATTTCGGACTCACATGGGCCATTATGAGTTTAGAGTAATGCCTTTCGGACTTACCAATGCTCCAGCAACATTTCAAGCATTAATGAATCAGATTTTTAGATCGTTTCTCAGAAGGTTTGTTCTAGTCTTTTTCGATGATATATTAATCTATAGCCGAAATATGGAGGAGCATTTACAGCATCTGCAGGTGGTATTTGAAACTTTGAGGCTTAATGTGTTGTTTGCAAAGAAGTCTAAATGTTCTTTTGGGCAAGCTCAAGTGGAGTACTTAGGCCATGTTATTACTAAGGAAGGGGTGGCTACCGATCCTCATAAGATTCGAGCTATGATAGAATGGCCTAGACCTAAGACCTTACGGGCTCTAAGAGGATTTCTTGGGCTAACAGGTTACTATCGGAAGTATGTGCAAAATTATGGGACCATCAGCAGGCCACTCACTGATTTGTTAAAAAATGAAGCCTTCAAATGGAGTGTGGATGCCGAAACTGCCTTTGAAGCTCTTAAAATAGCTATGACGACTACACCTGTATTGGCTCTTCCTGACTATACCCAAGAGTTTGTGGTAGAGACTGATGCTAGTCATGGGGGTATTGGAGCTGTACTTATGCAGCAAGGGAGGCCAATTGCCTTCTTTAGCAAAGTATTGGCTCCTAAACATAGGGGCAAGTCGATTTATGAGAAGGAGTATATGGCTCTACTTAACGCAGTGGATAAATGGAGACATTATTTACAGTTCAAACACTTTGTGGTCAAGACTGATCATCACAGTTTGAAATATCTGTTGGAACAACGAGTAACATCAGCTATACAACAAAAAGGATTAACGAAATTATTAGGCCTTGATTATGAGGTGCGATACAAAAAAGGAGCGGAGAATAGGGTAGCAGATGCTCTATCCAGGCGAGACGAAAGGTTACAAGAAAGTGAAAAGTCTTCGGCTGGTTTACTGATGGCTGTGAGTATGATTACGCCAATGTGGATACAAGAAATTATGCATAGTTATACGGAGGATCCTTATGTTCAAGAGCTGCTAACCTTGATATCAGTTGATGTTCACGGGCCTAGTTTGTGGCATAACGTCAATGGAATTTTAAGGAAGAAAGGCAAGGTTTATGTGGGTTCCAAAGGGCCTTTACGACAACAACTAATTTCTACTTTTCATGACACTCCTTTGGGTGGACATTCGGGCCAATTGGGCACTTTCAAAAGGTTAACTCAATATTTCTATTGGCCAAGAATGAGAGCTATGGTGAATGAATATGTAGCTCAGTGTGAGGTTTGCCATCGTAACAAGGACGACAATGCAGCCTACCCCGGTTTACTTCAGCCATTGCCAATTCCTAATCAAGCGTGGAGTAATATTAGCATGGACTTTATAGAAGGTTTGCCGAAGTCGAAAGCTAAAAGCGTGATATTGGTGGTGGTAGATCGGTTTACCAAGTATGCTCATTTTATAGCTATGTCTCATCCGTATACTGCTCTAACAGTAGCTGAGTTGTATTGGAAACATATTCATAGGTTACATGGTACTCCCGACAGTATTGTGTCTGACAGAGACAAGGTATTTTTGAGCAAGTTCTGGCAGGAAATGTTCAAACTAATGGGTACACAATTGCACTATAGTTCAGCCTATCATCCTCAGAGTGATGGCCAAACTGAGAGAGTCAATAGGTGTCTGGAAAATTACCTTCGATGTATGACTACAAGCAGGCCTACGCAGTGGAAACAATGGCTACCTGCTGCAGAGTGGTGGTATAACACCAACTTCCACACGGGTCTGCGATGTACTCCGTTCGAAGCGTTGTATGGTTATACTCCGCCTCAACTTTCAATTGGCCCTCTTTTGGAGACAGTAGTACAGGCAGCAGAAGACGCGGTGATGCATCGACAACAATTTCTTCAATTGTTGAAAGACAATCTAGCTACTGCCCAAGCTAGAATGAAGTTTTTCGCGGATAAGAAAAGGACCGAGCGTGAGTTTCTAGTGGGAGATTGGGTTTACTTAAAGCTTCAACCATATCGGCAGACTTCTATTGCTTTGAGACGAAATTTGAAGCTCAGTTCTAAATATTACGGTCCTTATTTGATAGTCGAAAGAATTGGGTTGTTGGCTTATAAATTAGCTTTACCTTCGCATTCTAAGATTCATCCAGTTTTTCATGTTTCATTGTTAAAGAAGAAGGTCGGAGATCGAGTGGTTATACAGTCAGAATTGCCTTATACAAATGACGACGGACAGTTTTTGGTTAAGCCAGTGGCAATTCTGCAGCGGCAGATGGTCAAACGAAACAATGTGGCTGCTGTTCGGGTTTTGGTTAAATGGTCTAATCTTCCACCGGAGGATGCCACTTGGGAGGATTATGATTTTTTGAAGGCTAAGTTTCCTGGTTTTGATTCTAATCCTTGAGGTCAAGGATGCTTTGATGGGGAAGGGACTGTTATGAACTGCAGTTAAACAGTTAAAGGTATAACAAATATGGGTTGCAGGGATTCGATCCTTGAATCTGGCAATAACAGAAATGGGAAGGTTAACAGAAATATAAAATGAACGGATGAGATTGGAAGTTGATTAAGGAGAGTTGAGGGTGAGGATTATGACACGTGGGTACAGGTTGTTGGTGGAGGTTGTTATAAATAGTCATGCTGGAAGAGAGAGGGAGATAACTGAAAATTAAGTCACACCAATTCTCTTCTCTGTTTTCTTCTTTCTTCTTCGATCCAGAATCTTCTTCTTCTTCTTCTTCTTCTTCTTCTTCTTTCCTTGCAGATCATCAATGGCGTAGCAGTAGATTCCATAGTTGTAGTATCAGTAGTTGTAATAAAGAACTTCGATATCAATAAATTCTACAGTTGGTTTCTTCTGCATTTTTGATTTTGTTGGTGGATTGAGCTTGTGATCTTAGGGAGATCATAACAAATTAACTGATAAATATGATATTCTAAAAAAAAGTATTGTGTAAGCAATTTTTTTTCTATCTTGTGAAAGTAGAAAGATTATTTCTAATAGATCGTCGACTCAAATAACAATATATTCAATATAATTTTGTAAATAAAATATTCTCGAAAGAGTGATGTGTATGTAATTTTTGTTCATACCTTATATAAAAGTAAAAAAATTATTTTTAATAGATTCTCGACTTTAAAATAATAACATATTGAATGTAATGTTACATATTAGATAATATTCTAACAAAAGTGATGTGTACATGATCTTGTTTCAACTTTACGAAAGTTAAAAAATTATTTTCGATAGATTCTTCATTCGCTTAGTCTATTATTTTAAAAATGTGAAGACTAGCTATATGAAAAATCCTAAAGAATATTTAGGAAACCACATAGAAAGAACTAGAAAGTGAATGAATCAATGCAAAAGAATACTAATCCCCAAAGTAATGGGAAAAAAGGGAACATCAATTACACCTCCAAGCAAACTTAGGAAGACAGCAAGTTCAAGTACTTTTTTAGGTTGTTTACATGTGAAAATGTTTTTCACATATTTTTTTTAATGATATTTTTTGAAAAATAAATGAGATATATATTTTTTTTTCAGTATTATTTCATAAGTATTTTATATAATCTAGATAAATATTATAGAAAAAGAATCGAAGGGTATGTAGGCGTATGGGGTGGTGCGGCTCTAGAGCAGGGCGGAGCCACCTTGGATGAACCCCCTTTGATGGAAAATTCTACTATGTATACATGACTAAATTAATTTTTTATGTATATGTAGTAGATGTCAAACCCCCTTCGGCTACTTCGTGTGTCTATCTCTACGAACTTTGAATCTTTTATTGAAAATCCTGACTCTACCACTGGAGGGTAATGATGGCCGCAAGCCTGTGTTTGAGGGTGGAGAGGAGACAAAATAATGGAGCTATTTATAAAATTTATTCGGTTTCATTGAAAAAGTTATTTTCCTCGTTTAAAAAGAAATTGTTTTCGCAAAATATTGATCCATGAAAAAATTTAAAAAAATATTTTTCTCCGTATCAAACATAAATAATATGTCCAAACGGTAGAAAATTTGAGATATATACTTAGATCAATAGATAATACTATACAGTATGTGTACGTATTTATGTTGAAATTGTACAAGCAAAGTTGTTAATATAACACGCAAAGAACATATTCGAATAATGTTATTTTACTGCACTGAAATTCCTGGAAACTCCTAATAGTAATTATTAATTCGATTAAAAAAAAACAAAAAAAGAATTCAAATCTGAAAATATTCTTCTTCCTTGTAGATTTGTTTTTCTAGTGCGTCGCATATTCTTATCCAAGACTTGTATCACTTGATGATATCACGTGAATCACTAGAAACGTGTGAAGTGTATGGCTAACCCAATAACGGAAGTTCCATAAAGGAATTGAAGCAGGCTATCATGAAATAAAAGATCTTCTTTCTAAAGAGTATCGATTCGAAACTTTTATATGTCCAAGGTTCAATATTGAAATCATTTACACATTTCTTGAAATTTGTGTAGAGACGAATTCATGATATAAATTTTATAGGTGATCTTTAAGAATTTTCAGCAAATACTTTTAAAGTTATATGTAATAAGTAATATTTATTATTTATTACAAGTTTACTAAATTTATGTTAAAAGTACTTAATTTAGATGTAGTCCATCCCATGGATTAATTTATTGAGTAGTGAATTTCTATATAGATGGATGGAAATAATTTAGTAGGAAACATGAAATGATAATTCTAGCAAGTTTAACATGAAAAAATGTTAAACACGACACAATTAAGACCAAGGCTTAATGTTCATTCAATTTTTGAGTCACTTTGATGTATCAGTTCTAAATAACAAAGTTGAGAAGTATATAATCCTTCTATTTATGTAGCAAATGATGAATTCTTTAGTGAAAATTATAACTCTGTTATTAAACTGGACCGACTAGGTTTGGATTTCAAATTTGTCCACGAGATTAGGTATGTTTGATAGTTCAATATATGAGAAAAAAGCTTCAATACTTCTATCTACTTTAGTTGCAAACTTTAAAATTGTGGTCCCACTTTTTATTTCAAAGTTTTTGCATCTTTGGAAAAAAGTCTTCTTTTGTTTTCAAAGTAAAGACGATATACAATTCTCATTGATATGTTTTTATTATTTTACACCCATAAGATGATCATGGTCCCCGAAAAAAAAAAGCGAAATAGCGTTTATTAGTCGTATTTTCGACCCTATCTATAAGATAAATAATCATTTTTTAAATTCGACGAGTGAAGCTTCAAGACAATATCCTGAAACTTTACATGTGAAATTTGAAACTTTAGAACAATAAATTATTTACAAAGACTAAAAATTTAACAATTTGTGACTTTAACCAATTCACCCAAATAGTGTAGAAGGAAGCTGGAAATGCTTGGACATGGACATTAATACAGATACATGGCCCTCCAATGGAAACATACTTAAAAGTCAATAAACTGACATTATAGCCTTACGCGGGGGAAATATTTTAGCTTCCCTATAAAAAGGATCTTCCATGAAACAAATTTATTCATCAAATTCCAAACACAATTTTATCTTTTCTTTCGTATATCAATTAACTACGTCTCAATCCTGAACTAGTTAAGTTTCATCAATCGTCATACATAATACAAACGTTAATTTCATTACGCTAGCATTTTCCACCTTTACATAGTCAAAGAAAGACCTGTCCATGATGTTTCAAGCAAACTTGCATTATCTCTGCATGAACATTACACTTGATTTGCCATCTGAAGTTGATTTCTCCAGCAAAAAAAGATGGCACTTAGCTTTTGCTACAATCTATTGTTCCAGAGCTTTTGAAATTAAGACCAGCACTAAAGCATTACATGGAGCTGCCTACAATCCAAGAAAAGCACGTCATGTATCGACTGATACAATCGCGATTGATGTAGTTCAACACCACCCTTTTTTCTCAGGCATTGATCAGTCAAAACTATATAAGCTTGTCAAAGATAAAAACATTGACGAACTTGCTAACCTTGGAGGTGTACAAGGTGTTGCTGCTTCTCTCAAAAGTGATACAACTGATGGTGTAAGCGGAGATCAAGAAGATGTTGCACGTAGACATGAGGCTTTTGGAAGCAATACGTATCGTAAGCCACCCAGTAAAAGTTTCTTCATCTTTGTTTGGGAATCATTCAAAGATCCTACTATCATTATACTTTTGCTCTGTGCTGCTCTGTCTCTTGGATTTGGAATTAAGGAGCATGGACTGAAAGAAGGATGGTACGATGGAGGGAGTATTTATGTCGCGGTGTTTCTTGTCATTGCTGTTTCGTCTATTAGTAATTTTAGACAAAACAGACAGTTCGATAAGCTTTCCAAGGTGAGCAAAAATATCCCAGTCGAAGCTGTTAGAAAGGGGAGGCGCCAACAGATATCGATATTTGAAATTGTTGTTGGAGATGTCATTTGCTTAAAGATTGGAGATCAAGTCCCTGCTGATGGGATTTTGGTACAAGGTCATTCTTTACAAGTGGATGAATCTAGCATGACAGGTGAAAGTGATCATGTCGAGATTAACCTTAGACAAAATCCGTTCTTGATTTCTGGGACAAAGGTTGCCGATGGCTATGGCATGATGCTTGTGACATCGGTTGGAATGAACACGACCTGGGGTGAAATGATGAGCCAAATCAGCAGTGATTCTAATGAGCAAACCCCTCTCCAAGAACGACTCAACAAGCTTACTACATCGATTGGTAAAGTTGGGTTGCTAGTTGCTTTCTTAGTTCTTGTTGTCCTGTTGGTTAGATACTTTACTGGGACCACAAAAGATGAGAATGGGAACAAAGAATTCAACGGGAGCAAGACATCGTCTGATGATGTGATCAATGCTGTGGTGGGAATTGTTGCTGCTGCTGTTACCATTGTTGTTGTCGCAATTCCTGAAGGCTTGCCTTTAGCTGTTACACTTACTCTGGCTTATTCCATGAAGAGAATGATGGCTGATCAGGCAATGGTTAGGAAGCTCTCCGCATGTGAGACGATGGGATCTGCCACCACCATCTGTACAGACAAAACAGGTACTCTTACATTAAATAAGATGACCGTGACAAAGTTTTTCTTAGGCAAACAGCACGTGAAGGCGGAAAGTCATACAACAATTTCAGCCAAAGTTCTTGAATTATTTCATCAAGGGGTTGGATTAAACACTACAGGTAGTGTTTTCAAGTCCTCCGATCCATGTTCTAGCTTCGAGTTCTCAGGCAGCCCTACTGAAAAAGCAATTCTTTCATGGGCTGTTATGGAATTGAACATGGATATGGATCAAACCAAAAGAAATTTCAACATTCTACATGTGGAAGCTTTCAATTCAGAGAAAAAGAAGAGTGGTGTCCTGGTCGAGAACATCAGTGATGGCACAATTCATGCGCATTGGAAAGGTGCTGCTGAAATGATTTTAAGAATGTGCTCCCATTACTATGATCTAGAAGGGAACGTCAAACCTCTAGAGGAATCAGATAAGGAAGAATGTAACAGGATAATTGAAGGAATGGCTGCCAGCAGCCTGAGATGTATCGCATTCGCACACAAGCAAGTGCCAAAAGCTGAGCAGAAGGATAATGAACATATGCACGGAAATGTTCCAGACAACTCTTTCATTCTTTTGGGCTTTGTTGGCCTAAAAGATCCATGTCGGCCAGGCGTGAAGAAAGCAGTGGAAGCTTGCCAAAATGCTGGTGTGAACATCAAGATGATCACTGGTGACAATGTGTTCACTGCAAAAGCCATAGCAACAGAATGTGGAATTCTTCATCCTAATCAGGAAGTAGATGAAGGAGCAGTCATAGAAGGTGAACAATTTCGCAACCTAACAGATGAAGTACGGATGGAGAGAGTGGAGAAGATACGTGTGATGGCAAGATCATCCCCTTTTGACAAACTTCTAATGGTGCAGTGCTTGAGAAAGAAAGGTCATGTGGTTGCGGTCACCGGTGATGGAACGAATGATGCACCAGCTTTAAAGGAAGCAGATATAGGACTTTCTATGGGGATTCAAGGCACTGAAGTAGCTAAAGAGAGTTCTGATATAGTCATCTTGGATGATAACTTTGCTTCAGTTGCCACAGTTTTGAAATGGGGAAGGTGTGTCTATAACAACATCCAGAAATTCATCCAATTTCAGCTCACAGTAAACGTGGCTGCGCTCGTGATCAATTTTGTAGCCGCTGTTTCATCTGGTGAGGTACCACTCACAGCAGTACAGTTGCTATGGGTAAATTTGATCATGGACACGTTAGGGGCACTAGCACTCGCGACAGAGAAGCCAACAGAGGAACTCATGAAGAAGAAACCTGTCGGTAGGACTGCACCGCTTATTACCAACATTATGTGGAGGAATCTAATGGCTCAGGCCTTATATCAGATTGCAGTTTTATTGACCTTACAATTCCGAGGAGAATCAATCTTTGGTGTCAGCAAGAGGGTAAACGATACATTGATCTTCAACACGTTTGTTCTTTGCCAAGTTTTCAATGAATTCAACGCGCGAAACCTGGAGAAGAAGAATGTCTTTGAGGGAATACACAAGAACAAGTTGTTCATGGGAATCATCGGAATAACGTTGGTTCTCCAAGTCGTGATGGTGGAGTTTCTAAAGAAGTTTGCAAATACAGAGAGGCTGAATTGGGGGCAATGGGGAATCTGCATTGGATTTGCAGCTGCATCTTGGCCAATTGGTTGGCTTGTCAAATGCATAACTGTCCCAGAGAAACCAATCTTCAGTTATCTCAGGTTAAAATAGAGTAAATTTAGATGTTCTAGTTTGTTATGAAATGGTTGATTTATGTTGCATTCATTTATATAATAACTCACTACTTGTATTTGTGTATGGTATGTTTTTAAATAAAGATTTGTACAGAATTCTCTACTACAGTTACAGAGTATAGATTTACAGTTGAAAATTACTAAAGTATTAACAAAATTATCAAATTAAGAGTTGAACACATCTACAAGTGTAAAGTCCAGAGTTTCTCCCTTTGCATATCCAAATTTCTCCACTTCCTAAGTAGTAAAGACAAAAGATATTCAACAAATAGACTGAAAAGACTAAAGTTAACTCTTTGGAACATCAAAAAAAGAACTTGAGATTTTTTACACAAAAGCTTCTAGAATGATCTACAATAGTATCTTAGATATTATCTTAAAGCTAGATCTAGATGTTCTAGATTCATAGCTACAGTAATTTCTAGAAGCATCAAAATAGAGATACATCAGGCATTCACTCATTGTCAATCATCATAGAATTCAGAATGCAATAAAACTTGTTTTCAGGTTGATCATAGCAGGGTTCAGAAATGGAAAATGTGTGTAATATGGATCCCAAGGAATGAGAAGAGATGTCATTTTGTTACCTCTTTCAGTTTATGCAATATAAACTGATCGCCGATCGCCGGTGCAATGCCTGTGAATTTTCAGTCAGAAGTACTTTCCGGCACCGTTGATTTTGTATCTCTGTTCCTAATTTGACCTACTGAGTCATATCAATTTGGGGATTGAGAAGTTGAAAAGATCAATGAAATTATGTGAAACTGAGCCTTCCTTTCCAAATATTTTTTGCGCCCATGTTACAAAAATATTTTTTTTTTACTATTTGAATTGAAATGATAACCCAAATTTATTGATTTATAGTAATGGGTAATTGATTTAGCTCTTTCCATAATAGTTTTGATAATATTTACTATGAGTTATTGATTCTTAGCATTTTGATATTTTTCCAGATTATCCCTGTAATTATATTTATATCAATCGGCATATAAAATATTTGACGTTTAGTTTCATATTTTTATTTTTGGCAATTTGAAACTTCTGATTATACTAAAATTAAGAATTGAATAATTAAAATGAAGATCTAAAAGATAGAAAACAGAATGTACCGGATTTTTAGCACGTATAACCATCAAACCAGAGACCAAAGTAGGGCTCGACAAAACGAAAAGTATCATAGTACGTCGTCCTTCCCTAAAATGGAACATTCATGCTGGAGCAAGAACTAACATGAAAGTCGATCTATTACGACCAGCGCGGTTGTTCCTATTTCATTTTCTTCTTCCAAGCCCTTCTTAGAAAGCACTCACTGAAGGCTTGGTTCCGGAAGATGACCTGATGGAGGAAGACTTAAGCGCTCTTGGGTGGGATGGGTCATTCCATCAAATCTTTGAGAAGGGGCCCAGTCTCGTATTTGATGGTCGGGGATTGTGTTTGCAACTTTGAAAGGAGCTCACTATCAGGACGGACGGGTATAAGCGATTCGCGATAGACATACTTATTTACTAGAAATTGAATAATTAAGATTCAAAATCCTTATTAAATATACAAACAAATAAGGTGTATGTCTCTTCTCTGTTTTTATTTTCTTGAATGATCACAACAATACTATATTCCATATAATTTGAAGAGGGTGGATACATGCAAAATCTAATTATTTTCTTTTTTGAAAGTATTTCTGTCCTAAATTATTAATTGCATCTTATTTCTAATTTTTTTTTCTTGATTTATTAAGTGCTCCTAAACATTATCGGTAAAATTGACTTTTATCAAAACCATACGTAATGACAATAATTATATTGTGAAATAAATAAATGGCTGCTTCATTTCATAATTAAATACTTCACACACGAATCATATTGTCGATATGACCTGTAAACAAAAAGAAACCTAGCTACATAATAATAAGTAGTAGTCTTAACAGTTAAGTTAAAATACACTAATTAATTTATCATGACTTAGCTTATACTTAAGTCATTTATGTCTTTCCTTTTTATATAGTGAAAGCTTAATATATCATTTAATAGTACGATAGTTAAGAAATCATTATCAGCTAATTTGCTACAATAGGTGAAAAAATTACCTATTACCTGATTGCGTAAAGTTTTAATTAAATTCGAATTACATATCTTGGTCAGATATATTATATGTATATTGAGTACAAGTATGTACAACATATATGTTTTATAGTTGACTGAAGTGTTTAGGATCATAGTTATCTCAAAATTCTATTATGAAACTTATTTAAATTAACCATATCACAAATGTGAATTATTTAGATGAATTTAATATATAAAACTCAAAGATATTGAAAGGAACTCATATTTAAAATTTGGAACTATTTGAAGAAAATTTGAAAAGATTATAAGTATTGAGTATATATTACTCATATAATAATCGTATATTCTAATACATAGTTATACATCATATATATACAATTTGTATATACTACTTCTATGCCACTTATACGAATGTATTTTTCTTTTTCATCCGTTCCAAAAAGAATAATACATTTCTATATTAAAATACCTATTTATCCTTAATGAGTGATTTATGACCATACAAATATCTATCATCTATTTGATTTTACCAAAGATGATGAGAACGTGAACTCACAACCATTTATGTGTTGGAGAGATCGGACCCGGGTACATATTCACCGTGGCATGCTGATCCGCGATTACTGATGCTACAACACCGCTCTTGCCGCGAAAAAAGCGTCTAAACCACAAGTTTCAAAACTATTCATTTATTTGTTAAATTGCATGTCAAGTCAAAATACTCATATAAAATGAGACGGAGGGAATACTATTCGTATAACATCGATACATACTGAAAATACATCTGTTTTATTGAAGAGAAATTATGTCGAATAACAAACATTTAGCCTATATTAGGTACTATAGCTACAATTCCCCCAATTTTTGCTATTCGCCTGATTACAGATCTGGAATTTGCATAACTCAATTTCTGATTGTATAAATTCAAAATTTTTGTATATACCTTATATATATATTGACTAGCAAAACATACAAACAGACAAAAATGTACAAACAACGACGTTCATAGCAGACGAAACTATAACTATTAAATGCAATTATTGAAACTATAAATCTATAACTATAAAACTTTATTATATTTTATTATGTTTGTTATTTCTAAAATTTTGTCAAAGTAAACAATTTGGTCACTTGTACAAGAAGCCCAACTTAATTAGATCGTGGGCCGCAAGAAAATAGTGGAGACCCGAAAGGCGGTTTATAGGAAATATCCATGAAATTGCACTCAACATAACTTCATAGACTTGATTACGCGGTGTATTAGTACACTTATATAATATGATTAACTTCAGGAGATTATTACTACTTAACTCAAAAACACAATCACAAATTATTTGATTTTATTTTTGTCATTTAATTGTTCATCGTTATTATTATACACATTTTCAATCAAACATGTTTGAAGAAAACTTGCATTACCTATTCATGAACAAAATCACAACTGATTTGTCAAAAGAAATTGAATTGTCTAACAAGAAAAGATGGCACTTAGCTTTTGCAACCATCTATTGTTCCAGAGCTTTTAAAACTACCCTTGTGTCATCTTATAGTCATGGATCAGTTGCCTACTATCCAAGAAAAATACTTTGTGTATCGAATGATACAATCGCGATTGATGTAGTTGAACACCACCCTTTTTTCTCAGGCATTGATCAGTCAAGTCTAGCTAAGCTTGTAAAAGATAAAAACTTTGACGAACTTGCTAACATTGGAGGTGTACAAGGTGTTGCTGCATCTCTCAAAAGTGATACAACTGATGGTGTAAGCGGAGATTCAGAAGATGTTGCACGTAGACATGAGGCGTTTGGAAGCAATACGTATCGTAAGGCACCTACTAAGAGTTTCTTCGTATTTGTTTGGGAATCATTTAAGGATCCCACCATTATTATACTATTGCTCTGTGCTGCTCTGTCTCTTGGATTTGGAATTAAGGAGCATGGAGTGAAAGAAGGATGGTATGATGGAGGGAGTATTTATGTCGCGGTGTTTCTTGTCATCGCTGTTTCGTCTATTAGTAATTTTAGACAAAACAGACAGTTTGATAAGCTATCTAA
Organism: Solanum chilense; assembly: GCA_032847665.1. Lineage (NCBI taxonomy): Eukaryota > Viridiplantae > Streptophyta > Magnoliopsida > Solanales > Solanaceae > Solanum > Solanum chilense. The sequence goes on from CM064971.1 coordinate 79,039,402, forward strand.
AGTGAGCAAGAATATTCCAGTTGAAGCTGTTAGAAAGGGGAGGCGCCAACAGATATCAATATTTGAAATTGTTGTTGGAGATGTCATTTGCTTGAAGATTGGAGATCAAGTCCCTGCTGATGGGATTTTGGTACAAGGTCACTCTTTACAAGTGGATGAATCTAGCATGACAGGTGAAAGTGATCATGTCGAGATTAACCTTAGACAAAATCCGTTCTTGATTTCTGGGACAAAGGTTGCTGATGGCTATGGCATGATGCTTGTGACATCGGTTGGAATGAACACGACCTGGGGCGAAATGATGAGCCAAATCAGCAGTGATTCTAATGAGCAAACCCCTCTCCAAGAACGACTCAACAAGCTTACTACATCGATTGGTAAAGTTGGGTTGCTAGTTGCTTTCTTAGTTCTTGTTGTCCTGTTGGTTAGATACTTTACTGGGACCACAAAAGATGAGAATGGGAACAAAGAATTCAACGGGAGCAAGACATCGTCTGATGATGTGATCAATGCTGTGGTGGGAATTGTTGCTGCTGCTGTTACCATTGTTGTTGTCGCAATTCCTGAAGGCTTGCCTTTAGCTGTTACACTTACTCTGGCTTATTCCATGAAGAGAATGATGGCTGATCAGGCAATGGTTAGGAAGCTCTCCGCATGTGAGACTATGGGATCTGCCACCACCATCTGTACAGACAAAACAGGTACTCTTACATTAAATAAGATGACCGTGACAAAGTTTTTCTTAGGCAAACAGCACGTGAAGGCGGAAAGTCATATATCAATTTCAGCCAAAGTTCTTGAACTATTCCATCAAGGGGTTGGATTAAACACTACAGGTAGTGTTTTCAAGTCCTCCGATCCATGTTCTAGCTTCGTCAGGCAGCCCTACTGAAAAAGCTATTCTTTCATGGGCTGTTATGGAATTGAACATGGATATGGATCAAATCAAAAGAAATTTCAACATTCTACATGTGGAAGCTTTCAATTCAGAGAAAAAGAAGAGTGGTGTCCTGGTCAAGAACATCAGTGATTGCACAATTCATGCGCATTGGAAAGGTGCTGCTGAAATGATTTTAAGAATGTGCTCCCATTACTATGATCTAGAAGGGAACGTAAAACCTCTAGAGGAATCATATAAGGAAGAATGTAACAGGATAATTGAAGGAATGGCTGCCAGCAGCCTCAGATGTATCGCATTCGCACACAAGCAAGTGCCAAAAGCTGAGCAGAAGGATAATGAACATATGCTTGGAGATGTTCCAGACAACTCTTTCATTCTTTTGGGCTTTGTTGGCCTAAAAGATCCATGTCGTCCAGGCGTGAAGAAAGCAGTGGAAGATTGCCAAAATGCTGGGGTGAGCATCAAGATGATCACTGGTGACAACGTGTTCACTGCAAAGGCCATAGCAACAGAATGTGGGATTCTCCATCCTAATCAGGAAGTAGATGAAGGAGCAGTCATAGAAGGTGAAGAATTTCGCAACCTAACAGATGAAGTACGGATGGAGAGAGTGGAGAAGATACGCGTGATGGCAAGATCATCCCCTTTTGACAAACTTCTAATGGTGCAGTGCTTGAGAAAGAAAGGTCATGTGGTTGCGGTCACCGGTGATGGAACGAATGATGCACCAGCTTTAAAGGAAGCAGATATAGGACTTTCTATGGGGATTCAAGGCACTGAAGTAGCTAAAGAGAGTTCTGATATAGTCATCTTGGATGATAACTTTGCTTCAGTTGCCACAGTTTTGAAATGGGGAAGGTGTGTCTATAACAACATCCAGAAATTCATCCAATTTCAGCTCACAGTTAATGTGGCTGCGCTCGTGATCAATTTTGTAGCCGCTGTTTCATCTGGTGAGGTACCACTCACAGCAGTACAGTTGCTATGGGTAAATTTGATCATGGACACATTAGGGGCACTAGCACTCGCGACAGAGAAGCCAACAGAGGAACTCATGAAGAAGAAACCTGTCGGTAGGACTGCACCGCTTATCACCAACATTATGTGGAGGAATCTAATGGCTCAGGCCTTATATCAGATTGCTGTTTTATTGATCTTACAATTCCGAGGAGAATCAATCTTTGGTGTCAGCAAGAGGGTTAACGATACATTGATCTTCAACACGTTTGTTCTTTGCCAAGTGTTCAATGAATTCAACGCGCGAAACCTGGAGAAGAAGAATGTATTCGAGGGAATAAACAAGAACAAGTTGTTCATGGGAATCATCGGAATAACATTGGTTCTCCAAGTGGTGATGGTGGAGTTTCTAAAGAAGTTTGCAAATACAGAGAGGCTGAATTGGGGGCAATGGGGAATCTGCATTGGATTTGCAGCTGCATCTTGGCCAATTGGTTGGCTTGTCAAGTGCATAACTGTCCCAGAGAAACCAATCTTCAGTTATCTCAGGTTAAATGACTTGAAAGCATTGTTCAAATGAGTAGATTTAGGTATTCATTAAGTTTTTCTCGTAAGCTAATAGTTCCAATGTATCTTTTTGATTAATTGATGATTTATGTTACATTCCATTTTTAATCATAGTGCACTTTGTTCATGATTTTTGATGCTTTAGACTGGCATTTGCAATGGCTAAAATGTGTGTCATAACTCTACTCGCGCAATTCTTACTAAGTTTTAAATGATTTATTGTTATTTTTATACTTTTTTAGTACCTAATAAAAGTACAAAATTAAGATAAGTATACATATCAAATTTAAAACGACAAATGTTATGTAAGTACAAATAGATGCAAGAGTCATAAACAAATATGGTAGAATTGAGAAGGCAAACTTGCTATAACCTAAATCTTAAGTAACTTAAATTCTGGCTGTTCCTACGACTAAACAAAGGCGTCTTTGGAACAGGTATGCATTTTATGAGCAAACTAACTTTATATGATAAAGCCGCTATCCCAATGCACACTTTCCACTTCATCCAATTCAATCTCTCAGTACATGCAAACTCATTCAGCATTTCGATCATTGCAAACTGGACAACGACTATCATTCCCACAATCCCCCAAAATAACCTCTTTGTTTTGAGCTCTCTGAGAAGAACCCCTTCGTACTCTCTCAGGTAGAATATGTTGAATAGTTGGCAGAGAACAAAGATGTCGAAGATCATTATGTCCTTTTCCTTGTCACTTAATTGGTATCCTAATTCACCTGTGAATTGGATGGTAAGCAACACTGAGATCAGGTACAATGCTTGTCCCAATATGTTTCTCCACATGATAATGGTTATAAATGGCTCATTTTTGTCAGTTGGTGGCTGCTGCATGAGCTTTGTTCCAGGCCCATCGATAGTGAGAGCTACAGCTGCTAATGTCCTTACCGTCAGCTTTACCCAAAGTACCTGAAGCATTGCATAGGGAACATTGCCTGCTGAAATTACTGTGACAATGTTGATGGTCACGGGCTCGCTAGCTGAAATTGATGTCACAAAGTGTATTACCAAAGAAGCAATAGTTGCTGTTAGTTGGTATTGGGTGAATATCTGAACATTGTTGTATGTGGTTCGGCCCCAACTTAGAGCTCTAGCTATGGAAGCAAAGTTATCATCCATGATGACAATATCCGAGCTGTTCCTTGCTGCATCGGTTCCTTGATTACCCAATGAAAGCCCCACATTGGCTTCTCGAAGTGCTTCTGCATCTTCCACTCTGTCTCCAGTAACTGCAACAACATGACCTTTCTTTTGCAAGCATCGTACCATTAGAAGCTTGTCCAGCGTTGAGGCTCTTGTGATCACACGAATGTTTTTCCCATTGTTGAGGCTTTCCATACGTCATTTATACTTGTCTTACCTCCGATGAACAACTTCCTCCCATTGTTTCGCATATTCCCTGTGAAGTAACAGACCAACAGAACTAAAAGAACCAAGAAACTGAATGCATATGCGAGGTCAGTTTGTGTTGTTTCTTCTGTAAACGAGATTTATGATCATGATTGACACAAGCTGGACTAATGATTTCTGCCAATGCTGTATCCATGCCAACTGCTGTAACAAGCATTCGTCCGTTACCCCTCAAGACCTTGCTACCCGATAACAAGAACACATTGGTGCTATTGTTAACTTCCACAAGGTCATTTTTTCCTTGTTATAGTTGATTCATCAATATGTAAGGTTTGATCACTTATGCATATCCCATCAGCAGGGACTTAATCTCCGGCTTTCAAGCGAATGACATCTCCAACAACTGCTTCAGATAACGCGATACGCGTATCCTTCCCATCCCTAATCACAAGAACTGAGACAGTTTCAAATTGCCTACAAAGTTGATAATGTTGCTGTTTATGCCAATAGTTACAAAAAGCAGAGAGAAATATAGCAAGAAACAGGGAAATTAGTATAATTCCCCCATCCAAACATCCTTTCACCTAGGGGTGGCAGGGGTAGGGCTGGCAAGGGGACTGGGGGACGGGACGAAGGGGGACGGCCGACGGAACGGGACAGGGGACTGGGAGAGGGGATTTGGACTGGGACCGGGATTTGGGGGACAAAAATAGGTTCCGTCCCGTCTCACTTTTACATTGTAGAATAACCAAGTGTTTGACACAACCAAAAATAAAACTAGAAAATCAAACTCTAAGTCGAGGACTTAATATACAAAATGGTGTATAAATTTAATTATTTAATTTACTACCTAATTATCAGTTAACCGTTAAGAAAAAATTTTAAATCGTTAAGAACCGATAACCCGATAACAAAAAAAATCAAAACTATTATCAAAACTATTAAACCAATAACCAATATTATAAAAGAATACCTTTTTCTATCGATTCAACTTATCAATTTTAATTTAATTTTGAATAGCCCTACTCATACTCGTCGTACGTAATAAGCCAAGCTGGAATCCAATATCTACTCTCATAAATTATCTTAAAGAATGACCAGTCTCAAGTCAACAACAAAAAGACCAACATGTTTTATGTAATAAATATAGCTATGGTTGTCAATCAGTTTCCTTTTTCTCTGTGTCTATTTTCTATCTTTACTTATTGTTAAATTTTTGAATTTCTTATCGTCTTTCGTGTATATCAGATATTTTATCTATTTATGTATGTTCAAAATTAAGCTACAAGTAATTTCATATATCCTATTTGTAGAAATTTTTTACTCCATTTTGTAACTTGTTGCACTAATGGAAACTTCGTTGACGAAATTATATATATTCTACACGTATTATTATATCAAAATTACTGGGAAATTTCCTTTTGCTTTTTGGGCAAGTTATTTTACGTAGCCTCTTCATTTCATGCATGACAATAATCCAATCTTCTTCTCTTTTTCTTTACTATTTCTACAAGTGTATTACAACTATTATCCAACCTGTTTACTTTTTTTACAAGTGTATTACAATTATTATCTGAGCCGGAAATCTAGTACTTTGATTAAAGACGAATTCGGAATTTGAAGATTTGGAGGTATGTGACTCAAGGGTAAGGTTAGGAGTGGCACCAAGGTAATGTTAGCAAAGTCTGCTTAGGCTTTCAAAAGTTTGAGGCCCGATAAATTTATTAACGCAGTCATTACTAAATAGGGTGTGCAAAAACAGAACCGAAAAAAATGCTATTGGGTTATTGTGTTTTTGATGGATTTATAAAAAAATTTATTGGGTTATTGGTTCGATATCGATTTTTACTATTGGGTTATTGGGTAAATCGATAACCCAATAAGACGGTAATAACTTATTATTTTACCCTTCCTAATTATTAAATATTAATAATTTAATATATAATTAGACACTATAACCATATTAAATTATTAGTACTCTAGCAACTTCACATTTCAAACCGTTTTACTAATTTTTACTATTTACTCAAAACATAAAGATTAAATAAGGGGTTCACAAATGAAGCTATTTGATTTTAGTTTGTCTTGTTGGACTAGTTTATTTTAGTTTTAGTTTGTAATTGTAATTTGTAGCATTTACTAGTTGTAAAGGTTCGTAATTTGATCAACATAAAAAATTTCATACTATGTTTTGGTGATAACATATAATTATAACTTTTGTATTATATTTTCTCTTATTAATGTAATTTCTCATTATCTTTCTTATTTCACTATATAAAAGCATTAAAAAAGTGATAAGACATATAATATTTTGCGAATATTTTCTTATTAAGTAAACTGAAATCAAATCGATAATAATCAAAAACTGATAAACCGAAAATCCATAAAAAATATCTTATTATTTTGTTAATAGGTTGCTAAAGTCTTTAATTACATACTTACCTATAAAATATTGATTATAAGTATACATATTCAACTGATCATTCTCTCTCTAGCTAATTCTCCCTGCCTTCTCTCTACATGTCAACGGTAGAATTAGTTGGACCAGCGGTCCAAACGCCACTTCCTCCACCAGCTCCACCGGATCCACCGAACATAGTCCAATTTTCCGATCTCAACCACAACAAAGATCCCATTGACACCACTGATACCCACACAAAGAAAACCCACTCATCAGACATAAAAAACAAGACCCAGCAACAAAATTACCCCTCTGCTCCAACTCCTCCTATGCAACCATCAGAACAGAGGATTCCACCCAAAAATAACTATCAATTTCCAAAGGTTTCTTCAAATTTTGACAAGGCAAAACGCATTGACGGAGAAATTAGGACCAACAATGCCAACCCAGTAGAAACTAACAATCCAACTCATAGTCATGCCACACCGAACTACTCTAAATCACACCCGTCATCACATAACAATAACTTTAACCACAACCCCTCCACCTCAAATACCAATTCTAAACCTTATAATGCATCTTCGAGCACTATCTCAAAGCCTTCTTATGCATCAACTATCTCGGAAAATCTCAAGACAAACTTACAGAGGAAAAAACCAGTTGATATTGCTCATGGTACACATATGGGAAAGCCGGCGGTGTATTTCTCGGCTCAAGACTATTTCGTCAATCTTGCGGAAGACTGTCGCTTTACCATTGTTGGGAAATTCACAAAAGGGAAACCAAACATGGAAGAACTAAGAAAACTCTTCAATAGCCATGTCCCTTTGAAAGGTACGGTCAAAATAGCTTACTTCGACCAAAATCATGTTTATATAGACTTCAACAATGAATCAAATTTTTATCATATCTATTTTAAACCATTTGTCACATTGGGTCCTTATAGCATGAAGATTATCAAATGGACACCTGACTTTGTACTTGAAATTGAAACATGTTTAGCACCTGTGTGGATTTTGGTACACCAGTTGCCTTGGCATTTGTTTAGATGGGATATTCTTTCTAAGATGGTTAGCTCGATTGGTAATGCAATGGCCCCTGACATGGCTACATATTCTAAGTCAAGGGGTAATGTCGCTAAGCTGAAGGTCGAAATTGATTTGCTAAAGCCTAGACAAGATCAAATTTGGGTTGGATTCAAAAGGCTAGACTCCAATGTTGAAGATGGATACTGGCTTGACGTTGAATATGAGGGCGCCCCCTCCTACTGCCAATATTGTCTACTTCAAGGTCATTCTCAGAATGAGTGCAGAAACAAGGAAAGGGATGAGCATAGAGGAAATAAGGGCAATGGCATTGGGCATGAGAACCAAAATGATCATGTTAATCAGCTGCAAAATGATCAGGCTTTGGGCACCAAAGATCAAACTGAAGCATATGCTGATGGATTCAAACAGATGACCAGAAGAAGAAATAGAAACAAGAAAAACTTACAGTGGCAAGTTCAACAGAATCAGCCCCAACATCATCCTAATCCTCAATGCAAGGACCAACACGAACATGCGAGCAAAATCATTGATGCCATCCAACTTGACATAAACACAAGCAACAAAGAAAAATTCCAAAAGAGTAATGTGATTTCTGGTCAGGCTAACCAAACCATCAAAACTTTGAATAATACTCCTCCACTCAACAATCAACAACTTCAGAATATGCCAACCAGTTCTCGTTCCACCCATAATATTACGAGCAAGAAGATCAATAGAGAACCTATGGATGACAATAGAGCTCCTGTAGAGGACAATGGCACTAAGATCATATAAAACAGAGATAAAGTTCATACCCCTCAAAATCCAGCAGATCCTCCTGATCAAATTCTCACCAAATCACCCTTACCAGACATAAACTCAAACTCGCTATTAAATAATGATGAAGTTGTTGAGGATTCAGAATATGATGATAATGAGTTGCATGAATCTGAACTTGATGGTTCAGTTTCCGAGTATGAGACTGAAAACAACTCCATCTCTGAGAATGATTATGCTAGCATGGACGAAAAATCTGCCACAAGTGATGACTTGGCGGATACCTTGATGGAAACATTCAATCAACAACTTCCTCCACCTGCTGAAATGGTTCAAGCCTTTGGGGATATAACTGAAAAACATAATCTCTCACCTAGAGGATCCTATCACTCTAGGGGAGGTATGACCACAAGAACTAGCAGAAGAGGCAAAGTAATCAACAACAAATACCCTGTGAGTTATTCACAGGATCAAAATAACTTAAGTACAACCTTTTAATGATTGAGTCTCTTATATGGAACATTAGAGGCATCACATCTAAGGGTGCCTTTGACAGATTGAAACAACTCAAAAGGATGCATAATCTCCAAGTAATTGGCATTATGGAGCCTTTCAGCAACAAAAGAAATTTAGACAAGTTCAAAAGGCGTCTCAGTTTTGAATTTGCTTTTGCAAATTGTACCAATAAAATTTGGCTTTTCTGCGACAGTCATATTAGTTGTAATATCATTGAGGATATGGAGCAACAAGTTACTTGTTCTATCGAATATTTTGGAGAAATTATTCACCTCACCCTGGTTTATGCTAAATGTACTGACCATTTAAGACAACCTTTGTGGGATAACCTTCAAAGGCTCTCTGATAGCATTAATACACCATGGCTGATTGGTGGTGACTTTAATTCTATTACAGATCCTACTGAAAAGAGAGGTGGTAGACCTCACAATATTTCCAGAAGTATGCCTTTCATTGATTGTATTGGTGGTTGTGGTTTGACTGATCTAGGCTTTAATGGCGCCCCTTTTACATGGTGCAATGGATGGGAACCTAAAAAGAGAATTTGGGCAAGGTTGGATAGAGGTTTGGTGAATAATGAGTGGACCAATAAATTCATGAATACTACTATCTCACATTTAGTAAGAACTGGCTCTGATCATGCTCCTCTCTTGATTACTATGTCTAACCCTCAAGTTAAACCTGTTAGGTACTTCAAGTTTCTTGACTTTTGGACTACTCAAGATGATTTTATGCAAGTTGTTCAAGATGCATGGAATATAAAAGTGGATGGGAGTTCTATGTGGAGTTTCCATCTCAAGCTTAAAAACACTTGCAAAAAGCTTTCTTACTGGTCTAAGCATACTATTGGAAATATCTTTGACAAGACCAAAGAATTTCACAGAAGAATTGAAGAACTTGAACATAAATGTCTTAATGACAATTCTGATAACAATCGAATGGAGCTTAACAGGGTTAATGCTCAATTCATTATGCATATCAAGAAGGAAGAATCCTATTGGAGGCAAAAGTCTGGTATGAAATGGTTCTCTGATGGTGATAACAATACAAATTTTTTTCATTCTGTGATCAACTCTAAAAGGAAGAAGTTGACCATCACAAGGATTAAAAAGGAAGATGGAACTTGGATTGACAATATTTCAGACATTGCTGATGAAGCCATTCAGTTTTTTGAAAAGCAATTTACTGAAGAATCGATAAGCAATGACACTACCCCTCTAAGATATATCCCTAGAGTGATTGATGAGGTTGACAACAATGCCCTAGTGATCATTCCAACTTTAGATGAGGTAAAAAAGGTAGTTTTTTCAATGAATGCGAGCAGTGCTCCTGGACCAGATGGATTCACAGGTAAGTTCTTTCAACATTGCTGGAATATTATTGCTCAAGATCTTTATACTGTGATTCTGGAATTTTTCAATGGAAAGCAGCTTCCCAGGTCATTTTCTCACTCCTCTCTTGTATTAATTCCTAAGATTGATTGCCCTCAAGAATTTACTGATTTTAGACCAATTAGTCTTAGTAATGTCATTAACAAGATTATTTCTAAACTGCTTAATAACAGACTTACTCCCCTTATGAGCAAGATCATTTCCCCTAATCAGTCAGGTTTCATGAAGAATAGATCTATTTCTGATAATATAATCCTTACTCAAGAACTTGTTCACAATATGAAAAGGCCAAATATTAATGGTAATGTCATTTTTAAATTAGATATGACCAAAGCTTTTGATAGAGTCTCTTGGAATTATCTTTGTCTAATCATGAGACGCTTTGGTTTTTCTGAGATTTGGATTGACTTAATTCAGAGATTAATTTCCAATAATTGGTATTCTATTAATATTAATGGAGTTAGACATGGATTTTTTAAATCCACTAGAGGATTAAAACAAGGTGATCCTCTTTCTCCTTCTCTCTTTATCATTGGCGCTGAACTTCTTTCTAGAATGATGGATTACCTTCCTATGGATAACTTCATTCCTTTTTCTGCAGATATAGGATCTCCAATGATAACACATCTTAGTTATGCGGATGATACCGTCCTCTTCTCATCTGGTGATATACTTTCCATTTCGATGATGATGAAGAAACTTGAGCTCTATGAATTAGTTTCGGGTCAACTTGTTAATAAAAAAAAATCTTCTTTTTTGGTTTCTTCTAATACTCCTCAGGGAATCATTGATGATATTAGACTCATGACTGGTTACTCTCATTCCCATTTTCCCTTTACTTATCTTGGTTGTCCTATCTTTTCGGGGAGAAAAAAAATCGAATACTTCGGTAATATGGTTGCCAAAATTATTAAAAGAATTCATGGGTGGCAGGGTAAAATGTTATCTTTTGGAGGAAGGGCTGTCCTTATTAAATCTGTTCTTCATTCCCTTCCCTTGCATATCATTTCTGCTGTTTATCCTCCTAAAACCACTCTTGATCTTATTGAAAAAGCCTTTGCTAATTTCTTTTGG
>CM064971.1:79050481-79144480 GCA_032847665.1 Solanum chilense
TTTCTAAAAAAGTTTGCAAATACAGAGAGGCTGAATTGGGGGCAATGGGGAATCTGCATTGGATTTGCAGCTGCATCTTGGCCAATTGGTTGGCTTGTCAAATGCATAACTGTCCCAGAGAAACCAATCTTCAGTTATCTCAGGTTAAAATAGAGTAGATTTAGATGTTCTAGTTTGTTATGAAATGGTTGATTTATGTTGCATTCATTTATATAATAACTCACTACTTGTATTTGTGTATGGTATGTTTTTAAATAAAGATTTGTACAGAATTCTCTACTACAGTTACAGAGTATAGATTTACAGTTGAAAATTACTAAAGTATTAACAAAATTATCAAATTAAGAGTTGAACACATCTACAAGTGTAAAGTCCAGAGTTTCTCCCTTTGCATATCCAAATTTCTCCACTTCCTAAGTAGTAAAGACAAAAGATATTCAACAAATAGACTGAAAAGACTAAAGTTAACTCTTTGGAACATCAAAAAAAGAACTTGAGATTTTTTACACAAAAGCTTCTAGAATGATCTACAATAGTATCTTAGATATTATCTTAAAGCTAGATCTAGATGTTCTAGATTCATAGCTACAGTAATTTCTAGAAGCATCAAAATAGAGATACATCAGGCATTCACTCATTGTCAATCATCATAGAATTCAGAATGCAATAAAACTTGTTTTCAGGTTGATCATAGCAGGGTTCAGAAATGGAAAATGTGTGTAATATGGATCCCAAGGAATGAGAAGAGATGTCATTTTGTTACCTCTTTCAGTTTATGCAATATAAACTGATCGCCGATCGCCGGTGCAATGCCTGTGAATTTTCAGTCAGAAGTACTTTCCGGCACCGTTGATTTTGTATCTCTGTTCCTAATTTGACCTACTGAGTCATATCAATTTGGGGATTGAGAAGTTGAAAAGATCAATGAAATTATGTGAAACTGAGCCTTCCTTTCCAAATATTTTTTGCGCCCATGTTACAAAAATATTTTTTTTTTACTATTTGAATTGAAATGATAACCCAAATTTATTGATTTATAGTAATGGGTAATTGATTTAGCTCTTTCCATAATAGTTTTGATAATATTTACTATGAGTTATTGATTCTTAGCATTTTGATATTTTTCCAGATTATCCCTGTAATTATATTTATATCAATCGGCATATAAAATATTTGACGTTTAGTTTCATATTTTTATTTTTGGCAATTTGAAACTTCTGATTATACTAAAATTAAGAATTGAATAATTAAAATGAAGATCTAAAAGATAGAAAACAGAATGTACCGGATTTTTAGCACGTATAACCATCAAACCAGAGACCAAAGTAGGGCTCGACAAAACGAAAAGTATCATAGTACGTCGTCCTTCCCTAAAATGGAACATTCATGCTGGAGCAAGAACTAACATGAAAGTCGATCTATTACGACCAGCGCGGTTGTTCCTATTTCATTTTCTTCTTCCAAGCCCTTCTTAGAAAGCACTCACTGAAGGCTTGGTTCCGGAAGATGACCTGATGGAGGAAGACTTAAGCGCTCTTGGGTGGGATGGGTCATTCCATCAAATCTTTGAGAAGGGGCCCAGTCTCGTATTTGATGGTCGGGGATTGTGTTTGCAACTTTGAAAGGAGCTCACTATCAGGACGGACGGGTATAAGCGATTCGCGATAGACATACTTATTTACTAGAAATTGAATAATTAAGATTCAAAATCCTTATTAAATATACAAACAAATAAGGTGTATGTCTCTTCTCTGTTTTTATTTTCTTGAATGATCACAACAATACTATATTCCATATAATTTGAAGAGGGTGGATACATGCAAAATCTAATTATTTTCTTTTTTGAAAGTATTTCTGTCCTAAATTATTAATTGCATCTTATTTCTAATTTTTTTTTCTTGATTTATTAAGTGCTCCTAAACATTATCGGTAAAATTGACTTTTATCAAAACCATACGTAATGACAATAATTATATTGTGAAATAAATAAATGGCTGCTTCATTTCATAATTAAATACTTCACACACGAATCATATTGTCGATATGACCAAATTGTAAACAAAAAGAAACCTAGCTACATAATAATAAGTAGTAGTCTTAACAGTTAAGTTAAAATACACTAATTAATTTATCATGACTTAGCTTATACTTAAGTCATTTATGTCTTTCCTTTTTATATAGTGAAAGCTTAATATATCATTTAATAGTACGATAGTTAAGAAATCATTATCAGCTAATTTGCTACAATAGGTGAAAAAATTACCTATTACCTGATTGCGTAAAGTTTTAATTAAATTCGAATTACATATCTTGGTCAGATATATTATATGTATATTGAGTACAAGTATGTACAACATATATGTTTTATAGTTGACTGAAGTGTTTAGGATCATAGTTATCTCAAAATTCTATTATGAAACTTAATTAAATTTACCATATCACAATGTGAATTATTTAGATGAATTTAACATATAAAACTCAAAAATATTTAAAGGAACTCATATTTAAAATTTGGAACTATTTGAAGAAAATTTGAAAAAATTATAAGTATGTGAGTATATATTACTCATATAAAAATCGTATATTCTAATACATAGTTATACATCATATATTGATAATTTGTATATACTTCTTCTATCCCACTTATACAAATGTATTTCCTTTTTCATCCGTTCCAAAAAGAATAATACATTTCTATATTAAATAACAATTTAACTTTTAAATATCGATTTATCCTTAATGAGTGATTTATGACCACACAAATATCTATCATCTATTTGATTTTACCAAAGATGATGAGAACGTGAACTCACAACCATTTATGTGTTGGAGAGATCGGACCCGGGTACATATTCACCGTGGCATGCTGATCCGCGATTACTGATGCTACAACACCGCTCTTGCCGCGAAAAAAGCGTCTAAACCACAAGTTTCGAAACTATTCATTTCTTTGTTAAATTGCATGTCAAGTCAAAATACTCATATAAAATGAGACGGAGGGAATACTATTCGTATAACATCGATACATACTGAAAATACATCTGTTTTATTGAAGAGAAATTATGCTTGCATAACTCAATTTCTGATTGTATAAATTCAAAATTTTTGTATATACCTTATATATATATTGACTAGCGAAACATACAAACAGACAAAAATGTACAAACAACGACGTTCATAGCAGACAAAACTATAACTATTAAATGCAATTATTAAAACTATAGATCTATAACTATAAAACTTTATTATATTTATTATGTTTGTTATTTCTAAAATTTTCTCGAAAGTAAACAATTTGGTCACTTGTACAAGAAGCCCAACTTAATTAGATCGTGGGCCGCAAGAAAATAGTGGAGACCCGAAAGGCGGTTTATGGAAATATCCATGAAATTGCACTCAACATAACTTCATAGACTTGATTACGCGGTGTATTAGTACACTTATATAATATGATTAACTTCAGGAGATTATTACTACTTAACTCAAAAACACAATCACAAATTATTTGATTTTATTTTTGTCATTTAATTGTTCATCGTTATTATTATACACATTTTCAATCAAACATGTTTGAAGAAAACTTGCATTACCTATTCATGAACAAAATCACAACTGATTTGTCAAAAGAAATTGAATTGTCTAACAAGAAAAGATGGCACTTAGCTTTTGCAACCATCTATTGTTCCAGAGCTTTTAAAACTACCCTTGTGTCATCTTATAGTCATGGATCAGTTGCCTACTATCCAAGAAAAATACTTTGTGTATCGAATGATACAATCGCGATTGATGTAGTTGAACACCACCCTTTTTTCTCAGGCATTGATCAGTCAAGTCTAGCTAAGCTTGTAAAAGATAAAAACTTTGACGAACTTGCTAACATTGGAGGTGTACAAGGTGTTGCTGCATCTCTCAAAAGTGATACAACTGATGGTGTAAGCGGAGATTCAGAAGATGTTGCACGTAGACATGAGGCGTTTGGAAGCAATACGTATCGTAAGGCACCTACTAAGAGTTTCTTCGTATTTGTTTGGGAATCATTTAAGGATCCCACCATTATTATACTATTGCTCTGTGCTGCTCTGTCTCTTGGATTTGGAATTAAGGAGCATGGAGTGAAAGAAGGATGGTATGATGGAGGGAGTATTTATGTCGCGGTGTTTCTTGTCATCGCTGTTTCGTCTATTAGTAATTTTAGACAAAACAGACAGTTTGATAAGCTATCTAAAGTGAGCAAGAATATTCCAGTTGAAGCTGTTAGAAAGGGGAGGCGCCAACAGATATCAATATTTGAAATTGTTGTTGGAGATGTCATTTGCTTGAAGATTGGAGATCAAGTCCCTGCTGATGGGATTTTGGTACAAGGTCATTCTTTACAAGTGGATGAATCTAGCATGACAGGTGAAAGTGATCATGTCGAGATTAACCTTAGACAAAATCCGTTCTTGATTTCTGGGACAAAGGTTGCCGATGGCTATGGCATGATGCTTGTGACATCGGTTGGAATGAACACGACCTGGGGTGAAATGATGAGCCAAATCAGCAGTGATTCTAATGAGCAAACCCCTCTCCAAGAACGACTCAACAAGCTTACTACATCGATTGGTAAAGTTGGGTTGCTAGTTGCTTTCTTAGTTCTTGTAGTCCTATTGGTTAGATACTTTACTGGAACCACAAAAGATGAGAATGGGAACAAAGAATTCAACGGGAGCAAGACATCGTCTGATGATGTGATCAATGCTGTGGTGGGAATTGTTGCTGCTGCTGTTACCATTGTTGTTGTCGCAATTCCTGAAGGCTTGCCTTTAGCTGTTACACTTACTCTGGCTTATTCCATGAAGAGAATGATGGCTGATCAAACAATGGTAGGAAGCTCTCCGCATGTGAGACTATGGGATCTGCCACCACCATCTGTACAGACAAAACAGGTAATCTTACATTAAATAAGATGACAGTGACAAAGTTTTTCTTAGGCAAACAGCACGTGAAGGCGGAAAGTCATACAACAATTTCAGCCAAAGTTCTTGAACTATTCCATCAAGGGGTTGGATTAAACACTACAGGTAGTGTTTTCAAGTCCTCCGATCCATGTTCTAGCTTCGTCAGGCAGCCCTACTGAAAAAGCTATTCTTTCATGGGCTGTTATGGAATTGAACATGGATATGGATCAAATCAAAAGAAATTTCAACATTCTACATGTGGAAGCTTTCAATTCAGAGAAAAAGAAGAGTGGTGTCCTGGTCAAGAACATCAGTGATTGCACAATTCATGCGCATTGGAAAGGTGCTGCTGAAATGATTTTAAGAATGTGCTCCCATTACTATGATCTAGAAGGGAACGTAAAA
Source organism: Solanum chilense (assembly GCA_032847665.1). Taxonomy (NCBI): domain Eukaryota; kingdom Viridiplantae; phylum Streptophyta; class Magnoliopsida; order Solanales; family Solanaceae; genus Solanum; species Solanum chilense. The sequence goes on from CM064971.1 coordinate 79,055,824, forward strand.
CCTCTAGAGGAATCAGATAAGGAAGAATGTAACAGGATAATTGAAGGAATGGCTGCCAGCAGCCTCAGATGTATCGCATTCGCACACAAGCAAGTGCCAAAAGCTGAGCAGAAGGATAATGAACATATGCTTGGAGATGTTCCAGACAACTCTTTCATTCTTTTGGGATTTGTTGGCCTAAAAGATCCATGTCGGCCAGGCGTGAAGAAAGCAGTGGAAGATTGCCAAAATGCTGGGGTGAGCATCAAGATGATCACTGGTGACAACGTGTTCACTGCAAAGGCCATAGCAACAGAATGTGGGATTCTCCATCCTAATCAGGAAGTAGATGAAGGAGCAGTCATAGAAGGTGAAGAATTTCGCAACCTAACAGATGAAGTACGGATGGAGAGAGTGGAGAAGATACGCGTGATGGCAAGATCATCCCCTTTTGACAAACTTCTAATGGTGCAGTGCTTGAGAAAGAAAGGTCATGTTGTCGCAGTCACAGGTGATGGAACGAACGATGCACCAGCTTTAAAGGAAGCAGATATAGGACTTTCTATGGGGATTCAAGGCACTGAAGTGGCTAAAGAGAGTTCTGATATAGTCATCTTGGATGATAACTTTGCTTCAGTTGCCACAGTTTTGAAATGGGGAAGGTGTGTCTATAACAACATCCAGAAATTCATCCAATTTCAGCTCACAGTTAATGTGGCTGCGCTCGTGATCAATTTTATAGCCGCTGTTTCATCTGGTGAGGTACCACTCACAGCAGTACAGTTGCTATGGGTAAATTTGATCATGGACACATTAGGGGCACTAGCACTCGCGACAGAGAAGCCAACGGAGGAACTCATGAAGAAGAAACCTGTCGGTAGGACTGCACCGCTTATTACCAACATTATGTGGAGGAATCTAATGGCTAAGGCCTTATATCAGATTGCTGTTTTATTGATCTTACAATTCCGAGGAAAATCAATCTTTGGTGTCAGCAAGAGGGTAAACGATACATTGATCTTCAACACGTTTGTTCTTTGCCAAGTTTTCAATGAGTTCAACGCGCGAAACCTGGAGAAGAAGAATGTATTCGAGGGAATAAACAAGAACAAGTTGTTCATGGGAATCATCGGAATAACATTGGTTCTCCAAGTGGTGATGGTGGAGTTCCTAAAAAAGTTTGCAAATACAGAGAGGCTGAATTGGGGACAATGGGGAATCTGCATTGGATTTGCAGCTGCATCTTGGCCAATTGGTTGGCTTGTCAAGTGCATAACTGTCCCAGAGAAACCAATCTTCAGTTATCTCAGGTTAAATGACTTGAAAGCATTGTTCAAATAAGTAGATTTAGGTATTCATTAAGTTTTTTTCATAAGCTAATAGTTCCAATGTATCTTTTTGATTAATTAATGATTTATGTTACATTCCATTTTTAATCATAGTGCACTTTGTTCATGATTTTTGATGCTTTAGACTGGCATTTGCAATGCTAAAATGTGTGTCGTAACTCTACTCGCACAATTCTTACTAACTTTTAAATGATTTATTGTTATTTTTATACTTTTTTAGTACCTAATAAAAGTAAAATATTAAGATAAGTATACATATCAAATTTAAAACCACAAATGTTAAGTAAGTACAAATAGATCCAAGAGTCATAGAATGAACAAACAAATATGGTAGGAATTGAGAAGGCAAACTTGCTATAACCTAAATCTTAAGTAACTTAGATTCTGGCTGTTCCTACGACTAAACAAAGGCGTCTTTGGAACAGGTATGCATTTTATGAGCAAACTAACTGGAAATGATAAAGTCGCTATCCCAATGCACACTTTCCACTTCATCCAATTCAATCTCTCAGTACATGCAAACTCATTCAGCATTTCGATCATTGCAAACTGGACAACGACTATCATTCCCACAATCCCCCAAAATAACCTCTTTGTTTTGAGCTCTCTGAGAAGAACCCCTTCGTACTCTCTCAGGTAGAATATGTTGAATAGTTGGCAGAGAACAAAGATGTCGAAGATCATTATGTCCTTGTCCTTGTCGCTTAATTGAAATCCTAATTCACCTGTGAATTGGATGGTAAGCAACACTGAGATCAGGTACAATGCTTGTCCCAATATGTTTCTCCACATGATATTGGTTATAAATGGCTCATTTTTGTCAGTTGGTGGCTGCTGCATGAGCTTTGTTCCAGGCCCATCGATAGTGAGAGCTACAGCTGCTAATGTCCTTACCATCAGCTTTACCCAAAGTACCTGAAGCATTGCATAGGGAACATTGCCTGCTGAAATTACTGTGACAATGTTGTTGGTCACGGGCTCGCTAGCTGAAATTGATGTCACAAAGTCTATTACCAAAGAAGCAATAGTTGCTGTTAGTTGGTATTGGGTGAATATCTGAACATTGTTGTATGTGGTTCTTCCCCAACTTAGAACTCTAGCTATGGAAGCAAAGTTATCATCCATGATGACAATATCCGAGCTGTTCCTTGCTGCATCGGTTCCTTGATTACCCAATGAAAGCCCCACATTGGCTTCTAGAAGTGCTTCTGCATCTTCCACTCTGTCTCCAGTAACTACAAAAACATGACCTTTCTATTGCAAGCATCGTACCATTAGAAGCTTGTCCAGCGTTGAGGCTCTTGCGATCACACGAATGTTTTTCCCATTGTTGAGGCTTTCCATACGTCATTTATACTTGTCTTACCTCCGATGAACAACTTCCTCCCATTGTTTCGCATATTCCCTGTGAAGTAACAGACCAACAGAACTAAAAGAACCAAGAAACTGAATGCATATGCGAGGTCAGTTTGTGTTGTTTCTTCTGTAAACGAGATTTATGATCATGATTGACACAAGCTGGACTAATGATTTCTGCCAATGCTGTATCCATGCCAACTGCTGTAACAAGCATTCGTCCGTTACCCCTCAAGACCTTGCTACCCGATAACAAGAACACATTGGTGCTATTGTTAACTTCCACAAGGTCATTTTTTCCTTGTTATAGTTGATTCATCAATATGTAAGGTTTGATCACTTATGCATATCCCATCAGCAGGGACTTAATCTCCGGCTTTCAAGCGAATGACATCTCCAACAACTGCTTCAGATAACGCGATACGCGTATCCTTCCCATCCCTAATCACAAGAACTGAGACAGTTTCAAATTGCCTACAAAGTTGATAATGTTGCTGTTTATGCCAATAGTTACAAAAAGCAGAGAGAAATATAGCAAGAAACAGGGAAATTAGTATAATTCCCCCATCCAAACATCCTTTCACCTAGGGGTGGCAGGGGTAGGGCTGGCAAGGGGACTGGGGGACGGGACGAAGGGGGACGGCCGACGGAACGGGACAGGGGACTGGGAGAGGGGATTTGGACTGGGACCGGGATTTGGGGGACAAAAATAGGTTCCGTCCCGTCTCACTTTTACATTGTAGAATAACCAAGTGTTTGACACAACCAAAAATAAAACTAGAAAATCAAACTCTAAGTCGAGGACTTAATATACAAAATGGTGTATAAATTTAATTATTTAATTTACTACCTAATTATCAGTTAACCGTTAAGAAAAAATTTTAAATCGTTAAGAACCGATAACCCGATAACAAAAAAAATCAAAACTATTATCAAAACTATTAAACCAATAACCAATATTATAAAAGAATACCTTTTTCTATCGATTCAACTTATCAATTTTAATTTAATTTTGAATAGCCCTACTCATACTCGCTCGTACGTAATAAGCCAAGCTGGAATCCAATATCTACTCTCATAAATTATCTTAAAGAATGACCAGTCTCAAGTCAACAACAAAAAGACCAACATGTTTTATGTAATAAATATAGCTATGGTTGTCAATCAGTTTCCTTTTTCTCTGTGTCTATTTTCTATCTTTACTTATTGTTAAATTTTTGAATTTCTTATCGTCTTTTATGTATATCAGATATTTTATCTACTTGTGTATGCTCAAAATTAAGCTATAAGTAAATTCATATATCCTTTTTTTGTAGAAACTTTTTACTCCATTTTGTAACTTGTTGCACTAATGGAGACTCCGTTGACGACATTATATATATTTTACACGTATTATTATATCAAAATTACTGGGAAATTTCCTTTTGCTTTTTGGGCAAGTTATTTTACGTAGCCTCTTCATTTCATGCATGACAATAATCCAATCTTCTTCTCTTTTTCTTTACTATTTCTACAAGTGTATTACAACTATTATCCAACCTGTTTACTTTATTTAGAAGTGTATTACAATTATTATCTGAGCCGGAAATCTAGTACTTTGATTAAAGACGAATTCGGAATTTGAAGATTTGGAGGTATGTGACTCAAGGGTAAGGTTAGGAGTGGCACCAAGGTAATGTTAGCAAAGTCTGCTTACGTTTTCAAAAGTTTGAGGCCCGATAAATCTATTAACACAGTCATTACTAAATAGGGTGTGCAAAAACAGAACCGAAAAAAATGTTATTTGGTTATTGTATTTTTAATAAAAATTTATTGAGTTATTGGTTCGATACCGATTTTTACTATTGGGTTATTGGGTAAATCGATAACCCAATAAGACGGTAATAATTTATTATTTTACCCTTTCCAAATTATTAAATATTAATAATCTAATATATAGTTAGACACTATAACCATATCAAATTATTAATACTCTAGCAACTTCACATTTCATGCCGCTTTACTAGTTTTTACTATTTACTCAAAATATAAAGATTAAAACAAGGGGTTCACAAATGAAGCTATTTGATTTTAGTTTGTCTTGTTGGACTAGTTTATTTTAGTTTTAGTTTGTAATTGTAATTTGTAGCATTTACTAGTTTGTAAAGGTCCGTAATTTGATCAACATAAAAAAATTTCATACTTTGTTTTGATGATAACATGTAATTATAGCCTTTGTATTATATTTTCTCTTATTAATGTAATTTCTCATTATCTTTCTTGTTTCACTATATAAAAGCATTTAGAAAAGTGATAAGACATATAATATTTTGTGAATATTTTCTTATTGGATAAACTGAAAGCCAAATCGATAATAATCAAAAATTGATAAACCAAAAATCGATAAAAAAAATTATCTTATTAATTTGTTAATAGGTTGCTAAAGTCTTTAATTACATACTTACCTATAAAATATTGATTATAAGTATACATATTCAACTGATCATTCTCTCTCTAGCTAATTCTCCCTGCCTTCTCTCTACATGTCAACGGTAGAATTAGTTGGACCAGCGGTCCAAACGCCACTTCCTCCACCAGCTCCACCGGATCCACCGAACATAGTCCAATTTTCCGATCTCAACCACAACAAAGATCCCATTGACACCACTGATACCCACACAAAGAAAACCCACTCATCAGACATAAAAAACAAGACCCAGCAACAAAATTACCCCTCTGCTCCAACTCCTCCTATGCAACCATCAGAACAGAGGATTCCACCCAAAAATAACTATCAATTTCCAAAGGTTTCTTCAAATTTTGACAAGGCAAAACGCATTGACGGAGAAATTAGGACCAACAATGCCAACCCAGTAGAAACTAACAATCCAACTCATAGTCATGCCACACCGAACTACTCTAAATCACACCCGTCATCACATAACAATAACTTTAACCACAACCCCTCCACCTCAAATACCAATTCTAAACCTTATAATGCATCTTCGAGCACTATCTCAAAGCCTTCTTATGCATCAACTATCTCGGAAAATCTCAAGACAAACTTACAGAGGAAAAAACCAGTTGATATTGCTCATGGTACACATATGGGAAAGCCGGCGGTGTATTTCTCGGCTCAAGACTATTTCGTCAATCTTGCGGAAGACTGTCGCTTTACCATTGTTGGGAAATTCACAAAAGGGAAACCAAACATGGAAGAACTAAGAAAACTCTTCAATAGCCATGTCCCTTTGAAAGGTACGGTCAAAATAGCTTACTTCGACCAAAATCATGTTTATATAGACTTCAACAATGAATCAAATTTTTATCATATCTATTTTAAACCATTTGTCACATTGGGTCCTTATAGCATGAAGATTATCAAATGGACACCTGACTTTGTACTTGAAATTGAAACATGTTTAGCACCTGTGTGGATTTTGGTACACCAGTTGCCTTGGCATTTGTTTAGATGGGATATTCTTTCTAAGATGGTTAGCTCGATTGGTAATGCAATGGCCCCTGACATGGCTACATATTCTAAGTCAAGGGGTAATGTCGCTAAGCTGAAGGTCGAAATTGATTTGCTAAAGCCTAGACAAGATCAAATTTGGGTTGGATTCAAAAGGCTAGACTCCAATGTTGAAGATGGATACTGGCTTGACGTTGAATATGAGGGCGCCCCCTCCTACTGCCAATATTGTCTACTTCAAGGTCATTCTCAGAATGAGTGCAGAAACAAGGAAAGGGATGAGCATAGAGGAAATAAGGGCAATGGCATTGGGCATGAGAACCAAAATGATCATGTTAATCAGCTGCAAAATGATCAGGCTTTGGGCACCAAAGATCAAACTGAAGCATATGCTGATGGATTCAAACAGATGACCAGAAGAAGAAATAGAAACAAGAAAAACTTACAGTGGCAAGTTCAACAGAATCAGCCCCAACATCATCCTAATCCTCAATGCAAGGACCAACACGAACATGCGAGCAAAATCATTGATGCCATCCAACTTGACATAAACACAAGCAACAAAGAAAAATTCCAAAAGAGTAATGTGATTTCTGGTCAGGCTAACCAAACCATCAAAACTTTGAATAATACTCCTCCACTCAACAATCAACAACTTCAGAATATGCCAACCAGTTCTCGTTCCACCCATAATATTACGAGCAAGAAGATCAATAGAGAACCTATGGATGACAATAGAGCTCCTGTAGAGGACAATGGCACTAAGATCATATAAAACAGAGATAAAGTTCATACCCCTCAAAATCCAGCAGATCCTCCTGATCAAATTCTCACCAAATCACCCTTACCAGACATAAACTCAAACTCGCTATTAAATAATGATGAAGTTGTTGAGGATTCAGAATATGATGATAATGAGTTGCATGAATCTGAACTTGATGGTTCAGTTTCCGAGTATGAGACTGAAAACAACTCCATCTCTGAGAATGATTATGCTAGCATGGACGAAAAATCTGCCACAAGTGATGACTTGGCGGATACCTTGATGGAAACATTCAATCAACAACTTCCTCCACCTGCTGAAATGGTTCAAGCCTTTGGGGATATAACTGAAAAACATAATCTCTCACCTAGAGGATCCTATCACTCTAGGGGAGGTATGACCACAAGAACTAGCAGAAGAGGCAAAGTAATCAACAACAAATACCCTGTGAGTTATTCACAGGATCAAAATAACTTAAGTACAACCTTTTAATGATTGAGTCTCTTATATGGAACATTAGAGGCATCACATCTAAGGGTGCCTTTGACAGATTGAAACAACTCAAAAGGATGCATAATCTCCAAGTAATTGGCATTATGGAGCCTTTCAGCAACAAAAGAAATTTAGACAAGTTCAAAAGGCGTCTCAGTTTTGAATTTGCTTTTGCAAATTGTACCAATAAAATTTGGCTTTTCTGCGACAGTCATATTAGTTGTAATATCATTGAGGATATGGAGCAACAAGTTACTTGTTCTATCGAATATTTTGGAGAAATTATTCACCTCACCCTGGTTTATGCTAAATGTACTGACCATTTAAGACAACCTTTGTGGGATAACCTTCAAAGGCTCTCTGATAGCATTAATACACCATGGCTGATTGGTGGTGACTTTAATTCTATTACAGATCCTACTGAAAAGAGAGGTGGTAGACCTCACAATATTTCCAGAAGTATGCCTTTCATTGATTGTATTGGTGGTTGTGGTTTGACTGATCTAGGCTTTAATGGCGCCCCTTTTACATGGTGCAATGGATGGGAACCTAAAAAGAGAATTTGGGCAAGGTTGGATAGAGGTTTGGTGAATAATGAGTGGACCAATAAATTCATGAATACTACTATCTCACATTTAGTAAGAACTGGCTCTGATCATGCTCCTCTCTTGATTACTATGTCTAACCCTCAAGTTAAACCTGTTAGGTACTTCAAGTTTCTTGACTTTTGGACTACTCAAGATGATTTTATGCAAGTTGTTCAAGATGCATGGAATATAAAAGTGGATGGGAGTTCTATGTGGAGTTTCCATCTCAAGCTTAAAAACACTTGCAAAAAGCTTTCTTACTGGTCTAAGCATACTATTGGAAATATCTTTGACAAGACCAAAGAATTTCACAGAAGAATTGAAGAACTTGAAGATAAATGTCTTAATGACAATTCTGATAACAATCGAATGGAGCTTAACAGGGTTAATGCTCAATTCATTATGCATATCAAGAAGGAAGAATCTTATTGGAGGCAAAAGTCTGGTATGAAATGGTTCTCTGATGGTGATAACAATACAAATTTTTTTCATTCTGTGATCAACTCTAAAAGGAAGAAGTTGACCATCACAAGGATTAAAAAGGAAGATGGAACTTGGATTGACAATATTTCAGACATTGCTGATGAAGCCATTCAGTTTTTTGAAAAGCAATTTACTGAAGAATCGATAAGCAATGACACTACCCCTCTAAGATATATCCCTAGAGTGATTGATGAGGTTGACAACAATGCCCTAGTGATCATTCCAACTTTAGATGAGGTAAAAAAGGTAGTTTTTTCAATGAATGCGAGCAGTGCTCCTGGACCAGATGGATTCACAGGTAAGTTCTTTCAACATTGCTGGAATATTATTGCTCAAGATCTTTATACTGTGATTCTGGAATTTTTCAATGGAAAGCAGCTTCCCAGGTCATTTTCTCACTCCTCTCTTGTATTAATTCCTAAGATTGATTGCCCTCAAGAATTTACTGATTTTAGACCAATTAGTCTTAGTAATGTCATTAACAAGATTATTTCTAAACTGCTTAATAACAGACTTACTCCCCTTATGAGCAAGATCATTTCCCCTAATCAGTCAGGTTTCATGAAGAATAGATCTATTTCCGATAATATAATCCTTACTCAAGAACTTGTTCACAATATGAAAAGGCCAAATATTAATGGTAATGTCATTTTTAAATTAGATATGACCAAAGCTTTTGATAGGGTCTCTTGGAATTATCTTTGTCTAATCATGAGACGCTTTGGCTTTTCTGAGATTTGGATTGACTTAATTCAGAGATTAACTTCCAATAATTGGTATTCTATTAATATTAATGGAGTTAGACATGGATTTTTTAAATCCACTAGAGGATTAAAACAAGGTGATCCTCTTTCTCCTTCTCTCTTTATCATTGGCGCTGAACTTCTTTCTAGAATGATGGATTACCTTCCTATGGATAACTTCATTCCTTTTTCTGCAGATATAGGATCTCCAATGATAACACATCTTAGTTATGCGGATGATACCATCCTCTTCTCATCTGGTGATATACTTTCCATTTCGATGATGATGAAGAAACTTGAGCTCTATGAATTAGTTTCGGGTCAACTTGTTAATAAAAGAAAATCTTCTTTTTTGGTTTCTTCTAATACTCCTCAGGGAATCATTGATGATATTAGACTCATGACTGGTTACTCTCATTCCCATTTTCCCTTTACTTATCTTGGTTGTCCTATCTTTTCGGGGAGAAAAAAGATCGAATACTTCGGTAATATGGTTGCCAAAATTATTAAAAGAATTCATGGGTGGCAGGGTAAAATGTTATCTTTTGGAGGAAGGGTTGTCCTTATTAAATCTGTTCTTCATTCCCTTCCCTTGCATATCATTTCTGCTGTTTATCCTCCTAAAACCACTCTTGATCTTATTGAAAAAGCTTTTGCTAATTTCTTTTGGGGTAGCTCTAATGATAAGAATAGTTATCATTGGATTAAATGGCAAAATCTTTGTTACCCCAAAAATGAAAGTGGAGTGGGATTTAATCTCTTCATGATACTTGTATCTCTTTTTCTGTCAAAGCTTGGTGGACTTTTAGAACTTCTAATTCTATTTTGAAAAATTTTTTGCAGGCAAAGTATTGTAAAAGATATCATCCCATTGCAAGAAAAAAAAGTTATACTCAGTCACATCACTGGAGAAGGCTAATGGATGTCAAGAATGAAGCTGAGCAACATATATTTTGGAAACTTGGCAAGGGCAACTTATCATTTTGGTATGATAATTGGACCAACAAAGGAGCCTTGTCTAATATCGTCCAACAAGGAAATAAACCTATGAAGATCAAAGTGTCGGATTTCATTAATCAAAACCAATGGAACTTGTCAAAGCTGAATTCTGTTTTGCCTGCTAATATAGTCTCTGAGGTTCAGGATATCAAGTTTGATCTTCAAAGTGTTGATTATCCTATTTGGCTCCCTGACCAGTCAGGCTTATTCTCTAGCAAGTCTGCGTGGCAAAATATCAGGAAGTCCAGGGCTAGTTTTTTAACAAGCAGAATGATGTGGCACAACAAAATTCCTTTCAAAGTCTTATTCTTCATGCTTAGGTTACTCAAAGGTAAATTAGCAACCGATGAAGCACTTTGCAGATTTAAGGTTCATGGACCCTCAAAATGCTATTGTTGTACAGAGGGAGCCAATGAAACTATAAATCATTTGTTTGGAGACGGAAACATTGCATGTATTCTTTGGAAATATTTCTCTAATGCTTGTGGAATCCTTCACAACTCTAATGAGAATGTCAGGGCGAAGATTATTAGATGGTGGTTGCCTTCTCCAGAGTCTGCCATCTCTTATTTGCTGGGAAACTTGGAAGTATAGGTGCAATTTCAAACATGAAGGTGTTAGAATTCCTATTCCTAGAATCATTGATCAAATCTCCAACCTTCTCTATTTGATTATTAATTCTCAATTTCCAGAACTTCCACTTTCACCTTCTATTATCAGTATCTCTCATCTCATAGATCACATCACACCAAAGCTTGAAATTAAATTGGTGAAATGGAAGAGACCAAACTACAATGAGCTAAAATTGAATGTGGATGGTTGTAGTAAAGGAAATCCTGGAAGTGCTGGAGGTGGAGGAGTACTTAGAGATCATGCTGGACAAATGATTATGGCTTTCAGTGCCTATTTTGGTTTTTGCTCAAATAATTCAGCTGAGGCACTAGCTTTAAAGACTGGCCTAAGATGGTGTCTAGATCATGAATTTCACAGGGTTACTGTTGAATCTGACTCCCTATTGATTATTCAGATGATTAAAGGTATGATCGATTCCCCTTGGCATATGAAAGATGATACTAAGCAAATTCAATCCATGAGTTCACTTGGTGACTTCTCTTTCATTCACACCTTCAGAGAAGGTAATACTACAGCTGATTTGCTCGCTAATATGGCTGAACATTGCAAAACAACTACCTTCTTCACAGAGGCCATAAATCTTCCTTCTAAGGTTACTTCCACCTTGAATAATGATGTAGTTGGCAAGCCCAACATTAGATTTCGAGTGAAGAAGGGAAACTTCATATTCGACCCTGGTTAAATTTTGTTTGGTTGCTTTTAGTTTATGAATTCTAGATCTTTTTGTAAGCTTATGTAACTAGGAGCAACCCTCCTCCTTTTTTTTTTTTTTTTTTCCTTTTATTTTGATAAGTTAGAGAGTAAAAAAAAATGATGCAGATGATTTCAAATTTAATTATGAATATCCTCATAATTTAACCTGAAAAAAAAAAAAAAGTATACATATTCATTATTGCCGTTAAATATAATATAGCCGCAATAATCTAATTAATTTACACAAAATCCTTTATTTATCATATATTAAATCAGCATACACAACCATGAAATTATTATATATAAGTATTCTATCATTTAAAAAAAAAAAAAAAAAAAAATACAACCCAACTCAACAATCATTGTACTGATCACTTTTTATCCTTAGCTTGCTCCTTTTGCCTTTTTGCTTTTCTTATTGCTTTTCACTCGATGATATTCAAATTGAAATTTAATTATTTTTGAATTCGCCCTTTCAAAGCAAAACACTTCTTATCAAGATTTTTTCTAATATCTCGAACTCAAAACTTTTTAATTAAGTAAGAACAACCTCATGAACTGCAGCTTCCATCTTTGCTGCTTCTTTTTTTTTTTTGTGTGTGGTGTCCAATACTTCATTGCATGATTACGTCAACCGTTTTTGGTTCTCAGATAAGTCATAGTCATATATATAAGCCAAGCTGGAACCCAATATATACAAAGCTTGTTAAAACAAAGACCAATTTCAAGTCAAGAACTAAAAAACAAACAACTTTTTATTATTAATGCTGCAGCTTCCATGAATCATATCATCATTACCTCACTCTGAGCAGCCTATGTGTACGGTACACGCGGTGTTCCCACGGCTTACTTTTGTCTATAAACTAACTTGTATCCATCAGCTTGTTGATACATCAAATCCAGATATTTACTCTCTTTACAAAAACTTGACATTTCAATCTCACCAAATATTGTTAACAAAAAATGATGTGTGATAACATATTGCAAGTCCAGTTAACGCCTATTTTAACGTCCCCCGCAAGGAAGAAATGGCATTGGGCGTATAAAATCGTCTATAGTGCCAGGGCATTACTGTATACAGCCAAGAAGATTGTTGCTGAAAACAAGCCTGACATCTCAAGCAACTATTCGCGATCTCGATCCTATACAGCTGTTGATATCGAACCAGGATGTTTTTCCAAAATCGACAAGCAAGTGTTAGCAAATGTCGTTCGAGAGAGAGATGTTGAACCGTTTGGTGGTGTGGCAAGAGTGTTGCTTCTCCTGAAAGCTAATGCTGACAAGGGTATCTTAGGTGATGTTGAGGATATTACTTCGCGGCGTAAACATTTGGGGACTAACACATTTAAGAAGCCGTCAGTAAATCTATTGCAGATCCTGTTGAAGAGCCTAAAAGATCCTAACATCATCGTTGTACTACTGTATGCTGTTTTATCACTCGGTTTTGGCGTTAAAAGACATGGAGTGAAAGGATGTTTGGATGGGGGAATTATACTGATTTCCCTGTTTCTTGCCATTAGTCTCTCTGCTTTTTGTAACTATTGGCATAAACAGCAGCTTTATCAACTTTGTAGGCCAATTGAAACTGTCCCAATTCTTGTGATTAGGGATGGGAAGGATACGCGTATCGCGTTATCTGAAGCAGTTGTTGGAGATGTCATTCGCTTGAAAGCCGGAGATCAAGTCCCTGCGGATGGGATATGCATAAGTGATCAAACTTTACACGTTGATGAATCAACTATAACAAGGAAAAATGACCTTGTGGAAGTTAACAGTAGCACCAATAGGTTCTTGCTATCGGGTAGCAAGGTCTTGAGGGGTAACGGACGAATGCTTGTTACAGCAGTTGGCATGGATACAGCATTGGCAGAAATCATTAGTCCAGCTTGTGTCAATCATGATCATAAATCTCGTTTACAGAAGAAACTGCATAAACTGACCTCGTGTATAGCGAAGGTTGGTTTGGCTGTTAGTTTCTTGGTTTTCTTAGTGTTGTTGATCCGTTACTTCACAGGGAATATGCGAAACGATGGGAGGAAGTTGTTCATTGGAGGTAAGACAAGTATACATGATGTATGGAAAGCCTTTCTTGGAATTCTAGCAACTCCTGTTGCAATTGCATCGGGTGCTATTCCTGAAGGTTTAACGCTAGCTTGTGCACTAACCATAGCTTACTCAACCAAGAAGATGATCGCTGATCAAGCACTTGTTAGAAGTCTTTCAGCTTGTGAAGCAATGGCCTCCGCTACTGTGATTTGTACGAATAAGGAAGGTGTACTGACTGAAAACTCTCTGCAGGTCAGACAGTTTTGGCTACGTGAAGAGTATATTGGAAGTTGTGCTTTCCCCTCATTTGCACCAGAAATTCTTGATCTTCTTCATGAAGCAATGGCTCTGAACACAACCAAGATCCCACCGGGATCTTCGGTTGAACACGTTGAGGATCAAATTCAAAACGCAATTTTGGCATGGGGCATCAAAAGCATGAATTTGAATGTACAACAACTGAAAGAAAGATGTACCCTTGTCCATGCTGAAAGCTTCAACTCGGAATACCAAGGGCGTGTTTTGATAAGGAGGAATGCTGACAGCAGAGTACATGTGCACCACAAAGGAACTCCAGAGGAAATACTGGCCATGTGTTCACATTACTACGAGAAGACAGGGGATGTCAAAGATATAAGTGATGATACTAGAGCATTGTTGCAAGAGAGAATTACACAGATGAAAATGGATGGTTTGCACTGTGTTGGTTTTGCATATAGAAGTGTAACAGCAGAACATCAGATTGATCATGAAGGGAATTTCCATCCCAAGCTCAAAGAAGATGATTCGATTTTATTAGCATTTGTCGGTCTGAAAGCTCCATGTAGAGAACAGGCAAGGAAAGCTGTGGAGGACTGCCAAGATGCTGGAGTGAACATCAAAATCATTACAAAAGATGATATCCACACGGCTCGTGCATCAGCTGTTGATTGTGGTATAATTGATCCTCACAACACATCCACTGAAGAAGTCATTGAAGGAACAACATTCCAAGAATATACTGAAGATGAAAGGTTGGAGAAAGTTGATAACATTCGTGTGATCGCAAGAGCCTCAACACTGGACAAGCTTCTAATGGTACGATGCTTGCAAAAGAAAGGTCATGTTGTTGCAGTTACGGGAGACAGAGTGGAAGATGCAGAAGCTCTTAGAGAAGCCAATGTGGGGCTTTCATTGGGTAATCAAGGAACCGATGCAGCAAGGAACAGCTCGGATATTGTCATCATGGATGATAACTTTGCTTCCATTGCTAGAGTTCTAAGTTGGGGCCGAACCACATACAACAATGTTCAGATATTCACCCAGTACCAACTAATAGCAACTATGGCTTCTTTGGTGATAGACTTTGTGACAGCAATTTCAGCAAACGAGCCCGTGACCATCAACATTGTCACAGTAATTTCAGCAGGCAATGTTCCCTATGCAATGCTTCAGGTACTTTGGGTAAAGCTGATGGTTGGTACTTTAGCAGCTGTAGCTCTCACTATTGACGGGCCTGGAACAAAGCTCATGCAGCAGCCACCAACCAACCAAAACGAACCATTCATAACCAATATTATGTGGAGAAACATATTGGGACAAGCATTGTACCTGATCTCAGTGTTGCTTACCATCCAATTCACAGGTGAATCAGGATATCAATTAAGCGACAAGGAAAAGGACACGATGATCTTCAACATCTTTGTTCTCTGCCAACTATGCAACATATTCTACCTGAGGAAGTACGAAGGGGGTCTCATCAGAGAGCTAAAAACAAAGAGGTTATTTTGGGGGATTGTAGGAATGATAGTTGTTATCCAGTTTGCAATGATCGAAATGCTGAAAAGGTTTGCATGTACTGAGAGATTGAATTGGATGCAGTGGAAAGTGTGTATTGGGATAGCTGCTTTATCATGGCCAGTTAGTTTGCTCATAAAATGCATACCTGTTCCAAAGACGCCTTTGTTCAGTCGTTGGAACAGGCAAAACTTTAGTTACTCCAGATTTAGATCAAGTGTTACGTTGTAGCAAGTTTGCTTTACCAATTTCTACTATATTTACTTGTACATTATATTACACTTACATCTGTTTGTTTTTTCTTTTTGGCTGTCTTTCTTTAGTGTTATATTTTTGGTGAAAATGTGTGCTGATTTGCATTTTCTTCTTAGTGATCATATCTCCTCGCAACAAACGGTTTGATGCATTGAATTGAAACCTGGTACATAGTTCATTTTCTTGAACCAATGCAAAGATATAACACCAGAAAACCTGAAATTCATATTTATGACAGAGCAAACCTATGATACAACTCCACACAGATGTGTCGACTAAGTTAAGTTGGTACTTAATAATTTACAAGATGGAGACACTTTTTCTCACACCAACAATACCTGTGTCTCACTATTATTTTGAGAAGAATGTAGTACCAAACTTGGGGCTACATTAATCTTTTTAAGGTTCTCCCAAACACATTTCCATAAACCTTGATAATGATGATAACTTCAAACTGGGACAGGTTGAGGAACGCTGCCATTCTCGGATGGAGTCAAACTATCATAGTAGTCCACCAAGACCTTCCAACCACCGGGGCACATAAAACCATCTGGAGGGCTCTCTTTGTTCTTGGCAAGCGCTCGCATCTGGGAAGAAGGACAAAAAACAGTTGAGCCTAAAAGTAAATACAGGAGATAGCTAAGTGACCTTTCTACAGAATACATACTGTATCCAACTCAAACTTTAACTACTTGGGAGTCGATGTCAAATATTGTCTTCTATACTTCTATCTATAGCGTGGAACTGGAGGACTTTTCTTTCGGTCAGGAGTATGGTGGGGGAGGGGGGAGAGAACAGAGTAAGACAATGAAAAGAAGATACCTTGGTGCCTGATATGAAAAGAAAATCTTGAGGCCTAGAGGGATCAAAGAATGCCATTCCATTCTTAGTCTTATCATATGCAGCCACCTGCCAGAAAATTCAAAAAATTTCACATTGTAATCGAAAAAAGTAAATTATATAGAATGCACTTTACACCACAAGTCATTGTTGTCATACCTTGAAAGGCAAGATATTCAGACGCTCCAGCCCAGGAGCCATACTGAGTACCTTCTTTCCATGATCTGCATCATACAGATCCCTCTTCTCCAGTGGATGGCCCATACCAGCTGGATCACGGCCCACAATGTAGAAGTTAGCACCTGCATTGATGCGAGCCTTTGCATGCCATTGGACTTCTGTTGGACCAGCATAGTGCATAGGAGATGGGAATATAGAGACTACGGTGGTCTCTGGATCAAGCACCCCATCCTCAAGTACCTAAGAAGTAAGAAGCAGCACTATACTATAAGAATCAGAATGACGACATAACAACTACTACTCCAATTGAATCCCAAATTAGCAGGGGTAAGCTTGAATAGACAAGTACTTAAAAAAAACTCATGTTTGTTCGGCTAGGACTATGAATAAAATGGGTACAGGTGGTTGTTAAGTGCTTTCTTTTATAGCAAGTTTAAAGAAAAATATTAAAACATCTTAATGTACAAGAGCACAAACCATCTCATGTTGCTTCATTCGCCACTCAAGTGGAACATCATCTGCTTTTGTGTAACCTCCAAGAGGATGGAGCAAAAGGATAGGATTCTTGTATCCCATCTCAAGAAGTCGACGACGTGTGTCAGTCATCAATAATGCATGGCCATTATGCACTGGATTTCTGAGTTGAAAAGCAAACACTGCATCTGCATTGCGCCTCGTAAATTCATCTCGAAGTTCAGCAGGGGAAAGCCGGAACCTGTCAAGACCATCATGATACTTGATTGGTTCTATAACTTCCAAATCACCACCAATTAGCCAGTTTCCAGCATGAGTTATTGCTTGCTCTGCATAAGGTAAACCTGGGGCAGTGGTTCCCCAAGTTCTGGCTGTCCGTTCTTCTTTATTATGCTTGTAGATCTCAACACTGAAATTATGAAATGAAGAAAGAGGGCATTGTAAGTGCTTACTTGAATTTGCACACAGATAACAAGCACAATAACAATCAGTCCAGAGAAAGGTAAGGAAAATCAATGACTAAGATACAATTCAAAAATGTAAAAAGGTTTCACTAAGGAAGCCACAAAGCAAGGAACTACATAATGAAATTGTTCCTTCAGTTTTCTTCGAGCAACTTCCCAACCTTCCTTGCAGATTAGAAAGGTAATGTTTGTTTTAATATATTGACGCTTAAATTTAAATAATCCATGGAACTACATAATGTGATGTTATTTTCGTCGAGGTTATCCAACAGATGAACCTGGTTGTCTTTTAAATGCCTATAAAAAGTTTCTTGACAACAATGGTTGACCCGAAAGGCCGAAACAGTGCAAGCTTTTACTTTTTCTCCTATGCAAGTAGTCCTGCATAGTACAGGCATTTTGTTTTTTTCCATGCAAGTAGTGTTAGGGGTTATTGATGTGTACAAGAGTGTGTCATTGACGTGTAGTGGTGTTTGTCTCTGTTCAAATAAGGATCACTTATCAAATGAATAGGGGGGACCATAAGTATGCGCCTAATATCCTATCCAAGAACCATATATGGTAACACCAGTCCTTATCATTTAAATAGAGAAAAAGACTGGAAAATTAAATGAATCAAGCATGGTAGGAGGTCAAGTGTTATATCACTAGTAAAGCATGGGCACACAAAAACATTGAGCAAACATGAAACAATTCTGTCCAGACAACACAAGACAGAGATTTGGGAGCAATACATATTACACGATGCCTGTACCACCCATTTGGACCCAAAATCAAGGACCTATAGAATCATCACAGATCATCTTACATCTTTTATATGTATGTACTTTATGTCTAAAGAAAAATATTCTTACACACGCAGCGATCGCAAATGCCAACTCAATTATGTCCTCAAATAACACAAGTAACCCCAGAAGTACTAGCCTATTCACATAGGAAGGAGTTCAAAGTTATCCTAAGGTACCTTTGTTTCAAATAATGAACTGATAATAACGATCCACATATGTTATGTACTTATCTTAACTGACATCTACAAACATGAAAATACTCACGCAACAAGATTCCACTTTATGAATAACGATAATCGATAAGAGACAAGTTTGATTTTTAAAAATCCACTTATCAAATCACATAATCAAAAAGACTCCACATTGTGTTACTCCTTATTAAGTTCCAAGGTTATGTAAGGTATACAATATACTCCCAGTGCTTGAGAACAAACTTTTCATTTGGGTTGCATCACATTACAAACAAAGTTTTTGTTTTTGATTCGAATTATGTACATATTCACACCTGCCCATTTTATATGGTCCCAAAAAATGTCCATTTCTTATAATTACAAACAATTTAACTTTAAAATTCTCTTTTTACCTGAAATAATTTACGACCACACAAATATATAACCTCACAAGTTTCAAAATTTCTTCTTTTTTTACTCTTAAGGTGTCAAATCAAATGGGGCCACGTAAAATGAGATGTACGATATATATGAACATATCAATAAGTCGATCATCTAGTTGATTTGAAGGTAGAAAAATTGCTTAAAACACGAAAATATCAATCCAAAATGTATAAGAAGAGTAAACAAAAATTGTCAAAAATGTCCTTACTCGTTAAGAATGGCAATAGGATTGTCCTTATCATCAACAAGGGCAACACTGCTCGAATCACCGATGTTATTCTTATTCGAATCATCAATGGCGAGCACAATCGGCACCGACATGTTGACGACTGAGCCGTCACCTAATCGGAGCGAATTGAAATGAAGAGTTTGGAGGAACTCGGATTCTCTCATGAATCCTTTCAATGGACTAGCCCAGCCTTCACTGAGCACATGTACCCATTGGATATCAATCTTCGATAACTTGATCTGTGGAAGAGACAAAGCTTGTCTCCTCTTCAAATCTCTTTGTGTCTCCTCAACTACCAGCTCCACAAGTTTTCCACCATCCGGCTCGATCAGCCCGCATCGGATTCGGGCCGCCGCCAACGGCCCGGCCCGATACTTGGAACGCCATGAAAGTGGGATATTTTGAGGTAAAACGAAATGGGTTTTGTGGGGTTTGGATAAAGATTGAGATGGACCTGGAGTTTTGAGAAACAGAGAAGCCATTGTCGCCATTAGAGAGATACAGTGTGGCTTTCTCGTCTCTGTTTGGGGGGTTTGAAAAAAAAAAGTTGGTTTTTTAATGGAGTTAAAATGGAGAAAAAGAAAGTTGGTGGGGTCTAAGGGAATTAAATACTAAATATTTGGACTGATAGTGAAAGGAAGGAGAAGAAAATGGAAGATTAAGTGCAAAATGACTTGGAATTTTTTTGGAAGTATTTGTTGTTAATTTTGGGGGGGTGAACTTGGACACAATTGTTTTGGATTAATATGATCAAATTGTTTTGAAAATAATTATTGTAGTTAATTATGTTTAATATGATTTGTGACTTATCATATTTTTATTTTTATTTGTTTAGAAAAGAAAGATTTTTTTCCTTTTTTTATAACACTTTAATTTTAATTTTTCATGTGACATTTTTAAGACCACAAAATTAAAGGGCATTTTGATATACTTGACATAACTTTAATTTAAAATCAGAAGATTTAAAAAAAAAAAATTCTTAAATTACATTTCAAGTCAAACTATGTATCCTTTTTTGAAACAGAGAAAGTATTTAACTTGGTCTCAATTGACACGTAAGTTCTCTCTTTTTTAATGTGTACAAGTAAACCTAGAGCTTGTTTAACTTGATTATTATTTTTTTTTGCTATATTGGTTTTAAAAGCAAATATTTTATAAATAATATCTCATTTTATTCAAGCACTACAAAATTACTTAAAATTATTTTGATTTAAATATATCTAAAATAAGTCTATTCAAATAGGCACTAATACTTGAACAAAATTAAATAAACGCATAAATCTTAATGATAATTCATATAAGATACTCATAAACTAATGTGTACTATATTTCTATTTGTTCAATCTTCAATATTTATTTGAAAACGTTCAAAATTAAAACACACACATATATTTTCTTTTTATGACATATTATATTTTCTTTTTATGATCCGTTATCATGCAAGTGCCGTAGGATCGTAAAGTACAAAGTGAAATGGTCAAAGATGTGAAGTTCTAGATTCTGATCCCTCTATAAATGGGATAAATCTACTGTGATAGTATTTCTTTTTTGTGGAATATTTGCTATTATAAGTTTTTCTATTTTGTTGCATTTTTATTTCAGTATATATATATATATATATATATATATATATATATTCCTTTGTGTTGCATCTTGTCATTCAGAAGTAAATATTGTTCGTTTTTCTTAAAAATAATAAACTCTATTAATCTGAAAAAATCAGATAAATTAAACATAATTCTGGTTTCCTTGGAAATTAACATGATTCATATTTTGTCCGTTTAAAAATATATCTTTTTTTCTTTAAAATCAAATTACATAAATTTTAATCAATATTTTAAATGTATTTAGTTATATTAATATAAAAGAAATTAATAATTTACAGTACATTTTTATAGTTTTTAAACATCTAATGTTTATCAGATTAAATTTTAAAAAGTAAAAGATAACATATATTTTAAGATGAATGGGTATATAACTTCTTTTTAATGTGAATAGTAAACGACCCTTAGGATGTAGATTCGGGCATGTTCATTATATTTTATTTTGTTGGTTAGTGCTTTATATTAGTGTTAATCATGAAAGGATTATGGAAAAAATGCATAATTTTATCCAAACAGAAGGACAAGACAATCATTTCGTAATTACTGTCCTCTCCTTTAAAAAAAGAATATCTTTATTTTTTTTTAATTTGTTTCAAAAAAATATCTCGTTTTTTTGACAATATTTTAACTTTAACTTTTCACGTAGCATGTTTAAGACCACAAGATAAGATTAAAGGGCATTTTGGTACATTTGATATAACTTTAATTTAGAATCGTAAAATTAAAAAATCTTCTTTCTTTTTTTAAATTTTGTTTCAAGTCAAACTATATCATATTTTTTTTAGCGAAGGGAATAATTAAGAACAATCTTTTAAACAAATGACAAAATGGTCCTTTATGTTTGACACTAAGTTCAAAATAGTCTCTAAAGTATGTTTTAATAGTATTGGTCTATTAAAGTTTGTAAAAAATCAACACATTTTTTTTATTATCTCCATGACATATTTAACAAGCTCTATTTGTTAGATTTGACAAAAATGAGAGGGGAGTGGTTATTATATGTTGTTTTTTAAGTACAATTTTTGTTATTTTGATTTATTTTTTTTATTTGAATTTCAGTATAATTTTTTCTATTATAATTTCTACAATCTAATGAAACATTGCATTTTTTAAATTAAATCCTTACTCTCCATAATTTATGTCGAATTTAACATGTTACATATTTGACGAAAGACTTAAAATATTAGCTTTTAACATATTTAAAGGATCAAAATTATTAAGAGCATACTTTAGGGTTTATTTTGCACCTATCCTAAACACAATGGATCATTTTTGACATTTTTCTACTTTAAAATTGTGGTATTCTTTTAATCAATTACTTTTATGATATAATAAAGATTTCATCCAAGTGGAAGTTTTGTCTTTACCTTGTCTTTATATTATTGTTATGTACTTTGTCACTTTCCACGAATCAACTTTTTATATTGCATTCAAAATTGCACAAATAAATATTATATAGTAATTTCTGTTTACATAGGAAAGTGACATAATACCCTCTTATTATTCAGCGCACACACTTATTTTTATCCAAATCATGAACCTTGTTCAATATTCTGGCAAAATTCAAATGTGGTCTTCATTAGGTTATAAGACACTTGTCTTGCAAAATAATAATGACCAAATTAAAACATTGAATAATATCATATATTACTTAATGGTTAATGAAGTCTTTTAGATACAATGAAGATAAATCTTTTTAGATAATTCTTATCGTTTATCATGTCTTTGATAAACAAAATTACCTGGTAATTCTTGCTGGTAGAAGATGTCAGATATCCCGTAAAAATAGTTGAGATCTACAAAAACTAGCTCGAACACCATAATTATAAAAAATAAAAAACTTTCAAACAACACTAGAGTAATTAGTATCGGGGTAATGCTACATGGCCAAAAATATTGGTTTATAATGTCTTTTTTATTTTAAAATAAATCATTTTTTTTATTTTTAATTAAAAGATATTAAAGTTAAAAGGGTAAAAAATATTTTAAAAGATAAAATAACATAATGTGAAATATGTTATTATATCATTTTAATCAAATATTCTGGTTAAATATTTTTTTCATTAGTATTATTATTATAATTCAATTAGTTGACTAAGGTAGTCAATGATCACCAAGATTCAAGACTTATTAATTAATTATACATACTTTTAATTGCTATTTGTTTGGGTTCAGCTTAATCACGTAAGCACATAGGTAACTCAGTGCTACGAAGCAACGTAACACATTACATATACGAATGATTAATTTTTTTATTTAGTAATAGAAAAGACATAAAGTGACACCTGAAGTTATTCCGAACTTTCATAAAGACACTTAAATTATACAAACGTCCTATTATCCTTTTAAACAATTTTGAACTGATATTATTACATTATTTTTTGTCCACCTGATATGGAGAGTGTATGCACTCTGTTAAAGAGCGTGAACAAACTAAAAAAATAAATATAATTTTATTTTTACAAGTAATTTTGCTATAAAATATATTTTCTTTTTTTCTTTCTTCCTTCTTCTTCAAATTTTTTTTGTCATTTTCATGGTAATTTTTCACTTTCAATATTATTTTTTATCACAATTCCACCTCTTTTTTTTTACTACTATTAGTTTAACTTTCTTCACCTTAAAAATTATATCTAAATATTTTATTACTTTTCGAATAATTTGATAACCCACTAGATTTCGATATGATTAGTAGGTATTATTCACTTTTTAAAATCCAAATTTCACTTAAATTTTTTCAATCTTCGAAGAATTTTGATTCTTATAAGATTATCATTTCTAGTTTTGAAATTTTATGAAATGAGATAAATTAATTGATGATACCTTCAAAATTTTAATTTTCTTAAAAATATTATTAGTTTTGTTATCAATATCACAAATACTAGAAAATAGTATAATTTTGAAAAAAAGGAATCGGACCGAAGAAGAAGAAGAAAAAAAAATGGAGGGGCTCAACTTGACGTAAGGATGGGATGAGATGAGGGTGAGAGGTGAAGAAGAAGAAAGAAAAAAAAAGAAAATGAAGAGAAGGGTAACTTGAAAGTAGGGGCGAAAGATAAAGAGTTTAAAGTGAAATTAAAATTAAATCAATAAAATTAAAATAAATCAAAAAGTAAGAGAGAGAAATAAAGAAAATTTAAAATCAAAATAAAATAATATATATATATATATATATATATATATATATATATATCAAATTCAATTAACACCTGTCACACAATGATTGGTGTGTGATAACCATTTGCTATTTAAAATCTGGTATTGGTCAAAAAATATTATAATAATATATTATCGAAATTGTTTAGGGGGTAATAGGACGCCCGCATAATTAAGGTATTTTTTAAAAAATTCAAAAAAATTTGAGGTGTCACTTTATGTCTTTTCTCATTAATAATATAAAATATCATGTTAGGTTCCAAAAACCCTGTCATGTTGGTCAAATATGTATTTCTATTTTCTTTAAATAGTACTTCCTCCATCTTAATAAAATGGTGCTTTTTGAATTTTGAGATTCAACTAAGTCTGATTTTGATCGTAAATTTTTCATGAATCTTTTAAACATTTTGTATTATCTATTGTTGTGACTCATATGTTTTTACGTAGTTTATAAATATATAAATTTTATTTCAAAAAAATTAAAGATTTCATGTGCAAATTTCTGATCAAACTTAAATTGTTTCTCTCGAAAAACGAAAAATATCGCAAAATTGGGACGGAGAGAGTAGATACTAAGCTGTATTCCTGAATATATGCGCAACTTCCTTGATATGTTCATTGCGTTCGAATACATTTTTTTATTGTTTGCTTACTAATGAGATGGAAGTGTCCGAGTGGGGATGATTGTATTTTACATGATAGAAAGCATCAAAATTTAAATACAACTAGAAGTTATAATTGGAATTCAAAATAATCCAAAAACTGGATTTCACTTTAGGTAAATTGTATAAAATAACAAATTATTAATTCAAATTAAATATTATAATCATAGTTTATTTTATTGTAATTTGCAGCAAACATCCTATTTTTTCATCTAATTCGGTATATAAGTAGTCATTTTCTGTATACAATTACTCATTCGGTATATAAATATATAAAATGTGTTTGTATTTGTATAAACCGAGAGAAAAATGTATATACAAATACAAATAAATATATTTCGTCCTATACACTCTTATAGTTATACAAGTACATATTTTATTATACAAATTACAATGTATAAATAAATTTATACAAAATTGAACAATTTATATCAAATTGGATGTATCTAGCGAATTATACAAATCAAAAGCTTCATAGCAAACATAAAATTTGTTATGTAGCGCAATAATGCAAACTATAGTTATAACATACAAATATAATTTTTATGTTTGTTATATGTGAAAGTTGTTCTTCACTTTACCCCTTTTATATTTTTTCTTTTATCAAATTTATCCTAATTATATTTATATAATATAGGAATAAGGATCTGAAAAGTATCTCAATTTTGATCGAATTTGTTGTGCGATATTAAAGTTTCATGAGGACCTATTAGCTCCCTAGACTATTTGAAAGATATATATTTGCCACGTGGACATAAAAATAATGTGAAATTATAAATAGTATTGTGTCTACATGAGCACATATATATCTTTAAAATATACTATTAAATAGTCCAGGGGATAAAAAATTATACTATTAAATAGTTTAGAGAGGTAATAAGTCCTTATGAAAATTTAGTATCGTATCAACAAATGCGACCAAAATTGGAATATTATCCAGACCAATATCCCTAAAAAATATCATTTTCATATGAATACATTCTAATTTTAAAATTTTCATTTTAAACTTACAAAAATATAATGAAACACAATTACAGTCTAATTTTAAAATTTTTCATATAAATTTTTACTCCTATTTTTTTTCTTTTTTTCCGTGGCCAATCGCCCAACCACAACAAATTAAATAGAGTAGCCCTAAAATAGTGTACTACTTGTGAAAAGTTCTAACTACAAAATCTTTGCAAAAACGTGTTCACATATATTTCGTTTATGTTTGATTTGTTAGGTGCTTATTTCGTGTTTAAATTAAACAAAAAATAAATGCATATCTGCCAATGTTAAACATTGTTGATTAGTAAACTTAATTAATTTATTTCCTTTTATGCTTTGTTTAATATTTAAATCGATATGAAAAAGTAAAACTTCTACCTTTCTCCTAACATAATTCATGGCTCCAAGCAAGGGCAACATTTAATTAAGTCAACACCGATACGAAAATATATTTATAGATTCTTTTCAAAAAAATATGAAATTTAAAATTTCAGAAATAAGATATATTATTAGCTACAATATGTAAAAATATCTGGAAATGAAAAATTTCAGAAAAATTATTTTTAATTTCATAAATTATTTTCTACTCTAGTAAAAATAAAAGATGTCTCTAAAAAAAAATAATTCATAAATCAAACACTAAAAATCATTTCCGAAAAATATTTTATACTCAATAATCAAACATGAGAAAATAAGTCCAAATTCTACTTGTTTTTTAGGAGAACATTTTCCATAAAAAACATTTTTCTTCGTACCTGACACACCTAAATGAAGATTGAAGAAGTTGATTTAATCTCACACTTAAATAAATTACTATAAATTGTGGCCTTCATTATCAAGCAAAAGCCACAAGCATAACAACTACAAATTAACTCTTTTTTTTTTTTTTTATAAAAAAAGAAAAATCACTATGATTTCCTCATCACATCATCATCATCATAAATTTTTCCTTTGCATCTTCCTACTTAGTATTTTATCATCTAATTCACAAAGCCCTTATTTTTTTATCGTATACATTGAAAATCAAACTCCAAGTCCTGTTGCAACAAGATGTTACGTATATGGGTTATATCGCGGTGAGTCCTTAATAAAATCAAGAGCGATTGATAATTTCTTTGAAAGCATTATTCCCGGAATAAATAACACACTTTTTTGTGGTTTGAGATTAGAAAATAAATACGGATTTTTCAAGTTATTTGACTTGAATGACGCAAGTATGTGTTACATGGCTAATGGAATATATTATTGTAATTGGAAAATACGTGAAGATGGACTATGCATATTGTCTGAAGGTAATTGTGTTATGTTCAAATGGAATAATACTTCTCTATCACAAATTAAATATATTGAAAGTCATGAACACATTATTTGGAAGCAAACTCCTTAGTGAATAATAAAATTATTGTAGAATTGTCATGATTTGAAGTTTTATGAAATTAATGAAAAACAAATAATCATGGATTGACTATAAAACCTTTTCATTATATTTATTAATTCTTCTCACCAAGATCAGTTTGACGTATATTAAGTCAAAAAGTAGACATATTAAGTCAGACGGGTTGCTAAAGTTTAAATATGTTACTTATATTGACTATTTCTTAAATAGTGGCCCTAAAAGTGGTTATTTGTGCACTATTACTTTGCAAATGCTAATAATAAAACTTAAAAGAATTAAGTGGGAGGCTCCCTTACCCAAATGCAAATGCAAAAAATTAAATTGGGGCAACTTTCACATATAGCAAATAAAAAATTTATATTTGTATGCTATAACAAAGTTTGCATAATTGCGCTCAATAGCAAACATAGAAACTGTATAATTCGCTATACATATACAGTTGAAGCGAATTGTATAAAACGAAGTGTATAAAAAGAGAAAGAGAAAAACACTTGGGCAGAGAATTGTATAAACGAAGTGTATAAAATAAACTTGTATGATTATAAGTGTATAGAACGATTATATATAATTTGAATTTGTATAAAATGAGATAAGAAAGATAAAAGTGACTTGGATAGGGAATATACAATTGAATCGAACTGTATAGAACGAGAAAGAGAGAAATTAAATACAATTTAAATTTGTATAAAACGAGAAAGAGAGAAAGGCAAAAGAAACTGGGCAGGGGAGTATTTTTATTGTATAATCGGAAAAGGGTCTAAAATACCCTCACAGTATTGAAAATGGTACAAAATTACCCTCCATCCACCTATTGGCTCCAAAATACCCTTCCCACCCACCTATTGGGTCCAAACTACCCTTGTCATCCACCTTTTGGTTCAAAATTGACCACTTATTTAACGGTTTTATATTTAAACTATTTAAATATTTTTTTAAATACGTGGCGCTCAACTATTTGATATAATTTAACTTATTAGTATAATTTATAAATCAATCCACTACCATCCATTACTAATTAAATTCTCCAAATTAATAAATCACTCACATTATTAATGCAACAATAGAAAAGCTATTGCCAATTGAGTGTTTAAAAAATTTGAGACGAAAATATCTATAGAAGTAAATTATCATACATTCAAGTATCTAAGTAAAAATTATCGATAAACTTAAAAGTCTGACTATGTTCATCTTAATTATTCTTACGTTTCAATTATGTGATGTTACTTCATAGGTAACTTTTTTTCAAAATAATATATTAAAAGTTTTAAAACAAATCATAAATATTTATAAAATTATATTTTGAAAAAGTGCATGAATTAATTCGGGATGTATTACTTCTTTACCTTTAATCATAAATTTCTAATTCAATCTTGTACGTGAATCAAATTGAAAGTGTCCTCCTAAATAAGCGGCTCAACATAAATTTAATTGGGGCTTCGATTCGGACTCGAATAATTTTGGATGTCATTTTCATTAATCTATAATTTCATCGTGTTTTAGTAGTGTTTATGACGATTTTGATATTATAGTTGGATTATTAATTGGGTGGGGTTTAGTTAGTAATGGGTGGGTAGTGAGTTGGTTTATAAATAATACAAATAAATTAAATTATAACCAATAGTTGAGCATCAATTATTTTAAAAATATTTAAATAATTTAAATTTAAAATCATTAAATAAGTGGTCAATTTTGAACTCAAAGGTGGATGACAAGGGTATTTTGGAGCCAATAGGTGGATGAAAAGGGCATTCTGGAGCCAATAGGTGGATGAAGGGTAATTTTGTACCATTTTCAATACTTCAAGGGTATTTTAGACCCTTTTCCGTTGTATAATTATAAGTGTATAGGACGAAAATATATGTACTTGCATGTGTATATATAATTTTCTCACGCTTTATATAAACAGAAACGCAATTATACATTTCGTTTCTGTTTGTATAAGTGAGAAAGGCGAGGGTTGCGAGCGAGATCTGGAAGAGGGGAGAAAGGGGAACAAAAATATATGTATTTATACAATTTTCTGTGCTTTATACAAATAGAAACAATTTTTATACACTTGTCTTTGTATAAAAAGTGAGGAAGCGAGCGAGAGATTGGACCGAAAATGGGAGAGTGACGAGCAAGATTTTCGAGAGAGAGGCGGCTGACAATTTTTGGCAAACATTTGCTATGAAGCACAACTAAATCAAATCCTAGCTACTCCATTTATTATAGGTTATTAGTTTGCTATTATATACAATTATCCCATTAAATTATGTTTATTTTTAGTTAAACAAAATGCATATCTACGAATGTGAAATATTGCTGATTAATGAAATTAATCAACTTCCTTCCTTTCAATACTTTGTTTAAATCGGGAAAAAAAGAAGAAGCAAACTTCTACCATTTCTCCTATCATAATTCATAGATCCAAATAAATAGCAACATTATTAATTAAGTCAATATCAAATACTCTATTAATAAAACTGAGAAAAGTCTCAAAAATATTTTAAATTTTGAACGAAATTGTTGTTACGATATCAAACTTTATGGAGGACCTTTTACCTCCCGAACTATTTAATAGTGTATTTTTTACCTCCTAAACTATTTGATAGTGTATTTTAAAGGTATATATGTGCCAATGTGGACAAATTACTATTATAATTGTGCAATATTTTTTTACGTCCACATGAGCACATATATATCTTTAAAGTATACTATTAAATAGTACAAGGGGGTAAAAGGTCATTTTCCAAAGTTTGGTATCGTAACAACAATTTTTGTCTTCGAATATATTTCAGACCTTTTCCCTTAATAAAATAATGATTGATATAGTGAGATTTATCATTTTACCTGTCTATTAATTATGAAGTGGATGAATTAAACGTTTAAAA
The DNA here is from genome assembly GCA_032847665.1 of Solanum chilense. NCBI lineage: Eukaryota > Viridiplantae > Streptophyta > Magnoliopsida > Solanales > Solanaceae > Solanum > Solanum chilense. The sequence continues at coordinate 79,085,699 of CM064971.1, forward strand.
TTTTCAAGATTTTCTATCTTTTTCAAAGTAATTAATTGAGGATAAAATAGACAAAAAAATTACCCTTTTTGAATTTATCAAAATAAACAAACAATAATGGACAAGTAAAAAAAGAAAAATTGAACAAATAACTAGGAACAAGAGGTTTAGGCGAGTGGCTAGTACAATTTTTATAAAAGTTTATTTTTATACATTAACGATAAATACTTATCCCGATATTTATCATAATCATATGAATTTATTATAGTCTAGTTATTCAATAAGTTAAAAGTGCAGGTTAGCTACACTACACCATAATTTTTAGCTGCATTAAATATTACCACTAATAAAGAGTGCTAACGTCTTTACCGGCATTAGTTAAGTGTCATTAGAACCAATATCGCTAAAGACTTCAGGGACATATACAAAGAGTGACAATTGCCGCTAGAAATACATATTTAGCGACAATTAAGAATTAAATGCCGCTAATGGTCATTTTTATTATAATGTTAGTCATGGTTAAATTCTAAAAGTCAATGTGCAAATACATGTTATGCATATCTTGGCATGCTTGGTGCAAATATTGGTTGCCAATAAGTTTTTACGATACAACGATACAGTAATGAAGATTTGCAATATCATATATATCACATAAAAGATATTACAGATAAATTGAATTGAAAAGAAGATTTACAATATCATATCACATAGAAGATATTAAAGGTAAATTGAATTGAAGTTTAAGTTTATATAATATTAGAGCAAACTATTATATCATCCAAAGAACACATTTATAGAAAAACCTTCTTGAAATCTTAAATTTTAAGTTACGTTACTTACAACAAAATTAGGAAAAAATACTTGATATAAATAAGATTAGTAAATAATTGGAAAAACATAAGACATTATTTACAATAATATGTTAAAATCAAATGAAATAGTTGATGCAAAACAATATCTATATCTCACACGTTTCCTCATTAAAAATATTACAATGTAAATTCAATAGGAGTTTAAGTTTCTATACACTATCATATGATATACACTATTAGATAGGATATGTTTCTATTACTTATCAATAAAATATTTCATAGTAAAAATTATATTATTCATTACGTAAACTCAACTGGCTATAATAAGTGTGCTTAGTAATTAACCTAACCTGAAAGTGAGACACGTAATTATTAAGTTAAAATTAAATGAAGAAGTTGAAGTAAAATAATATATTATACTACACGCAAATAAACCACTATAAATTATGGCATGCATTAACATGATGAAAACCACAAGCATAACAACAATAAAGTAAAGTTAAACAAAAAAAAAAAATACTATGCTTTTCTCATCACATCATCACTTTGTCCTTTGCCTTTTCCTACTTATTTTTTTATCTGTTAATTCACAAAGCTTCCCTGGTGGTTATGTTGTGATCTTAAATAATGAAACCCCAATTGTGGTTACAGGAAGATGTTACATGAATGGAGAATTAAGTCCTGATAGCGATATCTCGTTAAATCCAGGATGGTCTGATAATTTTGCTAGAGATATTGTTTCTGGAAAAAATAACACTTTTTCTTGTGACTTGAAATTAGGAAAAAAACACGGATTTTTCAAGTTATTTGATTTGAATGACACAAGTATTTGTCACATTTCTAGTGAAGAATGTCGATGGAAAATACAAGAAGATGGACTATGCATGTTCTCTTTAGGTGTATGTAAGATGTTCAAATGGGATACTAATTTATCGACTAGACATGTTGCAAGTGAACCAATGAAATATATTGTAAGTGATAAACTAATAAGTGAATGATAAAATTATAGCATGATATATCACGATTTGAAGTTTTACGAAATATATGAGAAAAATGTTGTGGATTGAGTATAAAAATTTGTTAATCTATTTATTATTCTTGCAAAGTTAATATTCTTAATGAGTAAAGATCGTTCAAAATTTCATTGGGATAATGGGACATTGATATTCAGGATGCTCCATATATCATTTCAATTATAATTTGTGTAAAATAAATTATTCTTGAAGTAGTAATTATTTATCTTCTCTTTACTATTAAAATTATATAATTGGATAAATTTTACTATCATATATACTATTATTACCTATTTTAAAAATATATTACGTATTTTATCACTAAATTAAGAGTTTTCTATTATATATTGGAAAAGATATATATATTTAAAATGTATTTTTGTTACCAGATACACTAAAGTAAAGAGATAAGGGAGACATAGAGGGAGGCGAACAAGATTTTATTATATTATCCAGATACATGTGAATCACACTAGATATGTATATATATTTGTATGTATTTGGTGTAATTCATATGTGTCTACTAGATACGTACATAGGAGAGTGGGGAGCGAGATGGGCGAGAGGCGAGCCATGATTTGTTATGCATCTCAAATACATGTGAATTCACTTGGATACAATATATCTATAACAAATTTAACCTCATCGTTCTGAGATACATATATCTAGGCTATCTAAACGCACCAAAATTTGATAAATTATGTAATATTACAAAGTAGAGTGAATTTATAAATTATTAACTCCTAGACTAATGAAATTTTTTACTCAAAGTTTGTTGGTATATATAACATATCCAGTGGAATGAATTTAATGATATTCAAGTACAAGAATAATTATATCTAACTCAAAATATTTCTTAAAACCCTTTTCACAATATATATTGTTGATGTAACACCAACTAAAAGTATAAATTAAAAAGAAAAAGAAAAAATACAAAGAAAGTAGCAAAAATCTTTTCTATAAGTCCTAATCATTCATAATATGTATTCCCACATTCATTATTATGACGTACAAACACAATGGTACATTTTATTTACGTAATGCAAATATATTGAGTGCGAATACATTTTTAATGACTCGATACGCCCACCTGGGAATAATCAACATTTGTAATTTACTTAGCAAATGTTAACCATAATAAAACTAAGAAGTGAAAGCTCTCTCTAACCCAAATGCAAAAGCAACGAATTAAATGGTGTTTATTTTTGTGTTAAACAAAATGCATCTCTACCAATGTAAAAAATTGTTAATCAGGAAAATCAACTAACTTCCTCCCTTTTAATGCTTTGTTTAAACCTAAAAAGAAAACGTAAACTTCTACCCTTTCTCCTACATTATTCGTAGCTCCAAATAAAGAGCAACATTTAATTAAGTTCATACAGATACTCTTCTGTCCAATAATAGTCATTTACTATTAACTTTACTATATCATCCTTTGAATATAATAAATACAATGTCTTAAAAAATAGGAATAATGCACAAGTACCCTCTCAACCCATGCCCGAAATTCCAGAGACACACTTATACTATACTAAGGTCCTATTACCCCCCTGAACTTATTTTATAAGTAATTTTCTACCCCTTTTTAGCCTACGTGGCACTAGTTTGAAAAAAAAAAAGTCAATCATTATTGGGTCCACAAGATAGTGCCACGTAGGTCGAAAAGGGGTAAAAAATTATTAATAAAATAATTTCAGGGGGCTAATAGGACCTTAGTATAGTATAAGTGTGTCTCTGAGATTTCGGGCATAGGTTGAGGGGGTACTTGAGCATTATCCCTAAAAAATATAATAAGAAAATGATTATAATGAATGTAAGGGAAAAGTAGGAACTAAGTCTAAAATTATCTAATTGTTTCATAATGTGGATAAATAACATTGGATAATATCCCAAAATAGTATAGTGGACAACTATTGTTGAACCGAGGAGTACAATTTTTTTTCTTCTAAGAGTTCATTTTTTTTATGCATAAACGCTAAGCACTTAAGAAATTTACGCTATCATTACCGTAAATTCAATTGGAGTTTAAGTTAATACACTGTTAGAGTAAAAAAAAATTAGACTAGATATTAGGTTATCAAAAGGGCATTTCTAGGAAAGTATCCTTAATTTAAATATGAAATTTGAATTCTTAAACATTAAGATATGTTTTACTTAATAAATTAGATAAAAATATCTTATAGTAAAATTATTTACACTAATAATATACATTACGTAAACTCAATAATTGACTATAATAAGTGAGATTAATTAGTAATTAACTCGAAAAATAATAAGACACACAATCTAGCTACCACGATAATTTAACATTCAATGAAATACACTACAATAAAAATATCATTAGCGGTAATTAATTTTTGATTGTTGTTAAATATGTATTTTTAGCGGCAATCGACACTGTTTGTATACGTCCCTAAAGACTTTAGCGACATTGGTTTTAATGACACTTAACTAATGTCGATAGACTCCATCACTCTTTATTAATGCCAATATTTAATGCCGCTATAAGTTATTATTGTTGTAGTGATAATTGATGTAAAATCATATCTCATACATAATAAATCACTATAAATTGTGGCATGCATTAACAAGACGAAAATAACAACAAAAATAAAAAAAAAATCCATGACTATGTCATACTCATCACATCATCACTTTGTCCTTTGCCTCTTCCTAGTTAGTTTTTTATGTGTTAATTCACAAAGCTCTCCATATTCTTTTGTTGTGATCTTACAAAATGAAACTCCAAGTATGGTTGTAAAATATTGTATGGCATATGGAAAATATCTTGCTGAAAATGATCCCTATCTAAAACCAGGAGGGGTTGATAACATCATCACAAAAATTGAATCTGGAGAAAACAACACACTTGAATGTCACTTGGGATTTGAGGGAGAGCACGGTTTTTTCAAGATGTTTGATTTGAATGACACAAGTATTTGTCACATTCCTAGTGAAGAATGTGTATGGAAAATACAACAAGGTGGACTATGCATGTTCTCTCAAGGTAAATGTGTGATGTTCGATTGGGATTATAATTCTTTATCGATAAGACATATTACTAGAGAATTAATTAGTTATAATAATAATATTGCAAGTGAACAAATGAAATATATTACAAGTGTAAGACATTTGGAGGAGAGAACTCCTTAGTGAATAATGATGAAATTGTAACATGATATATCATGATTTGAAGTTTTAAGAAATATATGATAAAAAGTTGTTATTTTATTTATTCTTCCAAAGTTAATATTCTTGGAACTTTGTTCTCAATGAGGTAAAGTATTTCATGGGGAAATTGATATTCATGATGATCAATATCATTTGAATATGAGCTTTGATATCAATTGTTTGTCTCAGACTACATAAATATGTTCTGCGTGATATCGTCTTATTTGAATCAAGTGTACGCGTTTTTTTCTAAAAAGTTTGTGAAAGTCTCACATCGTACGTTAAGAGATCTTACTTCCCAATCTTTTAAGCTACCAATGTGAAACTTTTATTTGGTTCAAAATAAAACAAATTCATACTTAATCTATTGTATTATTTCAGGAATGTCATTCACATTATCAATACAATGACTTGATATATATTACCAAGTCTTTAATGTGGAGAACTTGATAAATGCTACCAAGTCTTAATAATACCCAAATATTATATCAAGTAGTTTTTCCCTTCTATTTTTATTGAAAAAAAACTACTTGCTTTGAAGCGATTCATTTAAATAATGGTGGTCGAATAAAAGTGGAAATATAATGATACATATTTAAGAATGTTGATTAATATGTACAAGAATATGGAGAAGAGAGAGGTTCACATAAATTTGAATATAATAAATGAAAATTTTGATGAATTAAGCTTAAAATTAAAGGTGAAATTTGAATGGACTGACAATGAAGAAAATGAATGTGATTGAGAATACGAAGGTTCACTTAGATGAAAAAATAATAATAATATTTCCTCCGTTTCAAAAAGAATGTATCAATTTTCTTTTTAGTTTGTTTAGAAACAAATGATTTTTTTTACAACACTTTAACTTTAACTTTCCATGTAACATGATTAAAGGATATTTTAGTACATTTAACATAATTTTAATTTAAAATCACAAGATTAAAAAGTTTTCTTTTTTTTCTTAAACTCCGTTTCAAGTCAAATTAGGTCATTCTTTTTTAAAAGAAGGAATGTTTATCTAATTATTAATCTGATTAAAAAAAGAAGTATTTGAAGGTGTTAGTGATGAAGATAAAATAATTGATCACCCAATAACAAAAGTAAGTTAGAAAATGGGGAGTGAAGTTTTAAAATATATTTATAATAAGAAACTGAAAAAAGAAATTGTTATAATTAATCCTTCCGATGTTATTTATTATGTCGCGCTTTTTAAAAGTTTGATTTTGACTAAAAGTAGACTCTTGTAAAATTTACTTTCTTTAGAATTCAAGAATTCAATGACTCAAATCACTCCCGATCATGTTCTGGTTTGTATCAATTATCCAACTAGGTACAAAATTACTTATGGATCTAACTATCATAACTCAAATCAATCTCGTTAACCTAGAATATTAACTTTGATTAAAATTATGACTCAAATCAAGTCCAAATTACATTTGGTCAGTTCATTAAGTTGACAAGACGAGTCCAACTCATGTTCTTTAAGCCCAAGAACCAAAATTATTTGAACGAAAATACCCCTAAAACCCTAACTCTAGCATAAAGAGAGACCAAAAGAAAAAGGAAGAAAAGAAGAATACATATAAAATCCTTGCATTTTATTTGTGATCTGCAAGTCTCCACATACAAAGAAATTTTCGCTCCAAGTGTTGAGCTGCAAGTATAAAAAAAGTCTTTGCTCCAAAAGTTGAGCCGCAAATATTCTATCTCTTCACCAAATACTTATACTCGTCTTATCGGATATGAACTCTGATATCAGTTGTTGGGATTAGTTTGCCCAAAGATTGATACTCTTACATGGTGTGATTGTTAATAAATGTAATATGTGACTATATTAAATATGTCGACTATTTTTTAAATTGAAACCATAAAGTAGCTGATTTTGCACTTCGCCTACTCTATTTCTAGCTTAAAACTTAAATAGAATAGTCAAATTTTTAGAGCGCTTAACATAAAGAAATGAATCTTAAATTTAACTCCATCCAAAATATACCTCTGACATTTTGTTGAGAAAATAGCAGAGAGAAAAAAAATTAGTGTAATGCTTATTTTTCAATTACTTTGCAAATGCTAACAAAACTAATAAGTGGAAGCATTCAAAAGCAAACACAATGACTTAAGAAACATTGTGTATTAGGAAAATTAATTAATTTACTTCCTTTTTATGATTTATTTGATTTGAACAAGAAAAAGTAAACTTCAACCCCTTCTCCTAGCATAATTGGCACTAGATCTAAATAAATATCGGTAGCAAGTAAAATTATTTTCAATTCTAAAAGTTTTACCCCAATATTTACATTAAATTGATAAGCTTTTACCATATATCAAATAATATATAAATTTTATTGGAGTTTAAGTATTAGGTTATCCAAAGAATTCTAATAAAAATGTCTTTTTTAAATATAAAATTGAAAATCTTAAACGTAATTAATATATGTTACTTACCGCAACAAATAAAAATACATAATAGTGGAAGTTGTTTACACTTATGATATACATTACGTAAACTCAATTGACTATTTTAAATGAGATTAGTAATTAACCCAAAAAAATAAGAGACGTAATCTAGCTACTTAAAATTAAATGTAGTAGTTGATGCAAAACAATATATCACACATAAATAAATCACTATAAATTGAGACGAAAATCACAAGCATACCAACAACAAACTATAGTTTAACAAAAAATAAAATCATGACTATATCTTCCTCATCACATCATCAATTTGTTTTTTGCTTCTTCCTACTTAGTTTTTTATGTGTTAATTCACAAAGCTCTTATGTTGTGGTCTTAATAAATGGAAGTCCAAATAATGTTGTTAAAGAACGATGTTATGTAAATGATGATATGGATCATCCTGGAGAGGAGATCTTGTTAACTCCAGGAATGTCTGATCACATAACGACAACTTTTTTTCCTGAAGAAAATAACACACTTTCTTGTACCTTGCACTTAGGGAGGAAATTATCGATTCTTTTCACGTTGTTTGATTCGGATGATACAAGTACTTGTCATAATCCTCACGAAGAATGTCTATGGAAAATACAGGAAGATGGACTATGCATGTTCTCCCAAGGTAAATGTGTGATGTTCAATTGGGATTATAATTCTTCATCGATAAGACACATTGCAAGTGGATCAACAAAGTATATTACAAGTGATAAATTAAAAAGTGAACACATCATTTGGAAAAAAACTCCTTAATGAATAATGATGAAATTGTAGTATCATGATTTGAAGTTTTACGAAATTAATGAGAAAAAGATACGGATATAGCATATTAATCTATTTATTAATTGTTTATTCTTCTCTTACAATAGCCAAACAAATGTAATGGTATATTTATCACAATTTTTTTTAAAAAAAAATTGTGTCAACTATAATAATGTCCTACAAAATCGAACGTGCAAAATAACTTTATTATATATATATATATATTGTGCATAAAATCGAACAAGATTTTTGTCACAATATAATGGTAATTAAATTGTAATGTCCCCATGTTTATGGACTATAATCTTATGATTTGTATCGAAAAGTTCAGCAAAATAACTTGTCTATTTTCATATATTGGAAAAATAAAAATAATAGAGAGTATAACAAAATTAGAAGTCCTTTTGGATTGGCTTAAAATAAGTAGCTTTAATTTTAAGTCATAAATAAAAAAGTTAAACTGAAATAATTTTTAAGTCAAAAAAATAAAAAGTATGAGAGACTTACTTTTGGTTTTTGACTTATATTAAGAGTCTGTTTGGCTCAGCTTAAAAGCTGGTTTTTGACTTATTTAGCTGTTTGACAATACTCAAAATAACTTATTTTAAGTTAAAAAAAAACTTATTTTAAGTCAAAAGTTAAAAGCTAGGGTAGTGGTGCTTTTTATTTTTAGCTTATAAGTTGTTTTAAGTTGACCATATTTTTACCTTTTTGCCCTTAATTTTTTTATACAATCTCCAAATTACCCACATAACCCTGACATCTCTTTCTTCCATTTTTCCCTTTTCACGTGTGGATGATAGACAATTACTATTACTAATGAATGAAAGTAAAATAAATCTTAAATCTTTCAAGTGATATATTCAAATTATATATTATTAAAATGTAAAATAAGTTGCACATATAACTTAAATAAAAATTTATATTCCTCTTATAAATAATTTGTGATAATAAAAAAAATATGTGAATGATAGACAATTATTATTACCTATGGATGAAACTAAAATAAAATCTTAAATTGTTCTTTGATCTATTCAAATTATATATCTTTAAAATCTATAATAAGTTTATATTCCTCTTATAAATAATTTGTGATGAGAAAGAAATATGTGAATGATAGCAAAATATAATTATTTATGGCTGTAAAATATAAATTAATTAAATTTTATTATGTTAACAGCTTTTAAGGGTATTTCAGACATTTTGATTTAAAAAGCTGTTTATCAGCACTTATTTGCCAAACACATCAACAACTTTTTTTTTAACTTCAGCACTTTTATCCAAATGCATAATTGCTTATTTTAAAAATAAATTTCAGCACTTTCAAAAGTACTTTTTTAAAGCTGCTTTTATTAAGCCCATCCAAACGGTCATGTTATTTTAAGTCATCTTTTAACTTGCCAAATACTTCCTTACTTTTTTTTTAAAGTATTCTTTTACCTTGCTAGACACTTCTTTACTTATTTTAAATTATTTTTGACTTATTTTAAGTTAGCTTTTATATTTTTCACATATTTTCATAAATAAGAAATTGACTTAAAAATAGATTTGACCATTTTTTTAAGTCAATTCAAACACCTTTTAAAAAGTGGAACCTTTTAAACTCTAACCCAACACAAACGTAATGAAATGGTGTTTATTTTTTAAACGAAAATTAAATGCATATCCACCAACGTGAAACATTTTTATTAGGAAAATTATTTAATTTACTTCCTTCTATGTATTGTTAATTAGACAAGAAAACGGGAATTTCCAACCCTTCCTAGCATAATTCATACTACATCATCTTAAATAAAGGGCACCATTTAAGCTAATACTAATAATTAGTAAAATTGTTATCTTTTTTAAGAGTTTCACTTCTATACATCAACGATAAATATTTATCTAGATACTACAATATAAGTAAATAGGTTAACATTAAATGTACGTAGTAGTTGATGTAAAATCATATCTTACACGTAAATAAATCTCTATAAATTGTGGCATGCATTAACAAGACGAAAATCACAACACCAAATTAAATTTCAACAAAAAAAAAATTAAAAAACATGACCATGTCTTCCTCATCACATCATCACTTTGTCCTTTGCCTCTTCCTACTTAGTTTTTTATGTGTCAATTCACAACCCCCCCATGATGTTTTTATTGTGATCATAAAAAACGAAACTCCAAGTGTGGCTACAAGATATTGTTCTATAAATGGAAAATATCTTAATGTAGATCAAGGAATCGAGTTAAAACCAGGAGAAGCTAATAACATCACAGAAAGCATTGTGCCTCGACATAGAAACACATTTATTTGTCTCTTTGAATTAGAGGAAAAACGTACGATACTCGATTTGTTCGATACGAACGACGGACGTATTTGTTACCGTATTAATGAAGAATGTGTATGGAAAATACAGGAAGATGGACTATGCATGTTCTCTGAAGGTATGTGTGTGTTAACGTTTCGATGGGATGAACTAAAAAGTGAAAAATATTATTTGGAGGAGAACTCGTTAGTGAATAATGATATGAAATTGTAGAAATGATCTATCATGATTTGAAGTTTTATTAAATTAATGAGAAAGTTATGAATAGATTATAACAACTTGTTATTATTTTGCTTATTCTATCAAAGTTAAATATGCCTTCAACTTAATTAAATTAAATTTCTATGAGCTAAATAGTAAAGTGTCATATACATTGGGTCGTGATTTAATACATACAATTATATATGTCAAAACAATTCAAATTTTCAATCATTACAAGTAGATTTTTATCAAGTGTAAAACTTACGACGTTGAGTATTGCATCATGACATAATAATAGACTAATGTGAAAAAAGTAATTTTATTTAGTCCAAATATACTATAAAAACTCACTTATTAATTTATGTAACTATAGAAATCACTCAAACGTTTCAAAAAAAAAAATGTAATATATGATTATAATTTGGGCAACTTTCACATATAGCAAACAAAAAATTCATATTTGTATGCTATAGCAAAGTTTGTATAATTGCGCTCCATAGCAAACCTAAAACTGTATAATTCGCTATACATATACAATTGTATAATTCGCTGGCCTAAATTGTATAATTCGCTGGCCTATTTCGCTGCAATTGTATAATTTGTTTTGCATACAGTTAAATCGAATTAAAATGTATGTATATTGCATAATTATAAGTGTATAGCAAGAAGATATATGTTTTTCTCGCTTTATACGAAAACAGAAACACAATATATACACTTCTGTTGTATAAATACAATTGTATAATTCGCAATGGTATAATTCGTTGGCCTTTTTCTCTGCAATATTTGAAGTAAAATGTTTGTAAATTGTGTAATTAAGTGTATAACACGAAGATATATATTTTTGCATGTGTATATACAATTTTCTCTAGCTTTATACAAAACAGAAACAGAATTATACACCTCTGTGCATAAAGCGAGAGAGGCGAGCGAGAATGGAGAGTGTCGAGCGAGATTTTTGGGAGAGAGATGCTGGCAAATTTTAGCTAACGTTTGCTATGGAGCACAATTAAATCAAACCCTAGCTATTCCATTTATTTTAGGTTATTAGTTTGCTATTATATACAATTTTCCCTTATAATTTAAATACGATGACAATTTTTAAAATAGAAACCCTAAAAGTTGCTTGCACTTCCGTACTGCATTTCTTGCTTGAAATTTATGTAGGATAGCCAATTTTTCAGAGCGCCAAAAATAAAGAAATCAATCTTAAATTTAACTCAATCTAAAATTTATCTCTGAAATTTTATTGAGAAAATAGCAAAGAAAAAAAATAGTATAATGACAATTTTTCAAATCTTTGCAAATGCTAACAAAATTAAGAAGTGGAAACATTCAAAAGCAAACGTAAACACAAACACAATGAATTAAATAATGTTTATTTTTAAAAATAAAATAAAAATTGAATGCATATCTACTAATATGAAACATTGTTTATCAGGAAAATTTGTTATTACTTCCTTTTTATGATTTATTTGATTTGAAAAAGTAATCTTTTACCCTTTTACTAGCTAGTTCTAAATAAATACAGGTAGCAAGTAGAATTATTTTTCTTTTTTAAGAGTTTAACTTCTGTACATTCACGATAAATATTAATTTGGATAGTTAACTTGAATTTACTATAGTTTTAAATTATTTAATAAAGCTAAGTGCATGTTAGTTAAGTATAAAATATGAGCAAAATATCTTATATACCATAACAAATAAATATACATGATAGTAAAAATGATATGTATTACATAAACTTAATTGCCTATTATAAATGAGATTACTAATTAACCCAAACGTATCTAACTACCACGATAGATTAAAATTAAATAAAGTAGTTGATATAAAAAAAAAAATTCACACATAAACACATCACTATAAATTGTGGCCTTCATAAAACCACAAGCATAACAAACAACAAATTAATTAAAGTTAACAAAAAAAAAAAATCCATGACTACCTCATACTCATCACATCATCACTTTGTCCTTTGCCTCTTCCTAGTTAGTTTTTTATGTGTTAATTCACAAAACTCTTATGTTGTGATCTTAAGAAATGAAAGTCCAAATAATGTGGCTACAGATCAATGTTATGTTAATGATGAGATAGATCCTGCAGAGAAGGTCGTGTTAAATCCAGGAATGTCTGATCACATAACCACGACCTTTTTTCCTGGAAATTTTAACACACTTTCTTGTAACTTACAATTAGGGGAAAAACATGCGAATCTTTTCACGTTGTTTGATTCGAATGATACAAGTATTTGTCACAATCCTAGTGAAGAATGTTTATGGAAAATGCAGGAAGATGGACTATGCATGTGCTCTCAAGGTAAATGTGAGTTGTTCCATTGGTATTATTAATCAGTTTGACATATTGGAAGTGACGAACTTAAAAGAACTCCTTAGTGAAATAATGATGAAATTGTAGTATAATGATTTGAAGTTTTACGAAATTAATGGGGAAAAAAAGATATATTTCGATTTGAATAATTCACACCAATGTCATTTTAATTTGAATTTATGCGTTTATTATAACTAGTCACGAAGTAATTATTTAATATTCTCTTACGATAACCATTAGAAATATAATGGTATATTAATCACAACACGTTCTTACGATATTCTTAGAATGTGTCAAAAGTTTGTCATTTCTGTCAATTATAATAATGTCTAAATAAGTTTATTATATATATTGTGCATAAATCCGAACAAGATTTTTGTCGCAAAATAATGGTAATTAAATTGTAATATCCCCAAGTTTATGGACTATAATATTATGATTTGGGTCGAAAAGTTTGACAAAATAACTTGTCTATTTTCATATATTGGAAAAATAAAAATAATAGAGAGTATAACAAAATTAAAAGTCCCTTTGGATTGGCTTAAATAAGTAACTTTAATTTTAAGTCGAAAAAATAAAAAGTAGGGGAGACTTACTTTTGGTTTTTGACTTATTTTAAGTCATTTTAAATTTATATTAAGTCATTTTTTGCCATGTCAAACACTTTCTTACTTATTTTAAAATCATTTTTGACTAATTTTAAGTTATCTTTATATTTGTCAAACACTTTCTTACTTATTTTAAAATCATTTTTGACTAATTTTAAGTTATCTTTATATTTGTCAAACACTTTCAGTTTCAGAAGTTAAAAACCGACTCAAAAGTAAGTTTGACTAACTTTTAAGTCAATTCAAACACCCTCTAAAATGTGGAAGCTTTCGTACCCTAACCCAAACACAAACGCAATGAATTAAATGGTGTTTATTTTGTTAAACATAAATTAAATACATATCCACCAATGTGAAACATTTTTATTAGAAAAAGTATTTAATTCACTTCCTTTTATGAATTGTTCAATATGGACAAGAAAAAATGAACTTCCACCCCTTCCTAGCATAATTCATACTACATCATCATAAATAAAGTGCACCATTTAAGCTAATACGAATAATTAGCAAAAAAAAAAATTATTTTTAAGAGTTTCATTTCTATAAAATATTTATCTAGATACTACAATATAAGTAATAGTTTAACATTAAATGAAGTAGTTGATGTAAAATCATATCTTACACGTAAATAAATCTCTATAAATTGTGACACGCATTTACAAGACAAAAATCACAAACATAACAACAACAAATAAACTTAACAAAAAATAAAATCATGACTATTTCTTCCTCATCACACCATGTCCTTTGCGTCTTCCTACTTAGTTTTTTATGTGTTAATTCACAACTCCCATATGATGTTTTTACTGTGATCATAAAAAATGAAACTCCAAGTGTGGTTAAAAAACATTGTACTATAGATGGAAAATATTTGAATGAAGATCATGCGATCGAGCTACAACCAGGAGAAGTTGATAATATCACCGCAAGTATTGTGCCCGGACGAAACACAGTTGATTGTCTCTTGGAATTAGAGGGAAAACGCAAGATATTTAATTTATATGATTCAGATGATACTGATATTTGTAACGTTCCTAATGAAGAATGTCTATGGATAATACAGGGAGATGGACTATGCTTGTACTTGGAAGGTCTATGTGAGATGTTCGATTGGAATTATAATTCTTTATCGAATAGACATATTGTGAACTAAAATGTGAAAACATCATTTGGAGGAGAACTCCTTAGTAAATCATGATTTTGAAGTTTTATGAAATTAATGAAAAAAAAAGTTATGAATTGAGTATAACAACTTCTTATTTTGTTTGTTCTTCCAAAGTCGATATATGACAGTATACATGTGAATGATAAATTGTTTTTTTAAAATATGAATTAAAAGTTATTATAAATGATTAAGTGAAAAAAAAATTGTTATTGCTATAATCACTACACCATTTTAGGCCTATGGCCACACTAAATCTGAGTAACGCTTGAAAAGTGTTGCGTAAAAAATTTTTGGGAACACTTTTAAAATGTAGCCTAAATTTTTATGTTCTGGCAACAATGATATTGGCAACACTTGTAAAGTGTACCCTTTAATGGTATAGGTTACACTTTTTAAGTGTTGTCATAGTATGAAATTAATGGCAACAATTATTTATATATATGGCTACACTTTTAAAGGGTTCTATTTTTATAATTATAAATGCACACTTTAGAAGTGTGGCCTAAAAAAAATTTTCACCAAAATATTATATTCCCTCCAACATTTCTAGTCTCCCTCCCATTTTTATTGGCCAAAAAAATAATTGTTAATATATTAGGAAAAACAAATTGGGGCTTAGAGAGGAAGCTAAGCTGAAAAATCCACACGATTTTTACGCTCAAGAACATACGCCCCAGAATATAGCTGAAAATCCACACGATTTCTTTTCTCAAGAACTTCAAATCGACTGAATGAGCTGAAAATCGAAGAGAGGAAGCTGAAAATCGGAGGAGCTGAAGGAGGAAGCTGGAGACTGAAGCAGAGTTGAAAATCGGAGGAGCTGAACTGATTCTACTCTCCAAAATCGGAGGAGCTGAGCTGAGCTGAGCTGAGCAGATGTTGACCAACTGATTCTACGCTCCAAGCTTTGTTAGTGTAAGACAGTTTTTTCCCCAAATACGAAAATACGATTTCCTTTACAGTTTTCCGTCAAAATTGTTTACAGATTCCTTGTTGAAGATCGAAGAGCTGAAGAAAGTGATTTTTGTCACATATTTTTTGTTGATGAGTTGCTCTTTTCATCACAAATTCTTTGTTAACGAGTTGTTCCGTCGGATTTCACAAATGAACAAAATGTTTCACACATGAACACGCCTCACGTCTTGGGTTGTTGCAACATTGTTTGTAAGGTATGAAATTTTATCTCTAAGAGTCTTAATTATAGCTTTTAGGTTTTGATATTCTTGTGTATCTTTGAATGTCTAAATTTTAATTTAGGGTTTTGATATTGTTGTGCTGTTGATACGAATTGACCTACCTCCTAAGATTAGTCAACTCAACCTATACAATGAATTTGTAATCAAAGACTAAGCACCTAGAGAGATTACATAAATTAGGGAGATTCTCCCTTTACAAGAAAAAATTTAAAGAAGCTAAACCTATTCAAACAACTATACCGAAGTTAGACATAGTCAATTTTAACAATATATAAATTATATGACTCTTTCAGTCTTTCTGTAGCATAAGAATGATATAGACATCTGAAATGCTCTGTTGTTTGTGACTTTATAAACTTGTTGGTGGGATGTTGATTTTAGTATATATCCTCAAAATGTAAGTTGTACTCCTACATTCCAAGTCTGCATAATATGGTCATTTTCAATGCATGACTGTGCTACATGTGTGTGACTTTGTTTACCAATTCTCTGCTGGAATGCGTATGACAACAATCTATGTTTCGAGATTGTCAACAACTTGAATATCCCTGCTAGCCTGCAACTAGCTGTTGCCTGCAATCACATATCTGCATATTGTTGCACAGGACTGTGATTGTCTTTATTGGTTGCTGAATGTAGATTCCCTCATTCACTTAGCTGCATAGAGTGATAAGATGACTGATAAAGTGTCAAAGATAGACTTTCCACTTTTTAAATTACAGAATAGGGTTTGCCCTAGCGTCTATATATAGTGCTAGGTTACGCCCTAACAGGCTTGGGCCCAACATACAGAATTGACAGATAATTAAGGGCCCCCGTCCTATCTGTTGTAACGGGTCCTATTCAAGGCATTCAACAGAGATTTTCCACAAGAATTGGCTCGTTTGCAGATGTTGAAATCAATTATTGTCACAAACAATAACTTCACCGGAGCCAACTGAAACAAATTTTTCTGTGTTAAGCAAGAGTATTTTAGAATAATCCAACAGTTAAGAAATATAAAAACTTGTTGTGTCACTAATACAGTGAAATCTGGAAACTGTTTTATTACTAAGACAACAAATATAAAAATTATTGTATTTCTAATACAAAGAGACATTCATAAGTCGTTGATCGAATATCTATTATAGGATCATAAGAATGTTTGCTTGAATGTTTAAACATGGTATTAGATATTTGATACTTATCTGATTTTGTGTGCACAAGAATGAGATTTTAAAGCTTTAACTCTAAAAGCTCATAAAACTCTAAAAGTACTAAAGCTCCAAATTCAATTACAAAACTTTAACTTTTAATCATTTGAGTTATATTTATTTATTTTCTTTCTTAATTGTGTATATCCTATTAATTGTACTTATTTTTTTATTTATAGTATCATCAGCAGTGAAAAACATTTGTGGAGGTTTAAAGGTTTGATTTGACATAGTGAAAGCCTCATGACTAGGTAAGAAATTTTTATCATCTGATAACATATGATTCTGATAGATTACTCGTGACTTTTAAAACTTATTTGTTAACTGGTTCATGATTATTGCTTAAAGACTAAATATTGATATATTCTTCTAGGAGTTCACATATCCCATCCAAGGATTGGATGAATTTAGCAAGGTATAGCAAAGAGTATATTGATGGCATTGAATCATTTCTAGATTTTGCTTACTCTTATGGAGATCCACATGGAGAGAAAATTCAGTGTCCATGTGCGAAATGTTGTAATATTCTTTGGAACCGAAGGAATGTAGTGTATGATCATCTAATATGCCATGGATTCATTAAAGGCTATACTAGATGGATCAATCACGGGGAATGGGATATCAAGTTGAATGTTGATGATGATATGGATTACTCGTGTGATGATATTGATGGGTTGTTGAATGATCAATTTAGAGATGTTGCACAGGCTGGAGGAGTTTATGATGGTCCAAATGAAGATGCCAAGAAATTCTATAGCTTACTTGAAGAGGCAAACCAAGAATTATATTCTGGTTGTATAGGTTTCTCTAAATTATCATTCACACTTCGCTTATATTTGTTGAAGTGTTTACATGGATGGAGCAATGAATCATTCACTTCTCTTCTAGAGTTATTAAAAGAGGCGATTCCCGAGTTGAACATTCCTCAGTCTTACAATAAAACCAAGTCTATGGTTAAGAATCTTGGTCTGGATTATGATAAAATTGATGCATGTCCAAATGATTGCATGTTGTTCAGGAATGATCATAAGGATGACGAATTTTGTCACACTTGTGGAGCTTCACGATATATTCAAGCTCCTAAAGTTGATAGTGAACTTGAGTCTTCAAAAAAGCAACATCGAGTTTCTGCAAAGACTTTGAGACACTTTCCATTAATTCCTAGACTCAAAAGGCTATTTATGTGCTCAAAGATGGCAGATTCGTTGAGGTGGCATGAAGAGAAACGTTCTAAAGATGGAAAGTTAAGGCATCCCGCTGATGGTCTAGCATGGAAAGACTTTGATAGGGTGCATCCAGATTTCACACTAGATTGTCGCAATGTGAGACTTGGCTTGTCAAGTGATGGATTCAATCCATTTCGAACCATGAGTATATCACATAGCACATGGCCAGTTATGTTGATGATTTATAATCTGCCGCCTTGGATGTGCATGAAATCTGAATATTCCATACTTTCTTTACTTATACCTGGACCGCGATCACCTGGAAATGACATTGATATTTACTTACAACCATTGATAGACGAGTTAAAATTATTATGGGATTCTGGGGTTGAAACATATGATGCTTCCAGAAATGAAACTTTTCAAATGCGGGCAGCTCTTATGTGGACAATCAGTGATTTTCCTGCATATGCTATGTTATCTGGTTGGAGTACAAAAGGCAAGTTTGCTTGCCCTTGCTGTAACTATGGCACTAATTCTCGCTATCTTAAACATAGTCGAAAAATGTGCTATATGGATCATCGTGTTTTTCTACCGATGGATCATCCATGGAGATCAAACAAAAGATCATTCAATGGAAAAACTGAATTTAGGCCTCCTCCAGCTCCTTTAAAGGGAATTGATGTTCTTAATAGCTTACGTGATTTTGAAAATGTGTTTGGGAAAAAGAAAAAGAGATCAAATGATGGCCCATGGAAAAAAAGGTCAATTTTTTTTGAATTACCTTACTGGCAGCATAACTTGTTACGTCACAACCTTGATGTAATGCACATAGAGAAGAACATAGTTGATAGCATACTTGGAACTCTTTTGGATATTTCAGGAAAAACAAAGGATCATGCAAAAGCACGGTATGATTTGAAAGATATGGGAATCAGGAAGAACCTTCATCCACAAGATACAGAAGATAGTAAGAGAACAAAGCTTACAAAGGCATGCTTCTCAATGACAAATGGAGAGAAATCCATCTTTTGTGGAGTTTTAAAGACAGCCAAGCTACCTGATGGTAGTGCCTCAAATATATCTAGGTGTGTGCACTTGGATGAAAGAAAGGTGTGTGCATTTGGATGAAGAGGAGTTTGAAGATGAGTTCGAAGATGAGTCTGAAAATGAGTATGAAGATGAGTTTTCAGATGCGTTTGAAGACGAGACTGAAAATGAGTATGAAGATGAGTTTGATGATGAAGTCGAGTCTGAAGAAGACACACCATGAGTTTCATTATTGTTGTGATGATCATATAGTGCTCACTCACTGTTTTTGTAATATAATAGTTTTTTTGGTAAAACACATTAATATATCTAATCTGTAGAATGTAATATGTTGCCTTCTTATCTGATTATTATTTTATTGAGGAACCTATACTTCTAGCTGATTTTTGCTTGATTTGGTTGTTTGTTATTAATATACTTTTTGGTTTCATTTTACTATCAGGCAGTTGGCATTAGAGGCATTCAACTCTGTAGTTTGAAGTTGCTTCTGGTTTGGTCGTTGTCTGGAGTTTGTCGCTCCGAGAGAGGTACAACTCTTTACCTTTTATTAATTTAAGTAATAAGAAGCTCTGCAGTTGTTTGAAATATCTTGTTTTATATGTTATCAATTTTTTCTGTTTGTTCATGTAGTTCTTCCAATTTCAATCCGTCCTGTTTTACTGTGGTATTCAGTTACATAGTGGTATTAAGTTACACTCCTCAGTCCCTAACTAGTTGGGATTAATTATATGAATCCTCTTTACTCATTATAGTGTTGCACCTAGATTGTTGTACGTATGTGTGTTTGACTTATTATGTGATTTAAAATGAGTTCTGTAATTACATTACTGTTTTGTATAAGTTCTACAATATTATACAGTACTTTAATGTATAAATTCAGGAAATTTTGGAAGTTCTGGAAATTATAGAAATTCTGAAAATTTTAGAAACTAAAATGTTGCAATCTACTATAAGAAGCTATCCATCTGTGAACCTTATATCAAAATTACATTGCTGCTACTTCTTTCACTTAAACAATCGTATTATTTTGTAGGTTTACTTACTATTGGGAAATAAATTGAAGAGATTTAAACAAAGCAAAAACAATGAATCAATCAACAATGCTAAAGAAAAAGGGTTTAAATCCAAACAAAGGTCAAAGTCCATTGAAGAATCTGGATGTTGATATGCAATACCGATCAAGTGCTGAATTGGTCAACAAATTCAAGATTAAGAGAGAATAACTTGCAAATGAACGCAATGATAAATCTAAGAAAGAACAGGCACTAATATCACATAAAAGAAAGAATTTTGAGGATTTCATTCCACAACAAGGAAAGAGTAAATTGCTTGGGCACAAATCAGTCATTCAATCATCTTCAAGGTTCCATACGTCATTGAAGAAAGATGTTACTGCTTCAGCACATGCGACTGGAACAACACTAGGTAATGGAGAGGCACGACATGATATTATTGATCTACCGAATTGCAAACAGGTAAAGAGGAAGCCGGTCATACCAGCTAGTACTCTTGATCAGTTTCTAAAAGATCAAGGGATACACAAAGATGATCAAACAAAACGTGACAACAACACAACAAGTGATGTCGAATTTATGCATACTCCTACTATTAATGAACATAACAAAGGATTGGATGATCGTGTGGAACAAGAAGAATTCAATAAAGATAAATGTGATGTCGAAAAGGAAATTGACATTGATTGTAGTACAAAAGGTATGTTTTAAACCTTGTATGATTAAGAACTCATTATAAAAGAAATATCTTATTTCACGTTTGTTAAATCAATCTAGAAATGTCGAAGCCAAAAAAAGTTCGAGGACATACAACATGTAAGGATATTCATGCAAGAAATTTGGAAGAAAGAAAGGAGGTTACATTTGATAAAGGACAAGCGTGGGACCAACGAATAAGATAGTTTCACAATTAAGCAACTTTATAGGAACCATTGCAAGGAATCCTAGATTCATCAGCTTGATGTACACTAGTTGGCATGTGGTGCCAAAGGATACTAAAAAGCGCATGTGGGAATATGTCAATGTAAGAACTACCACTCATGAGAATTCATATTTTTTTTTACTTACTGAAACTAAATATATTTTATTTTGCATAGTCCAAATTTCTACTTCCAGTAGAAGGAAAGAAGTGGGTGATGACTGGTCTTCGTGATGCTTGGAGGCGACACAAGCAAAAAATCAAAAAGAATTTTTTTGATAAAAACAGTACCCTTGAGGATATGCTAGAAAAATGTCCTGATGGCATTCCACATAATCAATTCCGCCAGTTGATCGAGTATTGGAAACACCCAACTGTTCAAGTAAGGTTAAAATGGTGCATTTCCACTCATCGACTAATTCTGTGTCATATCTTTTCTTTTTATAGATATCAATTCAATTATCTCTTTGTTTTTAACAATAGGCTATATGCGAGATGAATTCTCAAAACAGGAAAAAACAAAAGTGGAGGCATCGAATGGGACCTATTAATTTTGCTAGAGTACGCGTGGCATTGGTAATACTTAGCTGACATTTCATACAAAATTTGATTTTCATTTTTTTGTACTTTATAAGAACTTACTGATTTTTTAAAATTTCTTTTGATATAATCTGTAGCGTGCAGCCAAAGACAACAACGAAGAACCATCAAAGCCTGAAATATTTATTGCAACTCGTACCAAGACGGGAAAGGAAATCCAGGCTGATACCCAAGTTGCAATAGTAAGTTTTTCAAAGAGGATTATTAGTGAACTTTATTCAGACTTAACATTTATATCATGGGGAGTTTGACTACATTAAATTTTAATCATGTATGCCTTCTTCTTCTTCTTCTTCTTGTGCAAGTTCGAGGAGATATCAATTATTTGTCGGCATTGTTTAATTATTTTTTATGAAAAGTTTTCATAATGTTTTAATGCTTGATACTACTTACAATTCACTATGGATGCCAATTTTATTCAATAGGCTGAACTTCAAAGTCGCCAAAATTCTGGGGAAACAGCTGATGATGCATTTAGGGCAGTGTTTGGAAAGGAGCAGCCTGGTCGAGTTAGGTGCTATGGTAGATCAGTGACAACAAGTTCTTTGAAGAAAGATGAGGAAATTAACAATCTAAAACAAAAGCATGCCGATGAAATCTCTTCTCTAAAGGAAGAATTGAGAGAAGAAATGCGACATTTATTCACTCAATTGCTGCAAAACAACCCTGGATTGAATTTTCAAGATATACCAGGGTGTGTTGGATCTAACCTTGCTTCACCTATTGATGCAAGTAGTGCACAAGCTGTAAAAGGCACAAATCTTCCATATTCTTCGGGGTCAGCTCAAGATTCGGTTCTTCAAAAGGTATTTTATATTTCAAATTCTCTATTAATAGTGTCAATATTGTTTTTCTTCTAGTTTAGTTGGTGTTCTTGGTAATGAAATTCAAAACTTATTTTTACTTGTCTAAGTTTAGTCCACCAATTTATAACTGTTAAGAATGTTTTTGTTTTTGGTTTAAGCATTCGAATCGTTAGTTGAATAATTGTTCTATTAGTATTGTGCAATTGAGGAGTCTGTGGCTAACACATTATGTTTTATGGCATATTCCAATGGTGTTCAATTAAAAAATGATGACACTATTTTCTACCTTTAGCTTCTGAATCCAGCTCATTGTAAAGGCTATTGTAGCTGGTCTTTTAATGGTCTGTCTGCACCTTTATGAAGCTATTGCTATTTTATTCATATTGGTGTCTGTTAGCTAGGTGGTTGTGGCTGTTAGTATTAATGTGGTGCAGCCTGTGATCTTGTGGGTAGATTTATTATGTTTGATAGATCCTTAATGGTTACTTGTTTAAACTACAGACAAGGCAGAGAAAATTGGAGAGGAAAATCTGCATGGGTTTTTCTTGCAGCCTGGTCCTCTATTTTTTGTTCATTGTCTGTTAAATCTTTAACTTGTTCAAGATTTTGTTTGTGTCTTTTTATAGCATTCCTTCTCTTCTTACTAAACATTTCTCTTGTCTGTTTTTTTTGTTCACTGTCTGATGATGAACCTTGCCCTAGAGATACAGTCTGATGATGTTTGTGTCTTTTTTGTATGCACTAGAGATGCAGTATGATGATGAACCTTGGCCTATGCTGCAGTTCTTTGAAAATATCATGTTCATGTTGTTATGTATTGATTTTTGTGGACACTTCTAGAGTATGTTATGAACCTTGTTTCTAGTGGTCATCACTGGTTTGTTTGAACTACTTGTGTGTAATTTTTACATTGAAGTTTACAACAGAAGACTGCACAAATTAAACTTTTGAAGTTTAATTTTTGAGAGCCAACAACAGAAGACTGCACAAATGTTGTAGTCCTTATAATGTGTAATTTTTACATTAATTGAAATTGTATTTAGATTTGGATTGGTTGTCTTGCAGTGAATTCTCTCTGATTATGCACTTCCACAATTAATTCACTAACTTATAATTTTATTTTAAATGTGCAGGAAAATGTAGGTAATTGAATTTGAATTTGCCAGAAGTAAACTCGATCCATTGTGGCAAAAGATGAAGAAATTTTTGTATTGTTGTCATATACGTTTGAATGACACTTTTGGGTTTTTGGAACTTGTTGATATTAGAGATCTTTAAGCAATCACTTTCTATGTTTTGGTTGTACATGAAATATTTCTCGAAGTTTATTTGAAATATCTCTTCAATTTAATGATTAATTAGTTCATTTTGTGTTTTAGGTCACTTGTATGTATGTAAATATATTATATATATTTATGCTACATGTAGGCTTATAAATGTTTAAGTTACACTTTGTATGTGTTGCTCTAGGTAGATAAAATGTTACACTTTGAAAGTGTTGCTCTAGGTAGATATAAAGTTACACTTTGTAAGTGTTGTTGTAGATGAGATATAAAATCAACACTTTATAAGTGTTGCTATAGATGAGATATAAAGTTACAATTTATAAGTGTTGCTATAGATGACCAATAAAAGGCAACACTTTTTAAGTGTGACCAATAAATCTAAAAAGGCAACGCTTTTAAGTGTAGTCTAACAAAAAATAGGTGTTGCTAATGCACGTCTTCAAAGCGTGCCCTTATACCTATTTGGCTACGCTTTATAAGTGTTGCCAAAGGTGGCAACATTTAAAAAGTGTTGCCTAATGTCAAAGGTTACGCTTCCTTTGGGCAGCCCCTAAAAAGTGTTGCTGAATGTCCAAAAGTGTAGTCTTTTATCAAAGGCCACACTTTATGCTAATTTAGGCTACACTTACGTGGTGTTGCTGTAGGCCGAAAATGGTGTAGTGAATGATAAATATTTTTAATCTGTAGTATATTTATGTAAGTTTTCCTTTTCAAAATTTAAAATTAAATGCATATCTACTAATGTGTAACATTGTTTATTAGGAAAGTTGTTAAAATTTACTTCTTTTTTTATGATTTGTTAGATTTGAAAAAGAAAAAGTAAACGTCTACTACTTCTCCTAGAATAATTCGTACTAGCTCTAAATAAATATCGGTAGCAAGTACGAACACACACAATAAGTCGATTAGTTTTTACCATACATTAAATTATATGTAAATTAATTGGAATTTAAGTTTAACTATTAGGAGTCTTCTTAAAATATTAGATTGAAATTCTTAAACGTAATTTAAAATGTTATCTATCACAACAAACAAAAATACACGAAAGTGAAAATTAATGATATACATTGTGTAAACGCAATTAACTATTATATATGAGATTAGTAATTAATTCGAAAAATAAGATATGTAATTCAACTACCACAATAGGTTGAGATTAAATGAAGTAGTGGATGAAAATCATATCTCACACGTAAATAAATCACTATAAATTGTGGCACGCTTTAACAAGACGAAAATCTCAAACATATAACAACAACAAATTAAAGTTAACAAAAAAATAATAATCATGACAATGTGTTTCTCATCACATCATCACTTTCTCCTTTGCCTCTTCCTACTTAGTTTTTTATGTGTTAATTCACAAAGCTCTTATGTTGTGGTCTTAATAAATGAAAGTCAAAATAATGTGGCTACAGAA
This sequence comes from Solanum chilense, assembly GCA_032847665.1. Lineage (NCBI taxonomy): Eukaryota > Viridiplantae > Streptophyta > Magnoliopsida > Solanales > Solanaceae > Solanum > Solanum chilense. The sequence goes on from CM064971.1 coordinate 79,111,156, forward strand.
CAATGTTATGTAAATTATGAAATACATCCTGGAGAGGAGATCGTGTTAAAACCAGGAATGTCTGATCACATAACCACAACCTTTCATCCTGGAAAAAGTAACACACTTTCTTGTGACTTACAATTAGGAGAAAAATATGTGAATTTTTTCTTGTTGTTTGATTCGAACGACGCAAGTATTTGCCACAATCCTAGTGAAGAATGTCTATGGAAAATACATGAACTTGGACTATGCATGTTCTCCCAAGGTAAATGTGTAATGTTCCAATGGTATAATTTTTAATCGAATTGACATATTGCAAGTGACTTAATTAGATATAATAATGTTGCAAGTGAACCAACGAAATATATTGCAAGTGATGAACTACAAAATAAACACAAGAATTTCTTAGTAATTAATAATGATGAAAAAATTATAGCATGATATATCATATGAAGTTTTATGAAATTTATGAATCGAGTATCAACTTATTATTTTGTTTACTCTTCCAAAGTTTAATATGCATATACCATGAATCCTTTCTCATTGGATTTATGGGTAGATTGATATTTACGACACTCCAATGTCATTTGAATTAAATAAAGGGTCTATGTAATCTATTTTGAATAGTTCCAGAATAGTTGTGATATTTTTTCATTAAAAATAAAGAAATCGATTTTAAATTTAAATCAATTTAAAATTTATTATCATATTGTGTGTTGAGAACATAATTAAATAATAAAAATGTGTTCTTTCTAATAGTTTAAGTTTTTAGATGAGATGGTGGTACACTTCATCATGATATCAGAACAGGCATGGTCCTGAAATCAAATTTCACCATCACTCATTTTTTTTTAAAAAAAAATAGAAACTCGAAGTAAACAAAATTTACCGATGTGAAACATTGTTTGTCGGAAAAATCAGAAAATTTACTTCCTTTTACTGATTTTTTCAAGAAAAAGTAAACTTCTACCTATATTAACTATAGTAATTCGTGCTAGCTTTAAATAAAGGGCAATATTTAGTTAACCCAAATACGGATAACTACTACTAGTAAAATTGTTATTTTTTTTTTTTAGGTGTTTTGACTTTTATACGTTAATAATAAATATTTAGTTTGATATTTACCTTAAATTATGTAAATTTATTATAGTTAAGTTATTTAATAACATAAAAGTGTGTATAAGTTATTTATAGCTAAGTTCTAAAAATATGTGCAAATAGCATTATGCATAGATTAGCGTTTTGGCTTGATATAAACATCGAATATCGAATTGCTGATTAGTTTTTGCTGTACATATAATTTTATATAAAATTGTTCAGTTTTGTATAAATTCATTTATACATTGTAATTTATATAATAAGATTTGTATTTGTATAATTATAAGTGTATAGGACGAATATATATATATATATATATATATATATATATATATATATATATATATATATATATATATATATATATATATATATATATATATATATATATATATATATATACACATATATACTTTTCACTCGTTTTAACAAATACAAGCGCATTTTATACATTTTAGATCGAAATGCATAAAATGACTAATTAATTGTATACTGAATCAGATGGCAAGAAAAATGGAATGCACTACAACAAAAATAACTTTTAGCAGCATTAAATATTGACATTAATAAAAAGTGTTAAAGTCTTTACCAGCATTAGTTAAATGTCATTAAAACCAATGTCGCTAAAAGCTTTAGTGGCATATACAAAGAGTGTCAATGCCGCTAAAAATACATATATAGTGGCAATTAAGAATTAATTGACGCTAATGATCATTTTTGTTGTAGTGATGACTGCTGAGAATTATAATCAAAATAAACTATGGCTATAATATTTAATTTGAATTAATAATTTGCTATTTTATACAGATTTTCCCTTTAAAAAAAGAGCAACCTCATTGGGTTTATGGGGATGCTCCAAAAAGCCCTTTAATGCTCAACCTAGCAAAAAGTCCTTAATCCCAATAAATGAATTTAACAAAGAAATTGGTAGTTATATTTGAACAATAACACACAAAGAACACATTTTGAGCCCTTTTACACATAATGAGTCAAAAGTGTAAATGTAGAAGTCCAAGCCCAACACAAAAAGAGAGAATTTATTAACATTTAGACACAAAATCTTACATAAATATACTCTTCGACAGCCATCAAGCTTACCAACATAGCCGAAGTAATACACTAATGATGCATTCCGATTGAATATATTGTGTATAACTATGTATATTAAGTATATTGTATATACTGTGTATACATTATGCATATATTCTATAAACTTGATGATCAAAGCTTGATCCTTGTAACTTCCTTTTTTTCTTCTTAATTTACTTCCAAAACTCTCATCAATCCAATAATTTTAAGAGATGAAAATACAAAGTATTGATTGGCTCCACACATGTGAACATTATAAAGAAAGATAATGAACATATTCTTTGTATTCAATGGTGGGTAGCCAATCTTTTGATAAACTTTTTCCAATAAGGATGGTCAAATCAAAACTTTTTTATCACTTTCACTTTTAAGACCATAATAATAATATGACTAGTACACTAGACAAAAAATAATAATCATGAACACATTATTTACCTAACTTTATGTCTTAAACAGCAAATTGCCAAAAAAAAAAATAAAAGGGACAATGAATCATGAATTCCCACACCCTTTTCCACCTTTTTTTTGGGGGGTCAATTCAAACAAGATCGCGAGGTTAAGAGATTCATGTATTCAACGAATTTATAGCCTAATCAATAATCAGCATGCTCGGATAATCTTAAATTTTTTTTGTGACAAAATAAAGGAAAATTTGTATATCATGACAAACTAATAAATTAAATTAAATGTTATAATCATATTTTAATTTAATTATGCCCCGTAGCAAAATATTTGTTTGTCACCTCTCTCGCTCGCTTACTCTCACTTTTATACAAACACAAGTATAAAATGTGTTTTTGTTTGTATAAAGCAAAAAAAAAAATCTATATATACATATATTTCGTTCTCCTCTCTCCCCTCTCTCAGATCTCGCTCGCCACTCTCCCGTTCTCGTTCGCTACGCTTGCCTCTATTGCTTATACAAACAGAAACAAAATGTATACATTACATTTTTTTTTGTATAAAACGGGAGAAAATTGTATATATACTTACAAATACATATATCTTCGTCTTATACACTTAAAATTATACAATACAAATATTCTTCTGCCCAATTTTCTTTTGTCTTTCTCGTTTTATACATACACAAATTATACAATTGATTTGTATACAACTTCTTTCTTTTGTATATATATAACGAATTATACAATTGATTTCTTTGTATATATTACAACGAATTATACATATTTATGTCTGCTATGGATCGCAATTATACAAACTTTGTTATAACATATAAATATAAAATTTGTATTTTTTATATGTGAAAGTTGCTCTAAAATAAATCATTGTAATTATTGAACGTGAAATTTTTATTTAGTAAATAAAAGTTATCAACTTGCGTTAACTACGTCCCAACATGCATAGCGTCAGTGAATGAGAAAAACAAATAGTTGTTACTTTTTTGCCAACCTAAGTCGGAACATATATATAAACATTGTCATAAATAATTTCAAAAAAATTATAGATCTCTACTTTTTCCTTGCAAAACAATATGATCCACTTGGTAATGTTTCTCTAATATATATGTAATTAATAACTAACCTACAGTGATAATTTCGGCTGGTAGATTGTTAAGATTTGTAATTTATATGTTTATCTGATTGACTATTTTAAAAACTTTTAAATTTATCAGTAAATTTTACTAAAACGCTTAGTTATGATCCTTTTCAATTGAACACTAGAATAAAAAATAAATTTTTTTGAATAGACACGTGATAAAAGTAATATATATATATATTCAATTTATAATAGATATTATAGACGATCAATTATCACTTTCAGAAAATCATTAATTAATATATCAATTTGCTTTTAATTATTTTATGAATAAATTATCTACTTATATAAGCATTTGTTATATAGCTCGTTACATAGAATTTAAACTCAAAAAAGTTAAGAAGTAAGTTCACTTTTTTTTTGGTTATTGTATACCCAAGAAAGAAAAGAAAATAAAATAAAGTATAGCAAATAAAAAAAAGGAACCAATATACAATATATCCCTCTTTCAAACGCTTTACACAAAGCAAAACACATAGAATATCTAATTATCTATGCATCACTAAACCCAAAAAATTTAGGAATATTTTCTTGCATGTTATTGAAGTAACATAATAGAACATATATATCGTTTGACCAATTAATTACTTTATCTACATGATCGAAATATGCATAATATATTCAATATCGGTATATATATAGTGTATATGAATATATATACACAATATATTTTTATATTTTGTACATATTTTGTAAATTAGATGACTGAATATCGTAGACTCTTTGTAATTATCACTATTACTATATACTATAAGAAAACACAAGATGTTCTTTCTCGTGGCCCAATGGTCCCCAACAAAAACACCCTTTTGTCATCTCCAATAAATAGTTTGATAAAAAAGAAGAAGTGAAATTAAATTAAAGTAGTATTAGTAGAAAACTTTATTTTTGTCTTTTTGACAGAGGCACTTTGGAAGAAAATGATGTTACATTATCCTTTCACTTAACATGATTGTGGATGCATCATTATCAAAAGGTACTAAAAATCATCATTTCACTTACTTATAAGTATTCATTGTCTCCTATTTTTGTGAAAAAATCCTTTTTGTCCAACTACTAATCTTTCTCTATGCATGCGTGCTTCTATCATTATATTTTATTTCATATATATACACATAATTTATACATTTAGACACACCTACCATCTTCAATGGACCTTTAATTATTTTTTAGATTATTTTAGATATCTATATTAGAATCTGACTAAATTTGAATTCGTATCAGGGGTAGAATGCATAAACAAAGGTGATCTCGTACCAAGGGAATTCAAACCTAAAACAATATTTTATTAGGAATGAAAAAATATTTATCACTCCATTATATAACTATTTAATCAGCTCATACAATCAAGTGCATTTAAAATGATACCCTCATTCATGAGATTTTTTTTTGTAAAAGAGACCTTGACTGGTGGAGAAAGAGACGTTTAGTGGTAATAAGCTTTTATATAGAAATATTTAGCGGTAATTGAGTTAATATTGTTGCATTTAGAGTTGTTAAAATTTTAGTTGCATTTTATGGAACATTGATTATAAATACTCATATTATATAACTGTTGTTAATTATAATATAGCAACAATTATATTATTGTCAATTGCCACGAATTCTTTATTTGTTATAATGATTTTGGTTAAAATTTGTCTTAGTTTTTTTGTTTATAATTTTATCTTATACTCCCTTCGTCCGGAATTGTTTGTCATGTTGCGTTTTTCGAAAGTCAATTTGACTAATTTTCAAAGGTAAATTAGATCACATTAATTCAATATTTTAAACAAAAAAATTAGCAATTCTAAAACTATATGAAAAGTACAATAAGTTACTACTTTTTGCATATTAATATGATGAAAAAATGCATCTTAAAATGTTAGTCAAAATCTTTATAATTTGACTCTAAAAATAAAAATCATGACAAATAATATCGGACGGAGAGAGTTTTAAAGAAAGGATAATAAAGGGTTTATAATTCTTTCAAAAACAAATTCATGATATTTGAAGAAAAAGTAAGTCTTATAAACACATAATTTAGTAAAAGGTCTTTTTATTTAGGTATAGTCCAGCAGTTAGATTAACTGTAATAATTAGTAGCCTAACAAAAACTATATAATTAGGTATATCCAGAGATAAATAAAGGTTCATAAAATTGATATTATGGGACCAATAAAAGATCCCAAATGCCTTTATTTTCACGAAAAGATTGTAGATTGGCGATATCATTAAAGGACAAATGTACTAGTACTTATTTTCTTTTGAAGAAAAATTTATTGCATCGAGAGTTTATAGCAAATTATATAATTATATGATGTAATAAGAGGTTTTGTAAATGCATATTAATTTATATAATAATTGTTATAAAAGCTTATGATGTACAAACACAATCATATGTTCATTTCCATATAATATGTTAAAAAGAGAAGAGACTTATCTCAATCGTGACATAAATATCTGAAAATTGTTTTAGATTATTAATTTTATCATGAAGTTTTATGACGTTATTTTGATATTTATATCTCTCGTTTTTTACTTGAATCTCGTAAATATAATAATTTTCGTTTTTTAACTTTCACCCTTACTTCCAAGAATCACGATGCACACGTATGACCAATGCATTTGAAGATAATTAAGAAGAATATGATCAAACCATATAATAAATTTGAAATCAACTTCCCCTCTTTTAATGACTTTAATCACTCAAATTAGGAGATGATAATCCTGTTTAATTAGTGGCAAAAATCCATTTTGTTACATGAAAATGACACGTGGCAAATTTATAGACGTTGATTAAAGTTTTGGAGTACCACAGATGAGGAGACAAGCAACTCTACACAACTGCAGCTATTTTACCCTTTTAGGTAAGGCTGACAAAAAGAACCATGGCCAACAAATATCTTTTCTTTTTCAAAAAGTGGCATTTTTTAAAAATCTTTTTTAGTTCTCTAGAAATTTCATTTCTGTAATTCACTAAATTTTTCTCACTTTTGCAAAAGTTTTTTTTTTTTTTTTAAAAAAAAAAAAAACTAACTTGAATGATGTATCACTAATAAATGAACTTTTCTTGATTGGTCATGCAGATCTATAGTATATAGATTCTTCTTACCTAAAAAAAACTCTCAGAGGATTCTTAATATAAAGATCAAATCTTTTGATTTTTAGTACAATAAATCCGTAACTTCTTATTAAGAACGAAAGAGTATTTATCACTTGACAGAAGCTGAGTCAAAAATTTCGTCGAGAGTGTTCAACTTTTAAAGAATTGACATTTTTTTTAGCGAAATGGGTACACAAAACATTTTTTAATCGATGAGTAGGTCCACAATATTAAAATTTCTTTGTGTTTTTGTTCATAAAGAGATTTTACTGTATGAGTATGCTTACCACTATACTATTTGGTTTTACTATGTGAAGAGTATTCAATTTATTATATATCCAGATATTAGACTATATTTTAGTTATATACCCGATATAATTTTTCGACAAAGAGTGCTTATCTGACCACTCTTACTAGAGTGTAGACTGTCACTCCACCACAATCTTCATTGATTAAGCAAAAGAATTTCTCTATCACGAACAAATGAGCTTTCTTATGTTCACGGCCCAAATATTCGAAACAATTTTGTGACAAGATATGATTCATAAATTATGGTTCTTTGATGTTATTTATATTTATCTACATATGGTTGCACTATTACATATACTAGTGAGACGAATTAATAATCCTACATGTTTAGGAGAAAATCAAATTAATAAACTAATTATAATTAGCACTCTTCATGAGTGGACATAATCTAGTATATTGCATTTTCCAACCATTATTAACCATGAAAAAGAGTGATATAACAAAATCATCACTTTCTAAAAAAACAAAAAAAAAAAAAGTATTATATCATCCATAAGAAAAAAGGCAAATTTAAGGACTAAAGTAAGTCACATGTGAAACTTTAGGGTATCAAAATGTTAAAAAGTGTATATTCACTTTCTCATAGAGATGAGATTGAAATAGAAGCTTTTCTTCTTCTCTTATCTATAAAATCACAAAGTGACTTTTAAGAGTACTTACTAAACTTTTTTTTTTTTTTAAATGAGATTCTCTTCTTTTTCATAAGAGAAAAAAGCATTCTTCTGATGTTTAGTGAGTGGTAATATATTTAACAGCTTTTTATAAAATGAATCTATCTATAGATTTAGATTTTATTTTGATATTGCTTTTACCTCCTCCAAGAGGATTCTTGCCTTTTGATGTTTACTAGAATGAAGAATAATATTAGAGGAGCAAAAGTAGCACATAATAATATGATTCATCTTTGAATTTAAATGGATTAATAACATGTCTATTTTATTAAATCAATTCGATTTGATCCGTGTAGATCCAACATATTTAAGAGTCGGCTAATTAAATTATGAGAAATTATACTTAAAATATTTTAATTTTTTTATATATTATATTTAACAATAATAAAAAGAACTTTATTGTTAATTATTTTGGTAATTAAATAAAATATAATAAAATAAAAACTCGGTAAATGGTTGTGTAGGTTGGGGTGTTGGGCTTGGATCATTATTTAGCCAATCTCACCCTTCTTCCATCGAACTTAATTTAGGTCCATTCAAATTTTCCCCAACAACCACGCTCATCATGACAACACGAAGTATATTGATATAGACTGTCACATTATATACGAGAGCTTGTTTTCGATAAGATTCTAATTAAAGTATCCTCTATCATCAATTGATTGATATGTTTACTAAATATTAATTTATGAATTTCTGATAAAATTGATTGATGATTTTAAAGAAAATTTACTATCTCAAATTTTTAATTTCGACTCCGTTTCTAATTGTACTGACCTATGTACGTACTCTCTCCGTTTGGAATTGTTTGTCATCTTACGTTTTTCGAAAGTTAATTTAACTAATTTTCAAAGTTAAATTAGATCACATTAATTCAATATTTGAAACAAAAAAAATTACATATTCTAAAAATATATGAAAAGTATTATAAGTTACAATTTTATTCATATTACTATGATGAAAAAATATATTTTAAAATTTTAATCAAAGTTTTTATAGTTTAACTCTAAAAATAAAAATTATGACAAATAATATCGGACGGAGGGAGTATAAAGAGGAACATTAAAGTGCACGATTACACTCTAGTACTCTACTAATTAAAGTCTACATCTTTCACATTATACTAATTAATTGTAGCCTAAAATATTCCATTATCCCAACGCAACAACCACCACGGTATTGAAGAAACATTTACCCATCCACTACTTTTTACTAGTCCATATAAATTATTTTCTTACTTGTCCATGTTAATAAATTAATTATTTTTCAATTAATATAATTAAATTTAGATTCTCAAACATAGTTAATATATTTCGATAAGACTAATAATTTTTAAAGAGAGAATATAGATAATCAATACTGAACTAGTAAAGGTATTTATTAAAGAGAGAATATAGAGTGTTGTTCAATCATCTATTCTTACTTGTCTATTTATTAAAGTAATATTTTTCATATAAAACAATAAAATTTAAATTTTCAAACATAGCTAATATGTATAATTTGACAAAAACAAATATTTAACACTAATAATATTTTAAGAAGATCAAAATATATCTAATTAATACTGAACTAGTAAAAGAGAACGAATATACACCTTCAATCATCCAAGCTTACTCAAGTTCAAATGTCAATTATTAGGGTGTTAATTAGAGTCATAAATCTTTAATATATATATTCTTGACATTGACAGTTATCTTTGACTGGGGGGTTGAGAATCATTTAGACTAGAAAAAAAAATTAAAATAAATGTCCAATAAATAAAAAAACATGAAGTGGGTTGTTTGTCACTTTCAAGAAAGTAATCATACTTGTATTGACTCATGTAGTAGATGTAGCATGTTGAAAAATAAAAAAAGATATATCTATATACTAGCATGTTGGAAAAAGAATATATATTATATGCATCCATTTTAATTTTATTATTCTTCTTCTTTTTTTAGTTTATTTTAAATATTTATGTTCTCTTTTAGGGAATCTTTTATTTTTAACACAAAATATTTAAGATTACGATATTAAAGAAATGGTGCATTTCATATAATTTTACTTTAAAATTATAATTAATAGAAAAATTTACTTAATTTTGTGACCAGACGAATTGAAACAAATAGCTATAATATATACTTTCTCATTTTTTACTTGTCCATTATATTGATTAAGAAATAATAAATAATGAATAATTTTACTAAGCATTCTTATATTAATTATAGATCATTTAAATGTTATAGAACAAGTAGTATTTAATAATAAAAATAAAATAGACATAAAGTAATATTTTATCTCTTAATTTTTAAAATTAAAATTATTATTTTTAATAAGCACAATACATTAGAACATTGCTCATTAATATATGACTTCAACTGATATATATCCCTATTAATACTCTGGGTTCCACCAAACACTTCAATCTTTGTATAGCTATAAACAAATAGATATATGAATTCTATGTGACGTTCTTTATACAATTTGTATCATAGATGATAATTTATGTGTATTATGTAACGTAAATTATTTTTTTAGCTATATCAATTATTTTAAATGTAATATACTGAATAAGTAAAGACGGACGGAGATATAGTTGATAGCATGGGAAGTGAAGCCTATGGAATATTGGAAGAATAAAGAGAATTAAGGCAGCTATCCCTAGTCAAATTCTGACAATAAAAGAATGTCTTATAAGCATGCCGACAAACATAGCGTTCCAAAAACTTTATTAAATCTTATTAGTAAAAATTATAATAATCACTTTATTAATTCAATTTATATTTGAAAATTAATATTTACACGCATGCATTACTGCACCATGAAGCAAGTAATAATATTAATCATAAAAAACAAAAAAGGGATGATTATAAATAAGCTAATTAATAAATTATATGATCTTTAAAACATCAACTATATATAACCAGTGCTCGCCATGTGTGATGATATAAAAATATAAATGATGAAAATAATATTGTCAAATGATAATATTTGTCACATCTGAACTTATGTTTAATGTTTGTTTATTTTTTATATTCTAATACTGTTGAAGCGTTCCACATGATAATTACTGATCGAGGCAATTAATTACTTAAATTGGTTAAAATGTGTTTTAAAATAATAATTTGAATTTGATTAAGCAATTAACTTCAAGTTTTTTATTTTGTGTTTGATCAAAATTTTAAAAAATGCTTGTTAGAAAAAATAATTATTATTTTGTTTTTAATTGAAAATGCTTATATTTTTCTTAAAAACTTAATCAAATACTTTAATAATTCAAAAAAAAATATTCTTTTGTTTTTTTACTTCCGAAAAGTACGGCCATTTTGGTTATATAAAATAAGAATATGATTTTAATGTAATTATGTACTTGTCATAAATAAGTACACGCTTGATCCAATTACAAGTGAAACACTAAAAAGTGAATGCTATTTTTGGACTAGTACTGTAGTACATTTGGCGTAGACATGCTACAAATCATAGAATTTGTGTTGATTGTGCATTTAGATTAAGGAAGAAAAAAAAACATATATGGAAAAGAAAATTCAAAAGTAAATAGTACTTATATAAATAAAAGAGGGATCAGGTACATTAACAGCACGATTTAGAGTTGATATATTTTTGTTATGAAAGTAATTCTATATGACAAGTATAGTAATTATTGTTTATAATTTTGGAGGTTACTCTACCGTAAATAATGTTAAAAAAGATTTCTAACAAATAATAACTCATACTTATATAAAAGATGACATATTTCCTTGAAAAGATACAAATTTTTAAGATATTCCTAAAAGAGATCAAATATCAAATGTTACCTTTGTCATAGCTACCATCTCGAATTCTAAGTTATCAAATACATTGCATCTTATTTGTTACGCACACAAATACAATGTATTCCGATATCGCATACTACGTGTGCTAATATTATTATATCTCGTAATTAAATAAAATCTCGTTATTTTTCGATAGATAACGCTATTTACGAAATTTTCTAAAGGGGGTCCACCACACGCACGACACTCAATAGGGTAACGTTTTTCCTAGGAAACTCCACCATGGCAACCCCACAAAACACTAGAACTTGTCAAATATCCCTCCCCTTTGTCCACAACCACAATGTGCCTTTGCTCTTATCTTAAAATTAAACATAAAGTTAAACCAAAACTTAGAAACCAAACAAAAACAGCCCATCTATGGTTTCAACATCAATTTTAACCTTATTTCCTCTTAATGGATTCCCTTTAGACGTGGCTTAATATATCTCTATGCTTTAGGAGAGCGAGCATGAGCGGATTCAGAATTTAAAATTTATATCTATTCAAAATCTAAAATATTAGGTTGATAGAAAAATTTATGATTAATTTCGACTTTTGTATAATTTATATATCCACCAGTAATTTCTCCTATTCTTTCATTTTTTTTTTATGTGTTAGTAGAAAATTGAAGGCTCTTTATTAGATTGTGGTATGTTGGATTGATTTTGGTTGAAATCTTTTGGACACTATTGGTGAGCTTTATTAATTGAGCTTGATGTCGAAGAAAGCAAAGTGAATTTATTTACTTTTGAAGGTGAATATAATACTAAAAAAAATAGTAAGACTTGTATTAGAATTTAGAAGGTTAGATATAATAACATATGAAAAAATTACAGAAATTAATACACTTTTAAAAATATTAATGGTTTTAGCGATACTTTTTGTTTATTATCATTTATAGCAATATTGTGATAAATTTGTAATATGTATTAAAAGTGAACTATGTATGCAATATATTTGAATTATAATTGTTTTTGAAATATCTTATGTTTGTTTGATAAAAAATTGTCACATTTTATTATAAGTGTATTAAAATGTGTGATAAATGCATTATCCATCATTAAAACTTGTATTATATGTGAAAAATAAATTGTTCTTTGTAATATGTATTAAACTTGTATTAGAAATGAATTAAAAGTGAATAAATAAAAAAAATATTATTGCTATAAATGGTAAATATTTTTTTATTATAGTATATTTATGTAAATTTCCCATAAAATATTAGTCATGTGTGTCGATTTGGAATAATTTGGATCAATTTTAGAGGAAAAAGTATGTTGTAAAAAATTATATACAAACATGTTAAAGGTACAAATATTTAGATCAATTCGTCCAAACTAATATTATATAAATTAGACGAATTAACTCCTCGCCAGAATATATATCTCTTCTTTAGGTACCAAATCTTTTCTTTTTCTTAGTAGTACCATATGATTGTAGTAAAATTCAAACTTTGATATGTCATTTTTACATGAATACAAGAAACTTCCCATACCCCCCACCCCCACCCCCACCCCCACTCCCACCCCAAACCTTAAGAAAAAAAAAGAAATGAAAAAACATTTTTTTTCTTTTTATTTAATTGTAGGTAATGATATGGTGTATTTATGGGTATGTGTAGTGTATTGTTGATGACACCAAAAACCAAACAAAAGAAGGTACATTCTATTTTAATGATGTTTGTTTTGATGTGCAGCAAATTGTCTCTCTTCATACCTCACACAGGTAGAAGATCCACCTAATGATGAAAATTTGATCCATTTTTCCACTATCATCATCTCTTGACTATTCATGAATCTTTAAAAAAAATGTCATCATTACTATTGATATTTTTTTACATTTATAACACTTTGGATCTTTGCTGCTTTCTTGCTTCTCTCTGACAAATCAAATGAATATCCAACCACACACATACTAATTCAAACTAGTAAATTATTTCTCTTTTTAACAACAGATAATTCGCATTCGCTACAATTTCTTGTTATAATTGTTGTCTGTCTGATAAACACTATATAATGAGTATTTTATGCGCATTAAATAAATTTATTACAATGTAATAATCTTTAAGTTGTTGAGATTAAAAATAACATAATCCCATAAATATTATGATATAATTTTATAAGTTTTTTTGTTCTTTTAAAAGAGAGCCAGTGGATTTAGGCAACATAAAAAGGTAGTCTGGTCTCCCATAATCCACAATTTTACTGGTTCACTTATTTTGTCACATTCAAAAAACAACTTAAATACAAAAACATCAATTCAAAAGAGTAATATTTTTTGGTTGAAATTTTAATTTTACTAAGTGTACTTTTTTATTTTTACTCAATGATTTTCAATGAGTTTAGAATTAGTGAGAGTTTTACCTCCCTCCACTCTTAATGAAATTGTCTGATACAAATTTAAATTTAATCAGACTTTATAAAAATATCAAAACAAAAATTGATAAAAAACACCTCACAACCATCCAAAGAATTTGATGAGTAGTGGATATTATTTTTTTCTCTCACATTTTATTGCCTATATAAAATAGGACCCCCATTGTAGTTCCCCAAGTCTAGAATGTCATCATATGTCTTAAGATTTTATTTATTTTTACAAAAAATATACACTAGCTTACTTTGATTCTGTCTCCAACACATACACAATCACAGAGACCACTCATTCCCACTCTATAAAGTCCATAGATACCATCATGCAAACCACAGACCAACTAAGGTCCATTATTTCAAAGTCGAAATGAGATGATCGAAATCTTTTTATTTTTAATCAAATAATTATTTATTATTGATTAATTGTTCATCATTTAAAATTTTTTTATTTTTCATTAAATATTATGATTTTGAGCTTTTGAAAATAGAAAAAACAATCCTATTTGAAGTGTTTCTCTCAATAGGTTATGCAATATAAAAATTCAAATTTAATCAAACTTTACTATAAATATCAAATATTTCGTGAATAACAATAATAATAATATACCGAATCTACCCCTGCGTATGTTCCCTTACTAGACATCATCATCCCAAATCTCAATCAAGAACGCACCTTAATACTTAATAGATCCATTTTGATCATACTCTTAATTTATTAATTAGTTATGTAATAAGTAATAAATATGTAATTTACGGGATTTTACAAAATATGTTTTGTTTACAAATCAATATATATATATAAATGAGGATCTTCAATCAGCCTATGTGGCATGCCTCAATGATGAGAACAATATATATTTTTATTTTAATAAAAAGGGATTTTTAGATTATTATTTTTACACAATAATATTATGTGTATATATATATAGATATTGCTATTAATAAATTAGTTAATGAGCATTACACCTCCTAGCTCCTAACCTTTCATATTCATAACCCTCAAAATATTTAATATAAAAATTATAACTCCTAAGTATTACACCTATAAAAACCCACTTTGAGATATTCCATGATGGTCATTTTATTTTTATTTTCCTTATTCTTCATTTTTTATACCATTGATTTGTTAATTTTTTTTTTTTTGTCTTCTTTGATCTGATTTTTGCAGAAGAGGGATGTATAATGAAAAATGTTATATATTTTGCATATTTTGATTTTATGAGGTAAAATGATTTGATATGTCTAATTATCATTAGCACTTTGTTTAGTTGTAATTACATATATATTTGATATTATTAGGTTGAGTTGTTGATGATACAAATCATGATTCTTTTATAGAAAAAAATAATTTGTTCATTTTTTTTGCTTCTCTTTGTAGTTTTTTGAGATTTTTTTTCTTAATCTTGTCGTTTCTACCGACACTGATTGTCTTTATTCACTTTGTAAATTTGAAGAATCGTATATTTTAAATATTTTTCCTGATTAGTTAATTTGTTTTATGTATGTTTGTTGGTATTATTGTATGGATTGTTTATAGTTCTCCGGTTAAATCACTAATGTAACAAGAGTTGATTGGTTCCTTATCAGATTAATTAGTTAATTAAAAAAACGCCAATATATCTTATTTCTGATTTCGTCTAACAATATCATCCTCCTCACTAGCTATGAAAATGTTATACAAATATATAATAAATATAAGTAATAAAAAAAGTAATATATCATATCTCAATATAAAGTAAATAAAATACTAAATATTAAATTCAAATATTATATAGCTAAGAATCAAATAAATCGATTCCTGTTATAGTTTTGTATCTCACAATCACATAACAATGATATGGTAAAAATACATAATTTTAACATTGCATTATTTTTTATATTATTCATATATAATTATTATTTATAGGCCAAATGTTTCACAATTTTGAGAATTTAATCAGAAAAAAATTAAATATTTTTTAATTTTATTTTAAAACATTCGTACGATTACTTTTTTTTTTTTGATAATTTCAAAAAAAAATCTATTCCTTTTGACTAACTTTTTAATTCTGTGTCCCTTTTTAAATTTATTTTTAATTAATTTTTCTCTTAATAGATATCTCTCCTATAATATAAAATAAGAGAAAAAGTATATATTGTTCAAAATAATAGTAATTACTAAAAATAATGTTTATTAGAAACATAATTGGAGACTTTTAATTATTTGAAATTTTTAAAATGAGGTAAAAAGAAAATATGTCATATAATAAAATAAATCATAAAAATGGTGGAGGATTTTACTTAAACATATTTTTGTTTATTAAAAAAACATGTCACATTTTTTTTACATTTTTCTCTTATTTTTATATATTTATTTTTAATTTAATTTTTATCATAAACTCACACCTCTTCATCTTTCAAAACCTCTATACTTGATTAATACTTATTAGTAATACCTATAACTTCCAACTTTATACCTTCATAGCCCCAAATTACTTAATGTTTAAATTTGTGACATCTTAAAATCACATCAAAAAATATTTCTAACCAAATATATTTATGTTTAGCTTAATTGTCCTCTACATTAATCTTGTAATGCAAAATCTATCGACAAAGACTTCTTTGTATAGTTATTTTTACTTCTAATAAGAATGATACAAAATAAGATATATAAAAGAGAATAATTGATTTGTTTTTTTGCATGAAATTATAAGAGCAAGATCATTACTTAAAGTAAGACAAAAACAATTCTTGAAAACATAAAATGTATTTGTAGATACGCTTAGCGGCGGGAGATAATCAAAATTATTATGAAGTTATTTTTAAATTTTAAATAAAATATGAATCATGAAAAATATAAAAAAAATTAATTAAGAGAATTCATTTAAACATTTTGCTTAAATTAATAAAAAGCTTAAGACAAGCTAACTTGATTATGTTAAGATTTGATGCTAATTGTTACTGTTTTACAAAAATATATATAAATTAGTAAAAATACTAAAGACGAGCAAACTTCATTCTCTTAATTACGATGCTAATTGTTTATGTTTTCTTAATAGAATTAAATAAGCAAAGACTAAAAAATAAAAAAAGGAGACTAAAAATAGCGTTGAAATAATTTTTTTTAAAAAAAACTTAAAATTATAGAAGAAAATTTATCAAGAAAAAAATTAATACAGATAATCATTTCAAATATACTTATTACTTAACCATTCATCCTCCATAATAATGATTTTAAAAATTTACTTAACTTTTTATCCTACACTTTAATTATAAGAAAATATTATTTATCGTTAATAATTATAAATATTCATATTATTTGTGAACAGTATTTTTATGTTTACTTTATTCAGAAAAAATTCAAGAGTCTAATTATAAGTTTTTAGTAGATATATAAGTTTTTTTTAATCTTAACATAAAACCTTTTATCATTCATCTATAATTGTTTATTTATTACTTATTTTATTATTCATTTTAACAATAATATATTATTTTTATGTTAATTCTATATCACTAAAAATTATTTTACCGAACTAAAATCATGTATCACCTATTTTCTTTCAAAGAATCAATATATAGAGAACTTTATATCTTAATATATAAATATTGAATTGCTTTTTTTAAGTCTTTAAATTATAGGTAGCTTATCTATTACGAATAATTTTTCATATTTCTAAGTCTGTTTTTGAATTTATTACTATTTTAATTCTTTTGATATTTTTTAAAAAATTTAAAAGACTAAAAATCTCACTTTAAATTTTTAACAAAACATCAAAGTTAGCCATATTTAATTTTGAGAACTCATTCAAATGGATAATGAAGTCATAAATTCTTAATTATATATTATAACTAACATAAAATAATAGGTACTATTCAATTAAAAAAAAAGTATAGACATTTGACCGTACATGTATTTATTTTTTGATAAAATTAATTCATGTATTGAGTTGAAATTACAAAGCTAAATGATAAAATTTATTAACCAATCTATTTGAATTTAAAAATTAAATAAAAATGAAAACTTTTAGATACCGCGCATAGCGCGGCTAAGTTTACTAGTTTTAAAATAAAGGTGGAAAAAAATGGACAATCTTAAAAGACTTTTGGAACAAAAACCTTCTTATTCTCCCTTCCCCTTTCCCCTATTTATAATTAATTCATTCTCAAAATGATCCCTAAATTAATTTCTTATAAATAAAAGATATCCATATCTAATGTTTAAACTAAATCAAAATACCAGAGAAATTGTGAATCATGATATGTTAATACTCTATTTGGCTAAAAAATTTGAGAAGCCAAAAGTATTATTTATTTAATTTAAATAAATTAAGATATTTAACTAAGCTTTTTGAGAAAAATAATAATAATTTAAGCAGTAAATAAAAGTTATTTTTCAGAAGTATTATTATTTTTTGTTGTATTCTAATGAGTAAAGTGTAGATTTTAATTCATTTTGTAGGTCTATTTTTAGTGGAAGCAAAAGCTAATGATCCCCTATAAATTAAAAAAGTGGAAAAAGACAATAATAAAATAAGGTCCACACCCGATAGTTATTTGAACCGACCGTTACAGCTTACCGAAGCTTTGCTGCTTGAGGTACATAAGAGTTTTTAATAATAAATAAAGATTAGTTTCGACGTTTGATTGCAAAAAATAGAGTTAAAATTTTTGATAAGAGAGTTTAAAATTTTAAAAAATAGAAATATGAAATAGTCGAAGGAAGTTTAACATATACTATATATATCTAAAAAATTATTTTAATTATATAAAAATAATATAATTTCCATCGAGGGGTTCGGATGAACTCCCTAGAGATATGGTGCTCCACCACTATTTGATTTCATATTATAATTTCTTAGTTATTGTTATTTGGATGAATTTTTTCATTAATTGTTAATTTAGGTAGGCTTGTTTGATGATTCGTTAAATCTTAAATAAAAAGAAATGAAAATCAAGTCACGACAAAAAATTAGTAAACTATAAATAGTTGATTAGTGATTATTGTATAATTTATCTGATTTATTGTTAGTATTATACATGAGCCAAAAATTTATTGAAAATAATAATTTTATCTTCACAAAATAAGAGTAAATCTATCTATATACCTTGTGAATCTGTGTTATTGTTCTTATAATTATAGCTCGATTAATAAGAATATATAAAAAATAGAATTTATAAATTATGTGCATTTTTCACGATTATAAGAAAAAGTATAGTTTGATTTCAAATTTTGGTTACAACTTATGATAAAATACAATTTTAATTTCATATTAGTCTTCACCCAAATCAATAATTTCAATATGCACACTCAAAATTTTTATATTAATTATTTAGTATTTAAAATTTAGTCGCAAGCCGTAGACCTTAAAATGGCCACTATTCATATCTGTGCCATAAAAAACTTACCCTATTTTTTTTTAGAAGTCCAAAATTTAGAATCAATTGTTTTTTTAATCCAAAGTGAATAAGTTTAAGTTTTTTTTTATCAATATCATCGTAACCTTTGTCGTATTGTTTTTTAAATTATATAATATAGTATTCAAAATATATTAATTTAACTAATTCAGATTAATGAATATCCTTATGAAATTTTAATAGTCCTTAGTTATTTAATTAGTTAAATTTGTGTTATCAAAATTATAATTTTTAATATGGTGATCACATTTTTTTCATTGCATCGCGTATTTTATAATGTTAACTTACTTATTTGTTTAATTATTTAATATTCAACCTTTAGCAGAATTCAAACTCAAAAAACATGATTAAAGAGTCTTGTCACATTTATTGTGCACATACTGAAATTATTCTTTTGCACTAGATCCACTTCAGTGTCTTTTTTCAGCCTTTTAAATTTGGTTAGTAATAAATATCATTTTAATAATTTAAGATAATATTAATTATTATTTTTTTCAAATATATCCTTGTTATAGTAAATTAACTATACAGCTTTCTTGATACAATATTTCTATGCGTAAAAATAACAAACTGTGAGTTCAAATTATCAAAAATAGTTAAAAAAAAATAAATAAAATTGGAACCTCCAAGAGAGGGCTTAGGGGTAAAAAAGAAAAAAAAGAGGATAATTTAGACAAACAACCTCTCATAATTAATGCCACTAATTATTTTTTCTTGATAGACATGCGGTATGTATATTTTGATAAATATCGAATTATAAAATTAAACTTTTTGTTTCTTTAATTTCTATATTATTTAATATGTATTTGAAAATTTATAAGTATTCCATACAAAATTCATAAAAATATACTGAAGATTCGAATTATCTTACCTAAACATTTAACTACATACACTATCCATATAATTATCAATATAATATTTTCTGTTAATTTAAATTCAAACTAATATAATACTTGAATTATAAATTCCTTCATACTAAAAGATTCTTACATTCACAATTAGATACTATAAACTAAATACATAATTACAAATAATAATATACTCAAATATATGTGTTGTTTTCAATCAAACAATACACACTTCTCGTTTATTTCCAGTTTGAGAAAGCTCATATTATTGTTAAAGTCATAATTTTTCTCGATATATATGTAAATTAAATTTAAATAAAAAATTATATTATTAATTTAAACTGAACCTAAAAAATCAAATAATATTGAAATTCAGTATGAAAGAGTATTTTTTAAACAACTTTTAATGCAAATATGCAAGATGGAAGTGTCTAGGATTAATTTTTGATAAAATCAAAATTATCAACTCTGAAATTTTCAAAATTGAGTCATGAACAATCATTAACTTTAATTAAAATTTTGTATTTGTACTAAGAAATCTATTTAATTAGGAGTCGATTGACATGATTAAAAATAATGATATAATTTATATATAAATTATTCTCTGTGTCTTAATTGTATACTCTATTTGATATTATGTTATGTATAATTAAAAAATGACAAATTATAATATTTGCAATGCAAGAATTTTTAAATGAATGCACTAGTATGATTAAGAACACTCCCCCTTGTTTTCACATTTTTGTGATGGATATTTTGTAAGAAACAAATATTTTTTTAGAAATTATGCAATACATATTACTAATAATACAATAAATGTAAAAAATAATCTCAATATAATGAGTACCACCATAGGTCAAAATCAATATTATAAGGTCCCTTTCGAAAATCTAAAAAATTTATAATTTTCAAATACATTCATAACGAACAAGATAAGTATTTCTTTCTTAAATTTATTAACTAATAATCCAATGCTTTTACAAAATATGAAACTAAATAAGAATTATATAGTAGCCTGTTTAGCCAACCTTATAAAAAATGAGTTTATTTTGAAAAATATATTTTACAAATATACTTTAAAAAACACT
Source organism: Solanum chilense (assembly GCA_032847665.1). NCBI lineage: Eukaryota > Viridiplantae > Streptophyta > Magnoliopsida > Solanales > Solanaceae > Solanum > Solanum chilense. Next base: position 79,132,440 of record CM064971.1, read on the forward strand.
TTGGTTAAAATAAAAGTAGTTTGTATTTAATCAATAAATTTTAAAAACACTTATAAATAGTAAGTAAAATAAAGTAACAAGTCTTTGGTCAAACTTTAAAATATATTACTCTATTCGTTTTACAAATAATCACCTGATTTGATTTAGCACGTAGTTTAGGATTATAAAGAAATTTTTTGAATAATGTGTTTCTAAACTAAAGTTTGATCAAATGTACATAATTGCCCTTTAATCTTGTGACATTAAACATGCCACATGAAAAACTGAAATTAAAATGTTATCCAAAAAAGAATAGGTCATTATTTTTTTAAGCAGACTAATAAACAAAAAAAAATAATTCTTTTTTAAACAGAGGAAACACTTATTATTTTTTAATAATATAAAAATACAAACATAATCAATATAATCTAATCAGAATTAAGTAAAAACTACATTTCTTTTAATTTTTTAAAAGAACAACTTCCCCTACTCCACAAAAATACTTAATTATTACCAAAATCATAACCAAACACCTTATTATTATTTCTAGAAAATTAACACTTTCAAACCATCCAAAATAACCCTCAAAAAATTACTTGGAGAAATTAAAGAAAGAGTGATGAAGGAGCACTGAAGAGAGTGACACAGAAAAAGTGTGGCCTAGACACAGCAGCACTATAATGTGTTTGTGAAAAAAGCAAAAGTGTTGTTTGTGTAGAAGCAGGTCCCTAACAAATGCTTTTACATGTGATAAAAGAAAAACACCACATACACCTACATTACCTTGCATGCTTCTATGTAAAAATAAAAAATAAAAAATCATCATCATTATTTTTTACTTTTTCCTCTCTGTTATATATATATATGTTTGAAAACTTCATAAAATCCCATCTTTTTTCTCTCTCTCTTGTTAGTCTTTGCTCACATTATTACTAAAGTCTGTAATATTCTTGGAATCAACCAAAGACTTGGTCTTTCATGGTTTCATTCATTTGGTGATTGATTTTTCTAGACACCCTTTAAAGATTTCATTTTTATTTGTTGTGTTGTGTTGTTGATTGTGAGTTTTGGGGTTTGGGGGGTGTAAATGAAATTTTGGGGTTTCAAAGTTTATTCCTTTTTCTTGTTTTTGAGTAATATTTTTTATTATTATATACTTACTTGGTTGCTTTTTTGATTGTTTCAAGGTGTTTTTATTCTCTATTCTTGAGCAGTCATATATGGTTTTTTACATTTACTAATGCTTGTAACATTATCATATAAGTCTTTCTTTGTCTCATTTTCTTTGGATTTATTATTCATTCTTTCTTCTCTGTGGGTTTTCTAGTACAAAGTTTTTGGCTTTCTACAAATTGGTAAAAAAAAAAGAAGATTATTTTTTGCACCTTGATTTATGGATATTGGGTTTCAAATAGAAACATCTTAAGAGGGTTTTGGGTTCTGAGGAAAATTTTGATTTGTCTTTTAACTCTGTGTTTTTTTCTTTACTGTTTCTTGAAAATTTGTTTTTGCTGATGTTCATGCAGAAGGAGAAATAGTTTAAAAAGATTTTTTTTAGTACTCTTGTATGCTTGTTTTTCTGTGTATGCATTTATATTAAGGTGGTTACATATCTATTCATTCTTTATCTTTTGCAGTTTTATCATCATTTTTTACTATTTTTTTGATAGTCTAGTCTTCTGCAGTGACAAGACCTGTGACAATTTTTAATTGCAAAATTTCATTTTTTTTATATAAAAGATGTAATCTTTATTAATGTTTAGCTACTGTTGTGTTATGTTTTTGGTTTTATATGTTGAAGGAAATGTGATAATGTTTTTGGATATGCAAAATCAAGAAAATTTCCATTATGTGTGTGAAAGTTGAAAGCTTTTTTCATCACTTAGCTTCCTGCCAAATTCATTATGTAGCTGACATGTGTTACCCTTTCTGTTTTTGGTGTTTTCAGTACAATAATCTTCAAATCTTGAGGCCATTTGGAGTGTTGAGAACTATATTGGACTGTGCCATCTAGTGAAAGACATCATTACTTTTGAACAGCTTTCTTCTTGTGCTTATCAAGAAAATCAAATAAAGATAAAATAGCATCATCATGCCTATAAGGCAGATGAAAGAAAGTTCAGAACAACACATTGTGATCAAACCCCATTTGCAAAACACCATGAATCCAGTTCAGAAAAACCCCAAGACTACCCAAAATGGCAAAGGGCCACCAAATCAAGAACCCCAAAATAACAAAATCCATAACCAGACTTCACCCCCTTCAAGAAATAGAGGTAGAAGGAGAGGAAGAGGAGGCAAAAAGTCAGATCAAGGTGAGACCTTTATGAGGCCTAGTTCAAGGCCTTGTACAGCAGCTAGCAAGCCAGTTATAGCAGCTTCTGTTGAAGCAACAAATGTGTCAGGAGTTGAGAGTAATGGAACTAGCTCAGGGTTTCCTTCTTCAAGTAAGTCTTTGTGTTTTGCCCCAAGACCAGGTTATGGGCAACTTGGGACAAAATGCATTGTAAAAGCAAACCATTTTTTGGCTGATTTACCAGACAAAGAGTTGAATCAGTATGATGTAAGTTGCTACTCTTTCTATTTTAATTTATTGTGGTCTTAAATGTACTAAAATGTTTGTTAATTTGTGATTTTAGAATTAAAAATTGTGACTAAAAAGAAAAACAAACAAATAAATTGTTGAAATAGAGTGTATTTGCATTTTTGATGGTTTCTTTGAGCATCTTTGAAGAACTATAGTAAATTTTTGTGTATTACTTTTTGGGGCCCTTAATCTGACATCTCCTTTGAAGTTTTTTTTTACCCTTGTTATTTCACTTGTTTTTACTTAGCTTTTTTCGCATAGCATTAATGAGACTCTGAATTATGGTCAGAACTGTTGTGATAATTCTCTTTGTATTTTTTTGTATGTATTCCCCCTTTAGAATACCAACTTTTTGCTGCTGTTTGCAGGTTGCTGTAATCCCTGAAGTGTCATCAAGAACTGTAAACAGAGCTATCATGGCAGAGCTGGTGAAACTGTACAAAGAATCCCACCTAGGGATGAGATTACCAGCTTATGATGGCAGAAAGAGTCTCTACACTGCTGGTGAACTTCCTTTTAAGTGGAAGGAGTTTACCATTAAGCTTATTGATGAAGATGATGTGATCAATGGTCCAAAGTAAGACTTTATTGTTTTTGTCCTCATTCATTTTGGATTGTTTCATACTTCAATTCAGAATTTACCACTAGATAGCTTTAAATGTAGAAGATCTTTTTATTCCTAAGCTTCTCAAGTCTTGTCAAAATATTACTAAGAATAAATAAGCAGATATCATTATCTCAAGTGTTGTGCTGGAAACTAGTTTTGGAACTTTCTCAGTTGCGTTTGGACATGCGTTTTACTTGTAAAAAAATTGAAGTTTTGTGTCTGAAAGTGAAAATTTGAAGATAAATTTTCAAAAACTGACCAATTTTTGCGAACAAACAATGTTGTAACAATATTTTTTAAAATTCTACTCCCAAAATCTATGGCAAAACGGGGGTTTAAGAAAGATGTTCTTTGTTTTCTTGTGTAATCATTCAATAAAATGTGCCTTAATCCCAAAGTAGTTGACGTCGGGCTATGCGATTATCTAAAACGGATTCATTTCCGGTTAGGCCTATTTCATTCCAATACTAAATAATTTGTCTTTGTTCTCTCTTGTGAATTGTAAAATGTTTTAGGAGAGAAAGAGAATATAAAGTGGTGATTAAGTTTGTTGCAAGAGCAAATCTACATCATCTGAGTGAATTTCTTGCTGGTAAGCGCGCTGACGGTCCAAAAGAAGCTCTTCAAATTCTGGACATTGTTTTGAGAGAGCTTTCGATCAAGAGGTAGACACTCCTTCAGTTTGTGGACCAGCATTTGATTTCTGTTAGTCCGAATTTTTGTCTGATAATGCACATTTCTGTATAGGTATTGTCCTGTTGGAAGATCTTTCTTTTCACCTGATATACGGAAGCCTCAACCTCTTGGTGATGGTTTAGAAGCATGGTGTGGATTCTACCAGAGCATTAGACCGACCCAAATGGGCTTGTCGCTTAACATTGGTAATTTCTAAGAATTATATGATTGTTGTTCATGTAGTTAATCATTCCTAACTGTTGTGAAATTTCTAAAGAATTATATGATTGTTGTTCATGTAGTTAATCATTCCTAACTGTAATGGATCTTTGGATCCTGAATAACAGATATGGCTTCAGCTGCATTTATTGAAGCTCTACCAGTGATAGAGTTTGTAGCTCAGCTTCTAGGAAAAGATGTGTCGTCAAGACCCTTATCTGACTCGGATCGTGTAAAGGTAGTTCCATCTAACTGGACTTGAATGATTCCGTTGTCGAGTTAATGCTGTTAAGCTTGCTGCATTGCTTTTAGATGAAATGATTTGGCCACTTTACACTTAGATTAACCTTTTAATTTTGCCTTCAAATGTCATCTAGATTAAGAAGGCTCTTAGAGGAGTGAAAGTTGAAGTGACACACAGGGGCAATGTCCGGAGAAAGTATCGTGTTTCAGGACTAACAACTCAGCCCACGAGGGAACTAGTGTAAGCTTTTTGTCTTATGCCTTTGTATTTGATCCCTTTAACATTGTAATACAATAGATTCGTTCCGAGAGTGATAAAACATAGGTTGACCTAATGCTCATTGTTTCTTTGCTCAGATTTCCTGTTGATGACAATTTAACCATGAAGTCGGTTGTTGAATACTTTCAAGAAATGTATGGCTTTACTATAAAGAATACGCATCTTCCATGCCTTCAAGTAGGGAACCAAAAGAAAGCCAACTATTTACCTATGGAGGTGGGAATATTACTTGATATGTGGTATAGCTTTTAGCCTTCATGTTTATTTCCAACAGTTCTGAACTTGAATGTTGTTTTCTAGGCGTGTAAAATTGTTGAGGGACAACGATACACCAAAAGGTTGAGTGAGAAGCAAATTACTTCTCTTTTGAAGGTCACATGCCAAAGACCAAGAGATCGTGAGAACTCAATCTTGCAGGTATGCTCTTAGATTTGTACTTCATGATTTCTTTCTTAATTTTAATATATTTAGCTTGTCAATGATACCTCTACTGCTCGAACTAGTCTAAACCAGCTTATTGGCTTTTCAAATGTTACAGACCCTTTATGTTTAGAGTCTCCGTATTTTTGTTATGCTAATATGCTTTCGAATGGTTCTTGACTGTCTTGTAAAATATAGACTGTTCAACACAATGATTATAATGAAGACCCATATGCAAAGGAGTTTGGAATCAAAATCAGTGAAAAGCAAGCATCTGTGGAAGCCCGTGTGTTGCCTGCTCCTTGGGTAAAAACACTACACACAGGCTTATATTCTTCAGTCTTGTTAACCTGAATGCTTTATCTTTGACATCTACTTCTCTCATTTCTCCACAGCTAAAATATCACGAGACGGGAAAGGAGAAGGACTGTTTACCTCAAGTTGGGCAGTGGAATATGATGAACAAGGTCCTTTTTCCGCTTGTTTCTTTCTTTGTGGTTACAAGAAGCATATCATCAGTTTACCTACTACTACTATGTTGCACTATCTATGCATTAACATCATGAGTTCAATTTTGTTTTGCATGGTGGCAAAAAGAAAAAGATCCAATATCTCACTCTTTGTTTTGTAAATCATACTTTACTTTGTATTGCTTATTTTTCATATTATGGTAACAATCTTCTTCTCTGGGTTTTCTCATTTACTTTGTATTGTCTATTTTTGCTTTGCATTTTGCTAACATCTAAACTTGATGTGTGCACAGAAAATGATAAATGGGATGACAGTCAACCGTTGGGCGTGCATCAACTTTTCACGAAGTGTCCAAGAGAGTGTTGCTCGTGGCTTTTGTAACGAACTGGCTCAAATGTGTCAAGTATCTGGAATGGTAGTTGTTTTGCATCGTATTTCTCTTTTTTCCTTGTCCATTTCTCTTTCAGGTCGATGTTTGTTAAAGACACGAAGACGATTGACCTTTGCTCCTGTGTTTTACGCTGACAGGAGTTCAATCCGGAACCAATAATTCCAATATACATGGCCAGGCCAGATCAAGTAGAGAAAGCCTTGAAGCATGTATATCATTCATGCGTAAACAAGCTAAAAGGAAAAGAACTTGAGCTTCTGTTGGTCATTCTACCAGATAACAATGGGTCCCTCTATGGTATGGTGAATATAACTTTCTTATGTTGAATTGAGATAGCTTTGAAGATTGCCGCCTTCTCAAACATTATTACGCCATTCTCTTGTAGGTGACATAAAGCGGATATGTGAGACTGATCTCGGTTTAATAACCCAATGCTGTCTGACAAAGCATGTATTCAAGATCAGCAAACAATATTTGGCAAATGTATCCTTGAAGATCAACGTCAAGGTGTGTCTGAGTTAGCTTCCTACTTATAACATGCATTAAATCCTTTTATTTCTAAATTTGCATTCTCACAAATACTTTCTGCTGTGGTAGCAGATGGGTGGTCGAAATACCGTCCTGTTGGATGCTATTAGCTGTAGAATACCATTAGTAAGTGATATACCTACCATCATATTCGGAGCAGATGTGACCCACCCTGAAAACGGAGAAGATTCTAGCCCTTCAATTGCAGCTGTAAGTTCCTTATTTGAGGCCATGCTTCTTAATATCCTCTTTTCTGGTGTAGCAGGAACCTCAATTTCCTAATCTGACTGCAGGTAGTAGCTTCTCAAGATTGGCCTGAGGTGACAAAATACGCCGGTCTTGTTTGCGCTCAAGCTCATAGACAAGAACTTATACAAGATTTGTACAAGACATGGCATGATCCTGCACGTGGAACAGTTAGTGGTGGCATGATAAGGTATTCTTTCTATGAGTTCTGTTTTTAATTTTCAATGTATTTACTGTCTTTTGATGAAAGATCGCTTACGCTGGTGTTACTGTATCTATTTTGCAGGGATCTTCTTATATCATTCAGAAAGGCCACAGGCCAAAAGCCACAAAGGATAATCTTTTATCGGCAAGTCCCTTACTCTAAGTGCTTTGATAGATGACCCTACAGTGACTAACCTAAACATTTATTGAATTGTGCATTTTGAGACGTGCATTGTTATTAGTGACTTCTATTGTCGATTCGTATGATTTGCTTATTTCCCAGTCTTATAAGAGCATTTTGTGTGCAGGGATGGAGTGAGTGAAGGTCAATTTTACCAAGTACTGCTTTTCGAGTTAGATGCAATTAGGAAGGTCGGTGCTAATCCTGTCAATGCCTCTTCCTCTGGTTTCTACTTCACCATATATGATTTTAATCTGACGAAAAGTTCTTTCGTACAGGCTTGTGCGTCTTTAGAACCAAATTACCAACCGCCAGTAACTTTTATCGTGGTACAGAAACGACATCACACCCGACTATTTGCAAATAATCACAAGGACAGGAGCAGTATTGATAGGAGTGGAAACATATTGCCTGGTAACCTATCCTTCCGTCTTAGACACACTTTAGAGATATGGTCAAGCATCACGAATGCTTACCATCTTTTTCTTCTTCAGGTACTGTGGTTGATACAAAAATCTGTCATCCAACAGAATTCGACTTCTATCTTTGTAGCCACGCTGGCATTCAGGTATATAACCGAAACAACCTTTTTCCTCTGTTGGAATCATTTATCTACAAATGCTAAAAGCATGAACTTTTGTTCATCTTGGCAGGGTACGAGCCGGCCTGCACATTACCATGTTCTGTGGGATGAAAACAATTTCACAGCAGACGGAATCCAGTCCTTGACCAACAATCTCTGCTATACATATGCAAGGTGCACTCGTTCCGTCTCTGTGGGTAAGTGAAAAATGTAAATATAAAGTTGGGCTATAGTACTAAAGATAATATAAACCTCAAGAAAATGATGATCTCCAAGTAAAAGTTTTTGCATTTTTCGTGCATAACTAAGCTATCGTATGCCCATAGGTTTTGAAGTTGAAACATGAAAATTTGAGTTTTTGAACCAAATATTGTCATTGTATGTTTCAAAGTTTTGAACTTGCAGCTAAAAAGATTGGTTCTTTGCAGTTCCTCCTGCATATTATGCACATTTAGCTGCATTTCGAGCCAGATTCTACATGGAACCAGACATGCCTGAAACTAATTCAGGCAGCCCTCATCAAGGCAGCAGCAAGGCTATACGAGAGGCGGGTGTTAGGCCATTGCCCGCGCTTAAAGAAAATGTGAAGAGAGTGATGTTTTATTGTTAGGAAGAAGAGATAACAAGTGAGTAGCAAATGTAACAAATAGCAAGTAGGGAGGGGTTCAGTTCAGACCACATGCATCTTTGTTTGTAAATGTATGTTGATCATCCTAGGTTAATTTTCATGTTAGTTTTAATGATGTAAAGCGGCTTTATTTTCATTTAATGGTAATTAGTTTAGCATTGTAGCCAGGTTAATCCAATGTTCATCAAATCCAAGTAGAAATAACTCTTCCTACTACTGTCTTTTTTTCTTATATATGTCTCTTCTTTGATTTGAATTATTAGTAACTCGATTTTTTTTGGTTAAAATCAAAATTAAATTTATTTTAGGCGGTCTTTTAACTATTAAAATCAAATCAAACTAATCATCAAATGATTGGCTAGATGATTTTTTTTAAAACAAATTGGCAAACATTATTTGGCTGTGTAATAGCTGTTGATATATACATAGGTTTGCGATGTATAGCCACTAGAAATCAAGCCATTGGCATTGGATTTGTAAATCGATTCATAGTTTTTTGGGCACGATCAATCTCTATTCGAACTCTCTTTTACTCGTGGGATTACATGTTGAATTTGTCGATTATGTTATTGCCGTGGTCCTACTATGATGAATAAATACTTTTGTATTTAAAAGTATGAATTCACGATAATTGTACTGTCTTCAGATGCTAGGTCTGCCTCTTGCTTAATTATCGATTATGAGAGGAAAAGTGTAACACATTTCGATATGTAGAGGAAAAAAATCTAGTTATTTTTTGAAAGGTAATTCAGTTAATACTATATTTACAAAAAAAAAAAAATCCAGTATAGTTTCCCTAGGATGGAATAGTTGCACTTCAAATTCCTCAATTCATCTTATAAGATTTGGGCCCAGGGATAGTATATGAAACAAAATTTTGGGCCATCTAAAATAAATTGATGATATTTGAATTCAACTACAAGAATCACGGTTCAGGCGATAATCTTTATTTGTACGAATATCGAGTGCAAGTAAGTATTTTTTTGACATAATGTTAAAGAGAAATCAAATCATGTTTTTGGATTTAAGATTTATACACACTATAACAAAAATAATCTTTAGCGGCAGTAAGTATACACATTGACAAAAAGTGATAATGTTTTTACCAGAATTAGTTAATTGTCATTGGATCCAGTGTCGCTATAGCTTTTAGGGAAATGGAAAATTTCAAAGAGTTCTAATGCCACTAAATAAATTTTTTTAGTGGCAATTAAGCTATTGCTAAATGCAGCTAAATACACATTTTTAATGAGAATTAAGCTATTGCCATGAAATTAATTGTCGATACAAATCATTTTTGATGTAGTGACACATGAGTCTAATTGCATTATCCCGAAAGTTTCTGTTTTATTTTAAAAAATACTATTGTTATTGTTTAAAAATGGCGAGAATTTGACTAAGTTTCGGAAAATCAATTAATCTTATTATTTAAGAAAAATCGACTTTCCAAGTTACGGAGTCGCTACTTGATTTTTGATAAAATCAAGAAAAAAATTTCAAAAGATTTAAAACAGATTAAAAATCAATTGAAAAGGGTTCGAAGTTCAATGTACATTCCGAGAAGGTGTTAGGCACTCGAAATGTCCGCTAACTTGCGGTTGACCGGCGATTTGACTGAATGACTTTTTAAAAATTTAATTTTTACTTAAGTAAAGAGAAAATTCACTTTAATATTTTTTATTTCATTTTTATTTATCTATTCCTAAAGGGAGATACTTAAAGGGAATTAATTTAAGAAAAACTAAATAGTGATAATTGTAAATAAAATAAGTAAATAAAGTAGTAAACTTTAAAATAATAAAAAATGGCTACCCTTTAGGAGATTATTAAATTCTACCAAAATTAATTAATTCAAGTAATAATAAATAAAGAGGAGAAGAAAAATTTAAACTTGGGCCTTGATGCCCAAATTCATTCCATTGGGCTAAAAGCCCACCTGTCCTAGGCTAATTTCAAATATGGACTTGGGCCCTTTCAACATATTAAAGAATCCTGCATACAAAAAAAAACATATTGGACCCATTTGGACCTCTCAAGCCCTGAACCTGTTTGAATATACATTTCCGCAACTTTTCCCTATATTGCCCTACGTATTTGTACCTGTATCATTTTTAAAACTTACTTAACAAGTGTATATCGTCGCCCGATAATGTATATTAATGTATACGGGCTGCACCCTACGTCCTCATTGTTTGCCTAATTCCGAATTTTAATTAAAATCGATCTCCCTGTACGTTAACCTGCAACTCACATTTTTTTACACATATTTGTAGTATAACGTCTATGTATATCAGTGTATATAAGTTGTATATCAGCCAATTTTTTAACTTTCGAAAGTTGAAACTCCCTTTTTAGTAGCGTGTATTCACTGCCATCAATCCAGATTTCAAATGTGACCTCCTGTACATCTTTTGGCCCGTATATCAGTGTATACACTGTGTATATAGCTGGTATACAGCTTTCTGCAAATTCGATTTTTCAACACTGAAGCTGCTGGTTTCGCAACCTGTACGCCAGTTTTGAGGAATCTACGACTGGAGGAGAATGTTTTGAGCCTTCATGGCTCAGCGAGGAATGCGAGAATGGAATCTAAAGTGGACTCGAATCGATGCCACACACAAAAAAAATATAAAAAAAATTAGCAAGGTTGAATGACAAACATCTAAAAAAGAAGAAGAAAAAATAAAGTATTTCACCTTCTTCGGGGCAGCGAGCTGGAGACGAAACGAGCCGACTATGAGGACGATTCCACCAAAATAAGGCTACAAAACAAAGAAAAGAGTACCTCCCAAAAAAAATCGAAATTTAAATATATCCTATATCATTTTGTATGCTTCAATTCTATTTTTCTACCTCAAAACCTTTTATCTTTTAAGTGGTGTTGTAGCTAAATTTTTCAATATTAACTCAAGTTTCTCTTCTCTCCCTCTTCTCTCCTAACCAAAAAAAAAACATCTAAAAAAAAACACAAACTCAAAAAAAACCAACCCCCAAAACCCACACTTTCTCTCTTCCTCTTCCTCCTCTTTTATAAGACAAATTATGGCCAAAGAGGGGGAAAATTGTTTAAAATTTGAATTTTGAATTTTTGAATTTGAATTTTAAAATGGGTAAGGTTGGAGGGAAAGGGGAAAAAGGAAATTGGGCTTGAAGGGAATGGGGGTCGGGCTGGGTTTTTAAAGTGGGCTGCTGGCAATGGAATTGGGTTATTGGGATGGGAATAAGAAGATTGGGCCTGGGATTAATTTTAAGTTGGGGAAGGGGACAAAATGGGAAGTGGGCCGCCTGAATATTGAATGGAAGACCCAAATTTGGTTCTTCCAAATTAAAGGGAAAAATAGTTCAATTTAAATAATAGCCGATTGAATTAAAACGAAAACGAATTTGGTGTAAATTTATTAACGAGCTTATTTATTATTTAAATTGTAAAATAGTGATTCAAAAGTACAATTATAACTTAAATCAAACTAGTTTAACAAAACCTTTAAATGTATATTTTTTATGGTTTTTGAATAATCATAAGATATACTAATTATATACATAATTATGTAGAAAATATATTATCGAAAATTATGTTAACACGGATTCGAAGTAACATAAAATTCATGTATTATATATATATATATATATATATATATATATTATATTTTTTTTTTAATTTTCGCAAGATTTATAAAACTACTTAACTTAAGTAATTTGAAAAACTTAGGAAGCTCGCTAATTAATTTATACCGACGCGGGTCAAAAATTGGGTGTCAACAGCTGTCCCTCATTTTACTTGGGTTGATGCAAGCAACTC
>CM064971.1:79144580-79220579 GCA_032847665.1 Solanum chilense
CAACGAAACCCCGAGAAAAAGTAGAAGATTGAATGAAGAAGCAAGCTCAGACGATTTTCATGCTCCATCTTTCAAAATTTTATCACAAACACAATCTCAACCTTCATCTGTTAAAGTTAAATCTAGGGGTGGGCATAAACACCGAAAAACCGAAAAACCGAACCGAACCGAAATTTTTCAGAATTTCGGTTTCGGTTTTTCGGTTTTCGGTTCGGTATTCGGTTTATTTTTTTGTATTTTCGGTATTTCGGTTCGGTTTTCGGTATATATTAGTTTGAAATTCGGTATTTCGGTTTAAACCGAAATATTATATTATAATTTTTAAATTATATTATATTTAATAATTATTAATATTAAATAATATTTTTTTTAAAATAAGGAACCCTAATAGCTAACCCTATCAATTATCATACTTTCTACTTTTCTACAGCCTCCACTCCTCATCCTCTCCTCTTCATCAATCATCCTCTCCTCTTCATCAACTCAAAACTTTAACTCTTCTTCCTCTTCTTTTCTCCTCTGATAAGTTCTTTTTTGCAGGTTGTTTGCAAGAAGCCCAAGAAACGTGGAAGGTATTTGTTATTTTTTTTTTTTTTATGTAGTTCCCCTCCTCAATCTAAAGTGTGATAATTAAATTCACTAAGATTGCTTGTATAATGTTGTTGTAGCTGTAAAAAGAAAATGGCAATGATGCATAATCTTTATGGTCAAATTGATTTGGCAACATCTGCCAAATATCAGTGTAGTTTTACTGATTCATATTTGTTGTATATTAAAGTTATTACCCTTTAATGTTCTGTTAAACTCATTTGAATATGTTTGTGATTGATTTGCTTCATTTCTTGTTGGGCACAGTCTCTTCCAAGGTTATTAGTTGAAAAATCAAACAAAATTGAATTTTTTTTTAAAAGCCCACTAAACAGTCCCATTAAAAAACCGAAATAAAAAACCGAACCGAATTATTAAAAACCGAACCGAATTAACAAAAACCGAACCGAACCGAAATATTTCGGTTCGGTATTCGGTACGCAATTTACAAAAACCGAAAACCGAAAAAACCGAAAAAAAAAAACCGAACCGAACCGAAAAACCGAATGCCCACCCCTAGTTAAATCTAGATCAGGGAAATCAACAATAGAAAAAAAAAACAAACAAACATCCAAAGGAAAACGAGAAGAAGAGAAAAGGGAAAGAAAAGAAAAATGTAGATGAATCTGAGAAAAGGACGAAAGAAATAGGAAAGAAGAGGAAAGGAAAAGAAATCGAGGAGTCATCTGATTCTGAATCTGATTTTGTGGAAGAGTTGATAAAATCAAAATCCAAAAAACCAAGAGCATCTGAAATCGATACTTCACATTTACAAGAAGAAGAAGAAGAAACAGTTAAACCCAAAAAAGTTCAAAGGTTAGTAAAAGTTAATTTTTTTAAGATTTTTTATGTTCTGTTATTTTATTTTTTGTTATTTGGGTATAAAATAGTTAAAATATAAATTTTGTGTAAATAAATAATGTATGAATTGTGTATGATTCACTGTATGAAATTACAGATCTCTTCATATTACAATATCAATTGCTGAAACATGTATTTTTTATGTATGATTCACTGTATGAATTGTATATGATTAAATGTATGAATTGTGTATGATTCACTGTATGAATTTTATATGATTCACTGTATGATTCACGATATATATAAAATGTGTATAAATTTTTTTTGTATCAAGTTTTTTGATACTGTTGAATAGTAATATCCATAATTAGTTATACTTTATGTTTTGATTTGTATATTTTGGTGTTGAATATATTGTGTATGAAAGAATGTTGTAAGTTTGTTTGAAATGTGTATGATTATATTGTATTATGTTTTGTATACTATGTGTATGAATTATGTATTTTTCAATATTATGTTGTAAGTTTGTTTGAATTGTGTATGATTTACTGCATTATGTTTTGTATACTATGTGTATGAATTATGTATTTTTCAATATTATGTTGTAAGTTTGTTTGAATTGTGTATGATTCACTGTATTAGTTTTGTATTACATGTGTATGAATATGTGTATGATTAATGTATTTAATTTTTACAATTTTTTAGGAGAAGAAGACACAAACACATTTGTCTTCATGTATTAACATGAATGTGTTTGCGGATTTGTTGACCTTTTTAGGTCAAGATAAGTTTCAACAATTTCTAGATGAAACACCTTTTGGATTTTTTTATAGCATCACATTAAAATCCAAAGTCAATTGTTGAGACACTTATTTATAATGAGGAATGAAAATGTTAGGGATGACTTTGGCATTATGGAAAATCAAAGAATGATGAAGGCGCAATCAGTGAAAGTGAAGTTACAGGAACAGTTGCTAGCAAGAAGGGTGGACCTCGAACTCATAAAGAACAAGTTATGGACACCACCAATTATCCTACTTCAAAATTCCGTATCAGGAAGTAGAAATCTTCATGGCTCAATGTACATTTATTTGAATGACTTGTTTTTTTTTTAACTTATGAACAATTTATGTATTTTCCCAATTTTTTTATTATGACTACTCTGATGGTTTTATATAAATTACTACTGATTATTACTAAATGTGTCTCACTTTAACATATATGAACACTGTATGAATCATGTATGAAAATCATATGAATTATGAATGTCATATTAAAATTTGATATATAGTACATAGTAATGTTAAATTATTCCATAAATTTGTTTTGCATGAATACTATACACTTTCAAATACAAACAGAAATCATTTGCCACCATGTTTAATTAAAATTGACACAATTTTCTCCATCAAATCAAATCTAAACTTTTTCAACTTTCAATTTTAATTGTTTTTCCAAAAAAAAAAACCATAAAATATGACAGAATTCGAATATATGAATATAGTTCAATTTCTGGAAAAAAAAATGATACACGTTTATGGAAAGAAAGATAACATAATACAATTTTTTAAGGATAAAAAATCAAAAATAATTACCATTAAAAACGGATTGAGATAATTAAGGTGCATATCTATAATTAATATATGTTAAAATCCCTTAAAAGGTGCACATTTTGTTATCAGTTAATAACAGTAACTACATTCAAGGAAATTATCCAATTTTAATTATTCATTTTTTAATTTTATTTTTCGTCCTATTTAGAATAAATATTTACAATATTTTAATTTAAAGAAATGCTATAAGTTGATATATTAAATGTTATAGAATGAAAATCAAACTCTTATGCCATAACTTGAGAATATGACTACATAATATGCTATATACCTAATTTACACTTATTTAAATGAGTCTTCTATTCGTTATCTCACAGTGAATTTAAAAGATATGAAACAATATAATTTAAGTAACAATCAAAACAAACATTATATTTAAACTAACAATATAATATAATACAATACAATACAACCGGTCAAATAAAGTGTTAACCTCCAATAGCCATATGTTCACATACTGTAGCTAATGTCAATTAATTTGCTCTATACAAACCTTTGATTTTTCCTTGTCAACCACGGCTATGAATTAACCCATCTCATACGTGAAATTGCTTATTTCAAAGAACTTATTTTACATGTCATACATTTTCACACATGTAGCTTATTTCAAAATATAGCGAAATATATTGTATTTACACGCAAAATAATTTCATTATATCTATATGTTATTGTATGAAACTTGTATTTGATGAGATACACATTAAAGACGCCTCACCCACCATAAAAAATTACTTGTATATCATTATATTTTATGAGATATATTCGTATTTCAAACATGAAATAAGAAGATATGTATATTATGTGTATTTTCTATTAAATTCAAACTCTCGTTATAAATTTTGTGTATATTTTAAAGTAAACATTTTATTGTTTCGAGTAAATACAGAGGCACATACAAGGGGTCATTGCGTTCACGTAAACTCATGCTTCGATCTCTTCTAAAAATCATGATGTGTGAATTCACACGAATAATCATATAGTGCAATGATGATTGGATGAACCTCTCCAAGTGAAGTTAGAATCTTATTTTATTTTTCTTTCTAAAATTATGTGACACGGCTTTGGGTAGCACTTTATGTATATATTTATGTATATATGCACACTATTTGAATATATTATACTTCATTCTGGACCTAAAATTTAATAATTTTTTGTGATAAAAATGTATATGTCAAATTGATAAAAGCTATATCTAGATCAATCTTTTCATAATATTAAGACGTATATGTCAAAACGTTTTGTTTGGTACAAACTGTGTGGCTCATGTGTGACAAGTTACAATTTATTGTCCCTCCTTTTGGAAAATACTTGGAAGACGCAAATTAAATTGAGAATAGACATTATTTTATTACTTATAAACAACCATTGAGTGATTAAAATAATAATCTTTATATATATATATATATATATATATATATATATATATATATATATATATATATATATATATATATATATATATATATATATTATGTTCATTGATTCCAAGTAAATATGATTAATCAAAAATAATTTTTTTTCATGAGACAGTAATAAAGTCTACGTATATTCTATTTTAATATATTTGCGGCACGTTTTGGCAATTATGTTCACACTTCACACCAAAATAACTCTAATTCTCTGTTGGATCAAGCTTTTGAACTTCATTTAATCTTCAGAAATTGTTTTTAAGAACCTAAAAAAAAAATTGTCCCTCAAAGCAACTATTTGAAAAGCATTTTTGAGAAGAAAAAAACAGTTAGAAACACTTATCAAAAATTTGATAAAATTCAAATTATTTTAAAATAAATTAATATTTAAAAGTTTGATCAAACACGCTATGATTAGAGATAAAGTTAGGCACATTTTTGCCATGTTCACACTAATAGGAAGCAAGTTTACAAATCAAGTGTCCTTTGTTTCCTTGGACCTTCTACTTTCACTCTCAAAGAATGAAGTTTTAGGACTATAAAGGTTATTATATAAAATTAATTAAAGGCATGTTGTCTTATTAATTTCTTGTCTGGATATTTCTAAGAATTTTCTTACCTTTTGGTAAAACTGTGTAATTAATTCATCTGTTTTAAGTTTGAAACTTATAAAATTATTTAATTTACTAGTTGAATCAAAATATTGATAAGCTAAGAACTAAGACATTAGTATTATTACTAAGATAATGGTAGTAATGAATAACATCTCCATTTGCCAAAGGCTTAAAATTAGTGGTAACTTTAGGCCTAAAGCAAAACTAATTAAATTCTCTATTTTAAAATAAGCGTTATTTTAATAAAAATCAGTTAATGAAAAATTAATAAATATAATATGAGATTTAACCTATATTTTATTTTTTTAAAATTAAAAACTATTAAACAGATGTAGTATGACGATATAATTGAAACATATTGATTTTTGTCTTTTAGTTTCTAACAAGTACTTTGGGAGTAGGGACAAAGAATTTTGGCTATAATTAACACTTATTTCGAATTTCGAAAAGAAAAGAATATCATGTTATAAATATGTAATTTTTAAAATTAAAAATTCACGTTTTTTTCTTTCGAAAACATCATTTTAAAAAAAATATATGATAATAGTATCGATATTTTTGCCACGTTTTTGGTCATGTGCATACTACTATTTAGCAAGTGGGGGATCGTTTTGTTACTGGTTAGAATTATGTAGGTATTAGTTATGCAGGATTAAGTTATGCAGATAGTAGTTGTGCAGGTTTAGTTATATAGGTATTAGTTATGTAGAATTTAGTTATGCAGGGTTCAGTTATGTTGAGTTTAATTATGCGGGTATTAGCTATGCGGATATTAGTTATGTAGGTATTATTTTGTTATGTAGAGATTATAATACATGAATTATTAACTATTGAATATAAAACTTGTTGTAAATTATTAATATATATTATTTACAAAATAATAATACATGCTAATAAAATGTAGAATATATTGAATAATATATAATGCTAATATTGATTAGCATATGTACTGTCAAAAAATATACAA
Source organism: Solanum chilense (assembly GCA_032847665.1). Taxonomy (NCBI): domain Eukaryota; kingdom Viridiplantae; phylum Streptophyta; class Magnoliopsida; order Solanales; family Solanaceae; genus Solanum; species Solanum chilense. Next base: position 79,150,573 of record CM064971.1, read on the forward strand.
TTAAATTTTTAATATTAAAAAAAAATTATATTTGCATAAATAAATAAAAATGGCAAGTATATAAATTGAAATGAAAATAGTCTATATTATATAATAGGAAAACAAAAAAGTTTTCAATTAAAAAAAAAGAAATAAAAATGATCTATATATAAAAAGAAATAAAAAATAAACATAATAGGAAACTGTAAAGTTGCCAATTAAAAAAAATTATAGGATAAATGTGTAATTTGTCATTTTAATACATGTATAACTAATATCCATATAATTTATTATACCGTCTACCCTGCATAATACATGTATAACTAATACCCATAAGTTATGTTTGTATTAATTATGTAGGACTACAAAAAATGCAACCAAACACCATATAAATTAATACATATTCAACTTTTACACAACATTTAAATTCTTAACCAAATATGGTATAAATTATGTTAACTTTTATACCTAACACAAAACTTCTACCAAACATATTAAAACTAATGTAACTTTTAATATATGTATAAGATGTTTCTTATACAATAACTAAACAGTTCCTAACAGTGTAGTCTTCACACGTAAGGGGCTTCTTCTGGTTGTTTGACAATGAAATTCATAATCACTATCTTTTGAGTATTCACATGTTAAATGGTAAATTTCATTTCAATTTAGTAATTCGTGAATCGTATGATAGAAATAAATTATATTAGGTAAATTTTGTGCATTAAGCTTAACCGGATAAATATGCAAAAAAAAATCAAACTTAAAACTTTTTATTTAAAAGATCACATGTTCAATCAACTCGATTATGTACAGATAGACAAATGAGATCTTTATTCATCCATAAACTTGTGTATATTATATTCCTTAATTTTTTTCTAATTTGAGTGGATCAAGATCATCCTATTTAAGGGTAGTTGACCATACATTTTTTTTCCTTTTCCCACCAATCTCTCTTTTAATTTTCTAAGTGACGGCCTCTTAATTTTCCACAAAACTAGTCCATCTAATTATAATAAATATCTTAGGTCTAGAACCTCTTGACCAAACATGCATTAAGGACATCTACTATATTTTTATATTATATATTTAAAAATATAGTTTTTTTATAATTTATATATAAATTTCACTATAACAAAAATAAGTTTTAACATTAAATATTGATATTAATAAAGAGTGGATAAGTCTTTATCGGCATTAGTTAAGCATCTTTAGAACCAATGTCGTTAAAGGCTTTAAGGACATATACAAATAATGTTAATTGCAGCTAAAAAAATATTTGACGACAATTAATCAACAGTAATTAAAAATTAATTATCGCTAATAATTATTTTTGACATAGTGTTTGGACGATAGAAATTCGACTCCACTAGCTCTATCCCTGCTTATTGGGGTTGCACTATTAAATAAATACTATTTTTTCATTGAAATTTCCTACTAAAAATGTTCGGTAACTATTTTTTATAGATATTTTAATTAAATTGAATCAATGAGAGAGAGAGAGAAAATAATATTATCACCTTGAAAACAATAATTAGAAACTTTCCATTATTTTAGTGTGTTTTTCATCATGGGTAATGCATGAAAATGTTATAGTACTTTATAAACAATTTTTTTATTTATTTGTGGTCGAAAGAAATACACCATTTCTAGAAGTGTATGTGTACTAATATATCTAAAATTGAAAATACATAAAAGAAAATAATTCTTGATTTTTAAAAGAAATTCATACAAGTATATTCACACTCATGAGACTTTGATTTTTCTTCATTGAAATGTCAACTAAGTTCACTTTAAGTCGAAAGTAAAATGGAGTAGTTGATTATTAAAGTCAAAATGTGCGTCAAAATACTCTATTATCATATACTCTACTATATATATATATATATATATATGGTAGTAAACGCAAAATTTATTATAAGCGGCATTAATATTTAAAAATAAATAACTAATATAATAGTATTATATTAATTAAAATTATTTAAAGCATATTAAAAACACAAATGAAGTAAACTACAATAATTTATTATTGTTTTCAATATCAATAACCATTTAGAGACGTATTATCAAATTTTGAAAAGAAGAATAAAACATGATTCTAACTCCATTTAGAGAGTTTCATCCAATCATCATTATAGTATCTTGATAAATATATGAATTATTGACCTGTTAAAAAAATACTTGAAAGTCAACTGCTCAATTCTCATGTGTTATCTCAGTTCATAATATTAATATTATTTTTTTCTTCTAAGAATTTTCATTTGATGTAAATGTGCACTCACAAGGTCGTATGTAGTGTTTACTTTGGTTTTGAAGCGTGTTATTCATTTTGTAATGGTCAACTAACGCCTATTAATTGCATAGATTTTCTTTGGTGAGCAACATGTATAAAATTATTGAGTCAATTTTCTTAATGGTCACGCGACTTAATTTGATATATTATTTATATTTCATTTATGATCAAAATATCACTCAATTATTACTATTTTCCTCTAAATATGCTTTGATACTTCAGAATTATTACTATTTTCCTCTCCTAGTTGGCATGACATATCATTAAAATCTTTTTTTTTTTTAAATAATAGACCAATTTAATTCATTAAATCTATTTAGCTAAAATAATGATCATATTATTTTTAAAAAATAAAATAAATTAATTTATTTAGAATAAATTTTCATACTTAAGAATTTTTTTATCATAATTAAACTTTTTATTTTTTAATGTTATGAAGAATGAGTTTTTAAAACGTACTATAATATCATCAATTTTAAATACTTATAAACACATACATTAAAAAAAAATTGATATACAAATCACTCATTAATGATAATTCACATTAATTAATCATAAATTGTATAATGAATCAATAATATTATAGGTCAATTAAGTATTACAATAATATAAATTGTGTATTTGAAATTCATGCTTACAATTTTTTTTTTGAAAAAATAGAAAGTGAATAACATTAACTTTTTCCAAAAAGAAAAAAAAACAAAATATCTCAAAAGTCTCCTTCTATTCTAGATTTCTAGTTAATATGTCATGTCATTAAATCATCATTTTAAAAATAATAGACCTAATTCATCAAACTTATGTCTCTAATACAAAACAAATATATAAATTACATGAGAATGTATGAAGATTATAAAAAAAATAATCTAATTTCTGTATATATTTTTACCAAACAAAATTCAAAAAAAAAAATCTCCATGCTCAATTATTATCTGGTAATTTTAAAAATTCTTAAGTAAATTATTTAAAAATTTAAAGTAATTTTTCACAAAAGTATTCAAATAAATTTGTAATGTTGACTAAAAAAGGTAGGTAAGAAAGAGAAATTATTATTTAACTTCTTAAATTGAATTTTTATTTTATTCTCTTATCCAATATTATATTATATTTTAACTTTTCATACAATCAAACACCGATATATACTTTTATTTCATCCCAAATTATAATTTATAGGAGATTAATATACTGATAAATCAAGATGAATTTTTTTTTTTTATATAAATTCTTATTCACTTTTTATTTTTTATTTTTTTTAAAAAAAGACACTGTAAGTATATGCAATTTCAAAGCACCTAATTAATTATTTTTAATCATTAATTGGCCTTTAATATTATTAATCTGTTATATAATATGTGATTAATTGCTGTAAATTGACACTCCTAAGTGATTCATATATCAATATTTTTGAATATATGTGTTATTCAAAATTGATGATACTATGGTAAGTTTTTAAGAAGGCATAATACATAAATGTGTTATTTAACTTTGTTTCAAATCACATTAATACCCTTCAACTTTTGATGTGCACAAATAGACACTTAAACTTGTATAAAGTTGAACAAATAGACACATGTCATCCTACATTTCATTTTTTGTCATACGTGGTGTCCTACGTGTATTGTGCTATGTAGGACTCATGTGTTTATTTATTTAAATGTTGGATAGTTAGAGTGTCTGTTTGTGCGTTATGAAAGTTGAAGGTCAAATTTAAAATTTAAAGCCAAATTTAAAGTCCAATATATGAATTATGCCTTTTAAAAACTATTTGTCATAGCATAAAAATAATTATGATAAAAAATTCTTAAGTATGAAAATTTCTTCTTAATAAACTAATGTATATTTTTTAGAAAATAATAAGATCATTATTTTAGTTAAGTGAGTTTAATGAATTAAATAAGTCTTTCATGTTTTTATAAAAAAAAAAAGATTTCAATGACATGACATATCAACTAGGAGAGAGTGACACTTTTGAAGTGTTAAATATATTTGGAAGAAAATAGTGATAGTTAAGTGATATTTTGGTTCTAAATGAAACAAAAATAATATTTCAAGATAAATCCCTAAACTTGGATGACCATTTTGGGAATTAACTCTAAAATTATTTTTAAAAGTCAATTATTCAACCCTGACTTTTAAAAACTAATCAATATTATTATAGAATTTTTTGGTAAAAATTTATGACATTAACTTGAAATTTTTACTCGATGATTATAAGATGTGAATCTAAGAGAGACGATCGAATCCACACGCCTTATTTCATTTCCATCTCATAGGTTTTCAACATTTTTAAGTATTTTTTTTTTTAAAAAAAAAATAGTGTTTCGCTTTTTATTTACAACTTGTCACGCTAGTTCATACTTTAGTTCACAATTAATTATTTATATGACATATAGAGTCCAATTTGTGTTCATATTTTTTAGTACTTCCTTCTTCTACTTTTATTTTGTTATGTTATAATTTTCGAAAGTTAATTTAAATAATTTTTAAAGTTATAATTAGATTATATTAATTTGATATTTTAAACGAAAATTCAGATATTTCAAAAACTATATGAAAAGTGATATAAATTGTAATTTTTTGCATATCAATATGATAAAAAATACATATTAACATATTACTTAAAATTCTTAAAATTTAACTCTAAAAAAAATTATGACAAATAATAGTGGACAAATAGAATACTTTTTTAATTATTTGTCGCACTACCTTTAGCAACAAAAAAAAGTTAGTGAGGTCTTTATTTATCGATAAAAAGTTTGTTAATTCCTTGAATTTTTCTAATTTTAGTGCATAAACTAAAATCATCCTATTTAAGGGTGGCTAATCCTCGTAATTTCCACAAAATTAGTCAATCCAATTATCCTATTATCATGTCTAGAACCTTTTGACCAAATATTATTATTCTAAGTTGAAAATTATACTGATGGAGTAATGGACTAATTATCACTCTAAAAATAAATAAAATACACACACGGGTGTTGATTACTAGGGTTTGATTTTATGTATAATCAGTTTGGTTTATTGAGTTTTTAAAAAATATGCTATATTTATAATTAAAACAAGAAGATATTTTTATTGATTTTTTTATTCAAACAAGAGGAAAATATTCATAAAATAATTATATAACTTCTCCAATCTCCAATGATTTGATGCAACAAGAAAATAATGTAACACTGCAAAATGCTCATAAAAAAATAGTAATTAACGTGAGAAGAATATTCAAGTGCCAACACAAATAAAAAAACTAAGACAATGATGTAAATTGATCGCTAAAGGGCAAATGTAATAACCAATAAAGTATTGTCTTTGTTCTAATTATTTGTTCATTTTTCTCTTTTTTAGTTGTCCTTAATTATTTTTCTATTTTGATAAATCAAGAAATCACAAATTTTTTCTTACCTATTATACCCTAATTATTTACTTTGAAAAAGATAAAAAAATTTGAAAATTTGAAAATTTTAATTTATCAACTTCATAACTAATAGGAATAAAATAATAAATTTATTGTGTTAATAATTGTTTATTCAATAAGTGTAATAGTTAAAAAGTAGACAAGTAATTCGAGATAAAAAAAGTATTAATATTAATATTCAATATTTATATAGAGTAAAATAGCAAATTACTATTGTTGATGATTTTCCCAATAACTTAATATTAAAAAATTAATATTAATATAATAATTAAATAATTTTTTTATATAATCATTCAAATCTCATTAACCCAAAAACAATAACTAAATAATATTTTCAGATTCAGCTTATTGATTAATTTAATTTTTACACACTCTAACTTGTCAGATATATTTCTCCTCTTTTAATCAATGATGAAAATAAAAAAGATCAATCATGTGTATATAATATACTGTAATTTTTTTGAAAAAATAAAATAAATCAAATGAACCAATTTGTTCCTTTATGTTAAAGAATGACTAAAGTTCCACATCGGTGATTAATGAGATGGGTGGACTCTTTATAAGGCTTGGGCAATCCTCCATCCTTTGAGCTAGCTTTTGGGGTGTGAGTTAAGCCTAAGACCTAATTTCACATGGTATCAGAGCAGGGCCCGTCTCATCCGATGTTGGGGTCCCCAAAATTAAAATTGCCCACGCACCAGATGCTAAGCACTGGGCGTGAGGTGGGGTGTTAAAGAATGACAAAAGTCCCACATCGGTGATTAATGAGATGGGTGGACTCTTTATAAGACTTGGGCAATCCTCCATCCTTTGAGCTAGCTTTTGGGGTGTGAGTTAGGTCTAAGACCTAATTTTACATGGTATCAGAGCAGGGCCCGTCTCACCCGATGTTGGGGTCCCCAAAATTAAAATTGCCCACGCAGCAGATGCTAAGCACTGGGCGTGAGGAGGGGTGTTAAAGAATGACAAAAGTCCCACGTCGGTGATTAATGAGATGGGTGGACTCTTTATAAAGCTTGGGCAATCCTCCATCCTTTGAGCTAGCTTTTGGGGTGTGAGTTAGGCTTAAGACCTAATTTCACACTTTACCTCCGCCCTTGCTTATTAGATTTATAAACTATAATGTCTTTTCAGAAAATTAAAAAAAAAAAACCTATAAAAGAAACTATTTGATTTTTCTTGCAAGTCATCACACACTCTTTCTATTTATTTATGTTTTATATAAAAAATATTATTTTGGCATGTTAGTGACATATATCATGGCTCATTTTGGACTTCAATTTTTCAATTGGAAGTAAATACAGTTGATTTTTCTTTCTCCTTTTTTTCCAACAAATTTATCAGTAAAGTCAAAAATGTATGTTACCTAGATAAGCTCAGTTTATTTTATCATTAACTAAATGTCAACTTATGACAAAGAAATGATTACAACAGCTACCAGAAGGTCATTTATCTCTTCTTCTTTTCTTTTTTTTCCATTTTAAAGTTATATTCTATTTATTTATTTTTAATTGTCATATTATATTTTCGAAAGTTAATTTAATTAATTATTTTTAATTTAAATCAGATTATATTAAATTAAAAAATTTAGATATTCAAAAAATATATTAAAATTACTATAGATTGAATTGTTTACAAATTAATATAATGAAATAACATATCATAAAATGTGAGTCAAAATTTTTGTATATAAAAAAAAATTATGACAACTAAACGCGAATGAAAGGAGAGGAAGTACTACTCCCTTCATTGTTTTTAATCATAATTACCTTTTTGAGAATCAAACAATCTGGACTTTGATTAACATTTTAATAAATATTTTTTTATTATAATTTAATTTAAATTTAAAATTTATTCAAATTGATTCTCTAAAAATTAACATGACAATTAAAAAAATAATAATAAAATAACATGTAAAAGCAATATTTTCTTATTAATATGATTGGGCTGAGCCAGTCATACCAGATCAGTCGACTCTCATGTGATTTTGAGCCCAAATTGGTCTACTACAGACATCATGCTCTTGTCCACTTTTGAATTAGCATACCTATTAAGAAAATAATAAATGACATAGTGAGTTTATCATTTGTCTCTATTAGTTATGAAATGAATAAAAAATTATATACTTTTAAAAGTAATTAGTCACTTAATTACTGTATAATAGGTATAAAAAATTGTCCTTTCTTTATTTATTAAAATAGATAAGTAATTAGGGATAATTATAAAAGAAAGTGAATAAGTAATTAAGGGGAAGGTAAAATTATGCAAAAATATAGGAGCAGTGGTGTGTGGTGGTAGGTATAGAGAAGACAAACAATGAACGTCAGAAACTACTCTTTTCACATTTCATATTTTTTTGGTAAAGATTATATAAATTTTATAATGTTAAGAGTTAATTAAGTCACATTTAAATTCTTTTCTAAATTATTAAAATTTCTTAAATTTATAGGATCTCAAATACATCAGAAAACATGAGATACATAGCATATAGATTCAGAAAAGACACGTTTGTTAACGGGGATATATGCAAAAAGGGAGAAATATATTTAATAAAAAATAAAATGGAAAAATTACTTGAATGAATACTTTTTAATAAATAATTGTTAATTTTAGCGATACTTTTTATTTATTATTATTTATAGTAATAAATAACAATACTATGATAATATGCAATATGTATTAAAAGTAAAATTATGTGTGCAATATATATGTCTTACATTTGTCTTATATGTGTGTTATAAAATATTTCATAAAATGTTCTCTGTAATATAAATTAAAATTGTATTAAAGATATATTAAAAGTGATCAAGTGAAAAAAATTGTTAACAGTATAAATAATAAATAACCTTTTGATATTGTATATTTATATAAATTTCCCAAATAAATTTATATTCGAAAGGTGATTGATGTATTCGAGAAAAAAGATGGAGGAAAGGCTCAAAATAATCCCTCATCTTTAGGTTAAGGTTCAAAGTGATTTTTGAATTTTCGCATGAAGCACTCATAGTCCCTCATGTTTGCAATATTGGTGCACTTTTGATCCTATCCAAAAATTTTGCCTATTTTTTAACGTTAATTTTCTCCAAAATTTTATATAAGGAATGTTCAATAGTCTTTTTATACATTTAACAGAAATAATAACTCCATTTGAGAGAAGGTGATAAGAAAAACACTTATTCTGTTCACTAGAAATATTACTGCAGCTAAACTAAGATCATTTTAACGTGTGACTTTGCAGGAAAAGAAAAAATGTACTATTGCGCGTGAAATTATCGTGATGAACCTCTAGACTTTACCTGCAATACGATTTCTATTAAACAAAACAAAGTGTTTTTCTTCTCACATTATTTGATATGGAGTTGTTATTTCTACTAAATATATAAAATGACGATTGAACATCTCGTACATAGGTTATGGATAAATCAATGCAAAAGAAATAGGTAAAATTTTGAAGGAGGACCAAAAGTGCATCAATATTACTAACATAAGAAACTATTAGTGCACCATGTGAAAATTCAAGAATCACTTTGAGCCTTAACCCAAAGAAGATGAACTATTTTGATCATTTTCTCGTATTTAGACTATATTCAAATACTTTTCAAATAATATATTATTACTTATATATCGATCACAAGACAATAGTAATTTATCAAAGTATTAATAATTTTAAAACCAATCATGGACAAAAAAGATATAGTTTATCAAGTAAGTTTATGTCAATCACATAATAATTTTTAAATGATCAATTATGGACACACAAAAATATTCCAAACTTTTCCTGTTTATTATTACATCATATGGTGACACAAGTAGAATGACACTTATTAGATGACTAACCTATATTCGTGTAAACGGAATAAAGCACCAATTCAAATATTTAATGGTATATATTCCTATCCCTTTTTACTAATTTAAATCCCTTGTAGACATAAATAATATTTTAATATTTAGCAAGTCCTAGTTAATTTGCTCATAATTAGTACAATAATTTTCATTGATTGAATTTCTATCTGATATATTTTGAATTTCTTAATAAAAGTGTATCTTCATCAACCAAATTAATTACTAGTTTCATTGAGTAAAATCTTCAACTTTTCAAAAATATTTGAATAAGTAAGCAAGCGTGCAAATATGAATTGAGTAATATTTGATAAAAATATTCAAACTTAAAACTAAAATTATGTTAAGACATGCGTTTTTTATTTATTAATTAAATTCAAAGTTTCATAAGTGAGGAGATCTTTTCACCCGAATTAATCATTTTCCAAAACTAACAAAATATGGTTTAAAAATGTTCTTTGAAAAAAAGATTAGATTATTTTAGTATACTTTTTTACTCAATAAGGACAAAAAAAAAAAACAATTCCAAATTTGATTTCTCTTTTTTTTTTTTAATTTATAAGACTCACTTTTCATTTTATTCCGTTCCAAAAGAATAATAAATTTCTATAATTAATACTCTAAAATTTTAACTTTAAAATATTTATTTTACATATCATAAATTTTTATAACTTTTTTTTTTAAAAATCTGGTATTTAAATCAAATTGTATCACATAAATTAGGACAGAAAAATAGTAATACTATTTTAGTTATTTCGTCATATGATGACATAAGATGAATGACACTAAAAAAAAGTAACTTGAGAAACTCCATAGATACTACTAGGAAGGTGGCAAGAAAGCTCATCAAACACAAGCCAAAGATTCACCACAATCTAAAAGATTATAAATATAAAACCATAGTATATATCAATTTATAATCAACACAAACCACATATATCACATATTCTATCAAAGACTCTCTTAAAGTCTTTCTTCTCAAAAATAATAGTATTAGAGACCATGTTTGGCTCTTCCACTTCCCAAGAAACAACAAATGTCATTTCTCATCAACATTATCAAACCATAAACCCTAATTTTTATGATTTTCATGATCCTCTCATCAACATGAATCAAGATCATGTCCATAATAATAATTATAATAAGTATCAAGATTATGACACTTCGTTTCTTGATTTGTTAGTTGATGGTGATCAAGAATATTATTCCAATTACACAAACAACAATGCTTCAATTTATTTAGAAAATCCCTTCAAGCAACAAGAGATAAGTAGTAGTACCTATAGTACTAGTGGAAACTCATCATCAGCTAGTTCATTTGATGCCACACCAACACATGTTCACATGAATAATGAGTAAGTCACTAATCTATGTAGACAGTGCTAGAGTTATGATTTTGAGTTTAAAACATCATTCTGAATAGTAAATAAAGCATTCTGACTAAATTATTGATACTTAAAGTGGATCTACTAGCTATAACTTTTGAGTTTTGTTGAACCTTAAATCGAAGTTATAGTTCTATCTCTATAATAAGTAGATAGAGTAATTAATAATAAGTATTGATAATTATTCAATGATTTTGTTGGTTCATTTATTTATTTATTTATTTATTATTTACTTGTTTGTTTGGTTTTGATTTATTTATATAGAAATTCAAGCACGGGGATTGAGAAAGAAAAAAAAGGTGAAAAACATGCAATTGCTTTTAGAACAAAAACACAACTTGAGACCTTGGATGATGGATACAAATGGAGGAAATATGGGAAGAAGAAAGTAAAAACCAACATAAATCTAAGGTAAACACTATTTTAGATGCTTAGATTTACATCAATTAAATAAATTATAATGTTTTGGCTCAAATTAAGTCTTATATGTATTATTTATTATTTACTATTTTTGCTTTTAAAGGTGGACTACTTTAGAAAGATATATATTCTAGGATTATTTTAGAAACACTAAGTATAACAAAAGTTTAATTATTGGGTGCTAGCTAGAAGCCTTTGATATATGTTTACTTATTTAACATACAATTAGTAAAATCATAATCTCAAATTAATTGATTGAAATTCAACTTTTTACTCTAGTAGCCCTAGCTAGAGACATAAAATGTATAGATTGAGAAAATATATTTAATATATATAATATATAGTGGTCCTATATATTATGGTCTAATTAGACTGCTCTATTGAGTCACATGACTATGAAAATGTTCTTTTCATCCCAAAAAAATTGAAACATATGCTTATCATCCAAAGAGTTGTTTATTTATAAAAAGGGAGAGTTTATAATTATTTTTTTTAATGTATAAATGAGTTAAAGTTCTTGAAATTTTTTTAAGAAATTGAGAAAATAAATTTTATAAATAATATTTTATATAGATAATATTAATCTATCGTTGATTTCATAAGTAATATTCGTGTTAAACAAATTTTTAGTATTCAAGAATATTTTTAATACTTTAACTGATTGATAAATTATTTATAGTCAGCTAATTCAAATAAACTCGAAGAATGTAATAAAACAATAATTCTTAAAGTTGAGGTTGAGAAAATATTCTTGACGATCTACTTGTTAATTTACAATATATATCTTGTAGACTTTGACTAGTAAGTCCACCATTAATTTACATAGATATATGATGCATTTATTCTTGTCGGTTACCTATCAAATTTTATTCCAATATAATTTAGATTCTTTTGACCTACTTTGACAACCATTCATTTTATTAATTTAGTAATTTATATAAATCACACGAAATGAAATTGCATCGAAAGAATTACAATTTTTTGAAATTCATGTAAAATCTGATTAAAAAATAAAATACAAATGATGATATTAATTAAATATAATTAGGTTTTAATTATGTTGCTTTATTAGTAGCTTTTTGGTTTATCAAGAGTATTTTTTTACTCGATTTTCAGACTTGTACTTCAATAGAGAATATAGAGAACTTGTATAATATACATATAAATCGAATAATAGTGCATCGAGATGGACTTAACTGAACTGATGTGACGCGAACATTAAGAATCTATATAATTTTTTGCTTTATTTGATTATCTTGTCATTTTGTTGTCGTTATTTTTCTTCCAGTTTTGCTTTGATTACACTTTGTTTGAGTTGAACGTTCATCAAAAACTCTAACCCGCGATATTTTCTATATTTTTCAAATCCTCACTTGTAACAGAATTATACTGAATATGTTATTGTTTCATAGCCGTTATAAATCACAATATTATTTGAAATAGAAGTGTGGAATGAAGAAAAAGGTAAAAATATTATTCTAATGATTTGTTTACAAATTGGGGTAATTAAATAGGAATTACTACAAGTGTTCAAGTGGAGATTGCAAAGTAAAGAAAAGGGTAGAAAGAGATGGAAGTGATTCAAGATATTTGATGACTACATATGAAGGAAAACACAATCATGAAAGTCCCTTTATCATTTATTGGAATGAAAAAAAGCAAGCAAACAACTTTTTAAATGAATCATCTTCTTCACATTGAGAAGAATAATTATTAATTTTTATAAGAAATATTGTATGTTGTTCTATTTATGTACAATTATTTATATTTATAGGAAGAGAATATAAGTATTTTTTAATCACTCACTTGTGGTACATAATCATGTGTAATATATATAGATATATATTATGTTGTTAGTTGTTATTTAATTTATACTTGCAAAATATCTATTGTTCAATAACTTATAAGTTATATATATTGATAGTATAAAGAAATACTATTTATGTAAATTTATTAGCAATGGCAAATTTGTCAATTATCTTTGTATTTAATTAGGGTTTAGATCTAAAGTCATTAAGTATATTTATTTATATTAAAATTATTATTAAGGTCTCAAATTAAATCTTAATTTCATCATCATTTTATTCATAATCATCAATCGTCGCCTATCATTATAATCTTGTTTGCTAACGATTAATTACATTTATTATTACAAGCATTACTGCTAATCACTATTAATTTACCATATCCATCATTATAGTTATATTTACGATTATTGAAGCCGTCATCACCTTCGACCACCTCAACTTTAACTAAACAATAAGATCCAACTCAAGGCCCAATCACTGTGGGCTCACAAAGGACCACAGTGACATTAACGGGTCACTTGGTTTGCCGTCAAATTATATAGAAATTAATAAAATTAAATTCAAAATATTTAAATGATAATTATTAATATAAAGATTATTTTATGATGATTAATATAAAATAATTGTTATCCGATTATTAATAATGAAATTATAATTGTCACACAGTAGATTCTTACTCAAAAGGATTTTTAAATTTTTTAAACAGACATTTTCTATTATTGTTAATATATTTTTATTTCATATTCTATTCCACGTAAAATAAAAAAAACTTTTAAAAATATACAATTCAAACACCTTGCGCCTACATATGCATTTTTTTTTATTTTTTTTTTATTTTTATTTTTTAATTTTACACCTACATAACAATACATATATAAGTGTAAAAAAAATTATCTAAACATTTTTATTAAACTTTTTCTATGATTCTTAATAGACATGTTTTATTATTCTTAATATCAGATTTTTTAAAACTATTCTTGATATACATGTTCTTATTTCATATTCTACCTCATGTAAAATAAGAAAAAAAAATTAAAATATAAAATTCAATATATTGTGCCTAGCCGTTTATATATGAGAAAAATTAATTCGCACTGCGTGTTTATATTAAAATTCAATATTATGTGATTTAATGAAGTAAAATTCATGCTAATTAATTAAGATTGAGTAAATAAACTGTAAATTTAAACATGTGGCGTGCATGTATTGTATTGGTGTAAACATCCGGTGCGGTTAAGTTTTCTCCATTTACATATCCACTTTTATAATTCTTAATATCAAACTGTTTCTATTATTTTTATTCTCTTAGTTTCATTTTGTGTAGCACAATTTCCTTTTTGGTAAGTCTAAAAAAGAATGTCATATTTTCTTATATGATATGTATTTAAAGATACAATTCATCTTTTATTTGTGTTGGTTCCATCTAAATTAAATGATAATATTCTAATACATTTATGAAGAGAGAAAAAAATTAATCTATTTTTTAATATGACTATTTTTGAAGGACAATTTGATAAATATTTCAAAATATTTCATTATTTCTCAAACTCTGTATTTGATCACATAAAATAAGGAGGAAGAATAAATATGTTATTATTTCATATTCTACCTTACCTCATGTAAAATAAGAAAAACTTTTTTAAATATAGAATTTAATATATTGATCCTAGCGGTTTACCTATCCATTTTTTCAAATTTACACCTATATAACAATTTCACTAATTCGTTAATATCAATGAATTTGTAAGTAAATCATTTTTTTTTGTGTGTGTGAATTGAATTTTCCCCCTAATTACAAAAAAGTAATTAATTACAGTAATTTACATAATGATGTGCATACACCTCCAACAACAGACGGTGTCTGAAAAATATCGAAATTGGCGCCGCTTTTCTCTGGTTTCTCTTTCTCTCTCTACAATCCCCTTTCTTCTCTCTTCTGAAAATTGTCAACCCAGATTTGAAAATTCCCAAATTCCAAAAACAGGGTTCACTTTTGATTTCTCTTTCGCCATGTCTATTCGTAGAAGAACCTTGCTTAAAGTTATCGTCCTTGGCGATAGTGGGTACGATCCCTTTTTGCTCTTCTCAATCCTCATTTCCGATTTTTTTTATTTTTTTTTACAAATTTCTGATCTCCGGCTAGTCATTAGGAAATTAATTGGAGTATATAGTGCTAATATAATTTCTCCTTTTTTTTTTTGGTTTACAGGGTTGGTAAAACGTCATTAATGAATCAGTATCCTTTTCTACGACATTGCTAATTGTTTGAGGTCAAGTTTAATTTTTTGTTGAAAATATGAATTGGATTTTATGAGTATTTCAGTTTCGTGTTGGTAGTTTTCAGAATTTAGTTAACTTATGAGTATCTATTTTGATTTTTTGTTTTGGGTTCTGTGTATTTGTTATGGATTACTGTTTAAGACCGCATTGCTTTTTTTAAAAAAATTTATAATTGAAGTAGTTGGAAATGTGGGTCTTTGACGGTTAACAAAGATATGTACACAAGAAGTTCAGTCAGCAATATAAAGCTACAATTGGAGCTGATTTCGTGACAAAGGAGCTTCAAATTGATGACAGGCTTGTTACACTCCAAGTGGGTTTCTTGGCTATTGATATTGTGAAAAATGTTTTATGGAATTATGCGTTTACGCGAATGTGTTTGTGTTCTGGTTTGGTAGATATGGGATACGGCCGGTCAAGAGAGATTCCAGAGTCTTGGAGTTGCATTTTATAGAGGTGCAGATTGCTGTGTTTTGGTCTATGATGTTAATGTAATGCGATCCTTTGATAACCTTGACAATTGGCATGAAGAATTTCTCAAACAGGTTGGGTGATTATTCTCTGTGGATTCGTTTGGTTCAGTAATTTTTTTTATTTAGTTGCTTAGGGTATCCTGACTGCTTAGTGCTTATACATTGCTATGAGTCGTGTTATCAACAAATTAGCAAATGCCTCTGAGACACTTAGTTAAACGCCTTTGAGACTAATTAATTCCTGCATTGTTTTCCTGTTTAAAGGTAAAAGATTTGGGATTATGTTGTGCATTTATAGACTTTCACGTGTAAATTATACATTCAAATCTTAATTGGACTACTTCTGTTATAACTTTGGAATGTATCATCATTTCCTCATGCAAATATTGACTTGTTGGTGTATTAAGATAAGTTGTGATCCATGTTAACCAACATAATTTATTGATATGCAGGCTAATCCGCCAGACCCTAAAACATTTCCTTTCATATTACTGGGGAACAAGATTGATATAGATGGTGGAAATAGCCGAGTGGTAAGGCAATGATAGCGGTAGACTTTTCAAATTATGGTCTCTGGATTGTGTGTAACTCTTGCTCTTGATTGATCCTCTATGGAAGTTTCCTTTTATTCAGTTCTCTCTCTGCAATAATTGTGACTGATTTGTCTTTTGCATGCTGAACAGGTTTCTGAGAAGAAAGCAAAGGAGTGGTGTACTTCTAAAGGGATACCTTACTTTGAGACATCAGCAAAAGAGGATATAAATGTTGATGCTGCATTCTTGTCTATTGCAAAAACTGCCTTGGCCAATGAGCACGAGCAGGATATGTGAGTTTTTGTGAATTTTCATGAATATAAACAACTCACTGTTGTTTGTTGCTTTTATTATTATGTGATATGATGCTTAAATACCTTGGAGCTTTGCATTAATAATAATATGAGCTAACTCAAGGGATGAGCTTGAAGGTGTTAAGTGAATTTATTCTAACATGTGACCCCTCGAATGTACAAGAATGTTTGCTAGTGGAGTACGATGAAACTAAGATTAAGGGGATACTCGGGAGTTCAAAAAATTTTCTGGAACGGTGTGTGACAGAAGTCATTTGTCAGGATAATGTTTTTCATGAGAAAGTCATTTTCTGATATTCAGTTGACAGAAACATATAATGGGGGAAAAATGGCCTCCCTACGGTGGGAAGTGATCTACCCTAAAACTATATGGACTTTAAACTTCATATCACTTGCTTTAGCTAATACATTAGATACTGTTATTAATCTTAATACTCAAATCTCATCAAAACACTTTCAGATTTACTAAGATTATTATTAATCTTTAATATGTTGTTTTCAAAATATACTTTTCACTCATCAATCAAACACTAAAATTTATTTTCCAAGATTAAGATTTTCCTTGGAAAATGACCTGTGTCATTTTAAACACACTTGAAATATTTGATTATTTTGGAAAAGAAGTTTGTTTGGTTTTGTTTTCTCAAAAAGTTTTTAGAAGAAAAAAGGCAAAACATATTAAATCATAAACCAAACAACTGGCTAAGAACTATTTTAGGTTCAAAATTCAAACAAACCATTGTAACTTTGAAATAATAACTATTCTTGCACGTTTTGTTTTTCTTTAATTCCATATAACATTTTGGGGGAGGTTCTCAAAAACCATTTCCAAGAAAAACTGCCCAAAATTCATCTAAGAAACTCGCTTCTTGTTGCATGCATAAGATATCTCTTTAATCATAGAGATTCTCCTTACTTTCATGTCTAGTTTATGATAACTATCACATGGAAAATTAAGTAGACATTAAAATATTTCTTGGAAGGCTAGATTTTGAAGTCTAAAATCCATTAGTGGCAGAAAATTTGATAACAAGACTGTGAAATCAGTGTTTGACTTACCATAAAGAAAGATAGAGTAGTAGTAGTATAGTATTTTAGCATAGTTAGGAGGAGTTTTTGGGATGCTGCACTGCTGTATGTTATATGTAAATTGTCATGAATAACCTTAGTCCATTAGATAAGCAGTATAGTATTTTATAGTTAACCCTTATCACCTTCTTGGTGCTGGTGTTATAGAAACAAATTACGTATGAAAAAATAAGCCAATATCAGGTGATTTATTTTCAGAACCATTTTGTGGTCCATCTCAGTTTTTCTTTTTGTGAAGACATTAAATCAGGGATAATATGAAATGAATCTTCACCACAGCATAACAATGACAATATTCTGCAAGAAAGTCCTTTCCAGTAGACCCAATTGATGATTAGGACTTCAAATCTTGGAAAAACAGCAAAAGGTGTTTATAGCAAAAACATTTCCTTAGGAGGGATAAGTAGGCAGGATAATACTTATCAGAGAAGTGTGTTTTTTGGCCTTTTGTAAGAGATATGTTTTGCAGAAATTCTGTCTATTGCACTTATAGACGAAGAGCAAGACTGTACCATAGCTCTTGTGAAGGTTCCAACCTATCATGCTAGGGAGATGAATAAATCCTACTTAGGTGTTGAATCTGAAATAGCTCCGACTGTTTGCATCCTTGTCTCTGTGATTCCTTTTTATTTTGATTAGGTAAAGGTACTACTATTTAACCGTACCAAGAGGGTTCCAGGGGAAGTACACGAGGTCAGAATTTATGATTTCCTTATTGACTCAGCGAGCCCAAAAATTTCGACATCTTCTCTAGAATGTAGCTTATACATCAAAAATATAGATTTTGTAGACAGTAAACTTTACAAAGGAAATATGTTTATTCTTCCTTCAAAGCCTCTACTTTTTTTTTTCAGCCACACAGTCTAGTTGTCCAAAATTATGCACATAGGAATAGTCTTCCAAGCCTCTATGTATCTTTTGTCGACCTTCTGCTCTTGCCAGCATATTAGGGTCTTCCTTACATCCGTGGCCTGCTTTACTCGAAACAGGTTTGTGAACAAAGACCAAATCTGTCAGGTAAAGCTACAGAACAGAAATATATGGCTGCTGCTATCTAGGGAACTATTGCAAAGAAACATCTGTTACAGAGTGAAAGACGTCTTCTTGGGTAGGGACAACACTGCCTGCTGTTTACTCATAGATCATTTGGTGCATTTGGCACAAAATTTGGTGAACTTTGATAGAATGAACACTATAGAAAATGAGTTCCTCTAACGGTGTACTGAATGTAAGATGGGTGTGAAAGAAAACATATTCCTAATTATGCATCAAAAGGTGTGGCATAGTGGTCAATGAAGTGGGTAGAACCATATAAGCTCAAATCGCAGTAGTTATGTGCAAGCATTGGTGAATAGAGTTACCCAGTATCCGTGCTGGTGAGATGTAGCAGGTACCCCACGGAATTAGTCAAGGTGCAGGCAAGTTGACCTGGACACCACGGTTATCGATAATAGAAGAAATATTGCTGATTATTCAGCGGAAACAACATGATGGATTCATTTCTATTTGAGTTCTTTACATAAATGATGTAGGATGTAGAAAAACTTAGTTGATGTTATGGTGCAAGGAATATTCAAGTATTACCTGTTTAGAAGGTACTTTCTATTGGTTATTGTATCTGAGGTAAATTTTATGATAGCAAGTTGTTGGATATGAGAGAAAGGCATCCTCCACTATGCTTGCAGGAACCAGTCACATCAAATAGTGACTTTATGTATAGTACTTAGTAGATCTTTGAAGAAATAACAAGTGTTGCTGTAGTTGAAGAACAAAAAGCAAGTCTCGTTGTTAGAATGTTTGTGGAATATTTACAAGAGTTGAGTTTTTAAGTTAGACAAGCAAAAGATCCATACAAGTACTAGCTAGTTAAAATTAATGTTATATGTTTGTGGAAGAATATGAGGATGCCAAAACCTTAAGGCAACAATGGAGTGACCCAGGGAACTCTGAAGCCCTTGGGTACACTTGTAGAATCTGTGAGGAAAAAACGTGTCCTCTTAATACCGTCTTAGATGTGTAACCCGGTTCTACGGTTTACACGCATGGACTGAAAATTCTTGTTTTGTTTCTTTCAATTTGGGTATCTTTAGTCTTTAGGATGAGTTCTGCTTACAACCCACCCTCCACAGACCTCACTCGTGGAACTATACTAGGTATGTTGTTATTTTTAGGGAGAGAGAGAGGAGGCTTAACATGAGTAGGTCGAGTAGGGAGAGTAGTGTGAAGATACGACTTTGGGTCTTGTGAAATCAGGTCTTATGCCTAACTCACATTCCAAAAGTTAGCTCAAAGGGAGAAGGATTGGCCAAGCCTTATAAGGAGTCCACCCATCTCATTAACCACCGATGTGGGACTTTTGTCATTCTTTAACACCCCACCTTACGCCCAATGCTTAGCATCTGGTGCGTGAATAATTTCGATTTTTGGGACCCAACATCAAGTGAGATGGGCCCTACTTTGATACCACTGGTTAGGACAAAAATAAGCATGAGTAAGAACTAAGAAGACAAATGAGAAATACACCAAAAGAGATAGAGATTTAACATGGTTCGGTCAATCGACCTACGTCTACAAAAGAAATGAGCAATCCATTATAAATATGAGAGTACAAAATATAGAGAAAAACAATCTCAACCAATTCCCTCGAAATACAAAGAGGTACACAAAATTCTCCCCCGAAACAACTCTCAAAACCCTAGGACTACATTGTGAATGCTAATTGAGTTAGAAAGAACAAACCTATATTCATAGAGTGCTAAAACCTTTTCCTACTAGAAAAAGATTGCTCAAAATATTAAAACTTTTTCCTTAAAGGAATACTTATTTATGGTAAGAAATCAGAGCAAATAAACCCCAACAATCTCCCGTTTGGCCTGAATTTCTGGCAAAATAAATTTGTCTTCCTTCTTCACATGATCGTTAGGATCTTGCATCTTTTCTTCATGATCTCTTCCATCAAATCTATGTCTCGACACAGATAACCTCTTTGAAATAATTTCTCCAACAAAGATCTTCATTACTATCAAAATGGTTATGCGGTTAGTACTACACCCGCCAAGATGAAAATCCAATTTTTATGCTGGTTACATCAACAAACCGTTGCACCTGACTCTGATATAATGTGAAATTAGGTTTTAGGCCTAACTCACACCCTTAAAGCTAGCTCAAAGGGAGGAGGATTGCCTAAGCCTTATGAGGAGTCCGTTCATCTCATTAACCACCGATGTGGGACTTTTGTCATTCTTCAACACCCAACCTAACGGCCCTTCAGGGTGGCCCAGTGGTTTGAGCTTGGGACTTCCATGTTAGAGGTCTCAAGTTTACAACAACTCCTTGCTAGCGAAAACAAGGGGTTTGCCTTTTGGGTCGAGCTCGTCGCACCAGGCAAGCCTGGTGCGGTTTACCTCTCCTATGTAGTTTGCGAGCTATTGCATAGTAGCGGGGGTTTTACCTGTGCGCACCCAAAGGGTAGCGACTGCGGGTTTCCTTGTCATTAAAAAAAACCCATCTTATGCCAGTGTTTAGCATTTGGTGCGTGAGCATTTTTGATTTTGTGGGCGTCAACATCGGGAGAGACGGGCCCTATACCATGTGAAATTAGGTCTTAGGCCTAACTCACACCTCTAGCGCTATAACTTTTGGGGTGTGAGTTAGGACTAAGACCTAATTTCACAGGTCTAATTCAACCTGAGGATTGACCAAGTCCATATATGGAGACCTCTAGCCATTTTCCAAATAATGTGAAACTTCAACCACTCTTATATACCCCTGCACTCTTTAACCGCCAATTGGAGAATGCTGAATATAATATTGGGGGCTCAAGTATAGATGGGCTTGGCTCTAGTACCATGTGGAGATATGACCCTCTGGCCTAACTCAACCTTAGAATATAGCTCTTTAGAGGATAACTAGCCGAGTCTATATAAGAAGACCACTAGCCCATTCCCAACCAATGTTGGACTCACTCAGTCTAACAGGTTCAACAAGCTAACATTGGGTTGGAGCAATGTTAGTGATTCTATGGGTTGAATTTGTGAAAGAGAGAAGCATAGAGCAACTTCGTGGGCTGGGTTGAGAGAAAGAAAAGCTTAAAGTGGTTCAATGGGACGAGTAAAGAGAGAAGCTCAGAGCATTACAGTAAGTAGAGAGAAGATAATTGTGCAAAAGGACTGACCAATGTTTGGGTTCCATGCCAAAGGATCTGAGCTTCCAAACCAAAATTTTTGTCGCTGAATTAAATACTTAGTCTGTCAGTAAAGCCCTGCTTTGTCACTTAATGCAATGAGACGACGCGAAGCAACTGTTTATTGTTTCACAAGTAAAACAAAGCACTTCAGAGAAGTGTGTGCTTAAATTTATGATGCACAAAGTTATCCAAATGAGAAGTGACATGCTCCTTGAGTCTCAATTTTGAGAAGTGACATGCTCCTTGAGTCTCAATTTTGGATAGTTGGATTATATCTGCATTATTGTATACGAGATGCTAAAGTTAGTTATCTTGATTACATTTTGGTGATGCGTTTCACTTCTCACTTTTCAGTTCAAGTTTAATGAATCTTTTAGTATGATTGGATTTTTTGTTTTTAAAAACACCGAGTTCAAGATATCATAAACCTCTTTGGAAACCCTTGTACAATCGACGACGATGAGATTGAAGGTCAAGTGTATTCTCCAAATTGTTTTTTGATAAATACTTTTTTTTTTTTGATAAAAATATACATTAGGCTTGGATAGGTATAAGTGTGAGAATTTGATGAATCTCTAGTTTTAGGAAGTTCCTAATTTACCTAAAAGACAATTTTGCCCCTCTGCTTTCATCTATTAAGTTTGTCCTTGGTTATACTATAGGGCCAAATATTTCCACCGAAGTATGCAAAAATACCCCTCTTTTTAACGGTTGCCCACATACCTCAACGCCGCATGGCATGCCACCTCACCGCCAAATTTTCATTCTTTTTCCTTTTCTTTTCCTATTCCTTTTCTCTTTCTTACTTTTCTTCTTCACAAATTTCTTTTTCCCTCTTTTTTCCAATGGCTTCCATCACTTTCCCTTAGCTATACTTCAATAGCATCTTCCCCGATAACCCATGAAACTCACCAATTCCCTTTTTCCTCATTCATAAGAACCTCGTTCTCTCTGTAAACAAAAATCCAGTAACCCAATAAATTAAAAATCAGGAAAAAAAACAGAAAAGGAAGGTTCATTGATAGATACATATGCATCAAACACAACTATTGTGAAATAAAATCTAAAAATGGTAAAGCCCCCAGGGCCTAGCTTGAGTGGCAAAAGGTGGAGGATTTGTGGCTTGGGTCACAGGTTCAAGCCCTACACCATGCAAAGTGAAGCTCGGTATTTAAGTGGAGAAGGGTAAGGGGCGGGCCCATTGCCCACTGAGTTTTGAAGGCGGTCAGTGGTCCAAAGGGCGGGTCACAGATGGATTTCTCGTTTATCAAGAAAATAGTAAAATAAAATCTAAAAATGGTACCTTCAGGAAAGGAATATTTCTAAAACTCCAAAACGCTTGTATATGGCAATGGAAGTTTGAAGTTCAATTCTCTGAAAAATAGATATCAAAGAAAAATAAAATGAACACACAGATGGCTATCCTTATAGACGCTAGAGAAAGAAATTTTCCTTTCATTAGAAATAAATATGAGCAAAAGTAATGACTATTTGGGGGGAAATGATAATGGTGCTTTTACTGTTATTCGATATGGAAATTTGGTGAAGTATTGAAGAAGGGTTGTGGTGTTTTAGCCTTTAGAGAACAGAGATAAAATCGGAGCTCCAAGGAGAAGAAATCGAGCACCGAGGAAATGATGAGTTTCATGCGTTACTGGGGAAGATGCCATTGAGATATAGCTATGGGAAAGTGATGGATGCAATTGGAAAAAGAGAAGAAAAAAAGTTTGTGAAGAAGAAAGAGAAGGAAAAAAGAAAAAGAAGAAAAGGAAAAAAAATTTAAATCTGGTGGTGAGGTGGCATATACCTCACTCAAATGTCAGGCCATGTGGACAACCGTTAAAAAGAGGGGTATTATTTCGTACTTTGGTAACGGCAGAGACATATCTGTCCCTATAGTGTAACTAGTGAAAAACTTAACTAATAAATGAAAGTAGATGGGGGTATTTTTGACCCTTTACCCAAGAATGAAATAGGGCTAAAAGTGGAATGAATATAGAAGATACACATCAGCAATGCCTACTAATTTGGGATAAGGGTTATGTTGATTGATCGAGTGATATATTTCAGGACCTACTAGTTTTAGGGTAGGATGCTTTTGCAAAGGAGGTGCCGGTTGCAAAACAATAGTCTCATAAATGTTTTTTGATGTTTTTCAAGCTTTATTTCTAGTTGAATGCTACAGTCCTTGAGTTAATGCTGACGAAAGCAATGGGTTTATAAATCCATTTATCTGTTTTTTATCTGTAATGATCTTGCATTATTTCTGTCTTGTTTCTTGATCTTAGACGGGCATATGAACCTTATTCTACTAGATGAAGTGAAACACTTTTAGCCCTATTCAGTTTGAAGTTTCTTAGCACTTTTGAATCTTATTTTATCATGCATTTTGGTAAATTTTGAGAACTTGTTGTCTAGATTTTGATCTTGGGGTGATAGTTGACTTTTGATGATTGACTCAAAAAGTAGGGTTGTCAACTAGATATGCTCAACGGATTTTGTGTGTGACCTTATGTTGGTTTGGGAGGTCTAACTTAGTAGTGACTTTGTTTGGTGTCACCAATTTACCTGCCTAAAAATCTGATACTGTGTAATAGAGACGATCACGTGATATCTCAGAGTTGATTATGCTGGCTCAACGGAGAAACTGTCTATTCACTACAGAATATAGGACCAGAAAGAAGTGAGGGAGTAGCATCAATTTTTCATAGATAATAGTACATCTTAATGTTCTGTTTATCTAGCCTTTGTGGTATTCTGTGGGAGCTCAAAACTTAAGTAACTCTGACGTATGACCCGTATATAATGAACAGCATCTTTGTTCTGTTTTGCAGATACTTCCAAGGCATTCCAGAGGCAGTTTCAGAGACTGAACAAAGAGGTGGCTGTGCATGCTAAGGCGGATATAGTAATTTCATCGAGTGCCATACTTGATCCATGTTGTTGCGTATTATTTCTGCAACCGTATCATAACTCTCCGGCCATAGCCATTCTTTTGTACCCACTATTATATACTACTATTTGATTTCTTTAGTGTTGTTTTGGGAAGAGAAGCATCTTTTGTTACATTTCAGTTACTGGAAGGTAGAGAAACTCAGAAGGATTTCACTTAGTATTGCAGTTGGCTTTGACAGAGATTATAACTGTGCATCTTTTTTTTTTTTCTCCATTGGGTGGTTGATTTTATTGTATAATCTGAAAGAGCTGTATTTTTCTACATCTACGTATAAATAATGTGTTGGACTGGTAACTGCTACTGTGCTTCATTGCCATAAATTTTCGAAATGAATTTATTTTTTTATAATTTCAGAAATTTATTCATTTTCTTTGTTGAAGAAAATTGAAATGAAATAAATTCTAAAATACTTGATAAGTAGTAACAATTAGTTGCATGCCCCTCAAAAATTGTTTTGCGTTCTACATGCACAGAAATAGTGTGTATATTTAGAGGGCGAAATAAAGAATGTCTTCTCCAATCCATCTTTATAATACTTTTTATTCTTTCATTTGTAGAGAGCTGAATAATTTGGAGAACTACTGTTCACGTTTCTCTTCACTTTTTGATTAATTTAAAATTATTTTTATTTATATCATTAATTAAGTCTTTACTATGTGTATTATTTTCTAATATAATATAACATCTAAAAATATATTATTAATAAGTTACTATTTTCATTCGAATTAAATTAGTATTCGAAATAATTGGATACAAGATGAAATTGTTAATTTGAACAATTTTTAGCTGTACATAAAAAAAAATAAGGACAAAAAGTTGCTCATTTTGAACGTCATAACCATTAATAGAACATTTATAGAAATAGCGTAATAATCTCGAAAGTTGAATATTTATATAAACACCCGGTACGAATAAACTTTACCTTTATATAATTATATTTATCAATGATTTCCCTTTTATTTGAATTATTCGTTAATATGCATTATATATAATTATTGCAATTTATGTTATATAAAAAATTAGGATAACATATAATTTTACATTAAATAATCACCCTATAATCTTGAAAAAAATTAGTCTCCACTTGATGCCTACTTACACAGTTTATCCTAATTTTGATTCATTAATTTACTATCCTCGTAAGTTTTTTATATTTTTTTCATTAAGATAATCTTCATTTCATATACTCGAATCAATCTCACTTTTCTTATTTTATTTGCTACAAGGTCAATTTATCACATTATCAAAAATATTTTTTATGAAAAAATAACGTTAACAATAACTAACTCATTAATAGCATATCAAATCCGACCGACCTTTTAAATTTCCCCACCCATTTAAGGCTGATAATGGAGCGAATCGGGTTGACAATTAACCCGAAAAAATTCGTCTCCCGCCCCGCATAGTATGTTTTGTTTGGATTTCATTAGAATTACAATTACAAGAAATTTTGAAGTTTGAGAAAGTGACACAAAAATTCAGTGGACGTGGAGCAATGGCCTTCTCACATTTTCTCCCCTTTTCAATACGCTTCCTTTCTCTCTTCTGCAAAACTCGAAGACGAACACCGAATACTTAAAAATGGCAGCAACTTTAGCAATTGCATTGAAGAGTCTCTTCTCTGTGTTGGGATGTTTGATTACAGCCACCGTAATATACACCGTCGCCACTGATGGCCTTCCTTTCCGCATAGAACTCCTCACCCCGTATTATCCTTTTCTCTCTCTCTCTGTCGTACTAATCCTACCTTGAATTTCATTTTTTTTGGATTATTAATGCTCCTGTTTGGATGAATTGGGATTTGAATCTTTATCAGTACCAAAATTTGTTGAATTATGGATATAGAAAGTCAAAAGCCTATCTAAATGCTTAAATTATTCAAAAAAGGATCACTTTTAGTTACATTTTTATATTTTGAACGCCTAAACCTGGATTTCTTTCTCCTCACCTTTACTAACACTTTGGTTGGATGATTGTTAAGCATTGTTTTGTGTTGTACTGTATCTTTTTAATGAATACAATGTTTGGATAGATTGTATTGTTCTCTGTCGTTACATAATGTCACACTTCAGGAATTTGAATAATAAACTTACAAGAAAAGTGTGCTAATATGAAAAGGTAGAATAAGATTATTAAATAATATATAAAGATTAAAAGAGAAGAAAATATTTAAGGGATGACACGATCACACCAAATTAGTGGTTAACATAAAATGAGACTTTTAATTGTTACGATATCATACAATAGAATTTAAGTAACGATCAAAACGAACATTGTATTTAAAGCAACAATATAATACGATGGGTAACAACCATCCAAACAAGGTGTAAAAGTTCAAGCTGCTAGAAACAAGACACTCTCTGGATTTCAATTTATTTGTCATACTTTCTCTTTTAGTTCGTTTATACAGGAATGCTCCTTTTCCTTTTTAGCAATTCTTTAATTCTAACTTTGCACGAGACTTCTTTAAGACCGCAAGATTAAATTGTATTTTGATTTATTTGACAAATCTTTAGTTCAGAAGTTTCTTTTCCTTCCTTCAACTTGGTACCAAGTTAAAATAGGACAAGCAAATTGAAACCGAGGGAGTGACTTCTTTTAATTAATTATGTGTTTAGTTATCTTATAGTAGTCCCTCATTCTCATTTTATTGTGAAGTTGTTACTGTTTGGAGAGTCCAACACTTTTTTTATTTCAACTTTCTCAAACTTCGTTTGAATATTTTGAATCATTAGCTATGTTGATTTGCACTGCTTTTCATGTAGTTTACGAATAAAACAGTTCTATTTAAAAAAAAAATGAAGAATCTATTTTTGATTCTTGTACTCCGACAGAGGAGTAACATTTCTTTTGAAAACGGTTAAGAAAAAGGAACTAACTTGAAATTGAGATTTTGACTTGAAAAATAGTTTAGTTCCATCTGTATTCTTGATGATTTTATTAATACCACTTACCTTGTCAAAAAAATAAATAGTTCAGTTCCATCTGCTTTCCAGACAATCTGAAATGAGTGGGATGAATCTTGCAGGTGGATGGCAGCTACCCTGATAGATTTCTACATCCACATATTTGTTATATGGGTATGCCATGATTAATTTAATGCTTCAAAATGTTTCATATGCGAACCTTTATTCTAAAGTCGATTGCATTTTATTTGCTACAATTTCACTAGCATTAAATAATAAGGAGAACATGTTGAATTTGGCGCACCTACTATGTTAGATGTTAGAGATATAAATGGTATAGGAGTTAGAGCTATAAATGTTATAAAGGTTAAGATTCTCAGACATTTGTGCAATACTATAGAAGAATTAAGTTCCTGTAGTTTGCAATTTTTAATCCTTAGCATTAGGCTGAGATTTGAAGTCTGCGATTGCACTTCATAGGAGCCCATGGGCTTGTGCAAATGCTACTATAGAATGTCATCCTGCAGTTTAAGCAAAACATTGATTAGGAAAATATCTCACCTTGTAGTTACCCTTCTTGGCTCTTTATTTTTTGCTGGGTTACATCTTTGAGGTCCTTTGGATTTCAACTGCATTATAAACAATATTTTTATTCCAAGACGTTGGCCAGAATGCATCACATGTTACTATGTTTCTCTGCTCTTATCATCTAAGAGCAGAACCGCAAAAGCAATGCTCTCATGTTTTGGTGTTGTGTTTTCAGTCTTGGGTTGTCTACAAGGAATCAAACTGGATTACTGCAATACTTTGGCTGGTCTTGCTAGTATGTTTGGGAAGGTATGCCACCCTTATTCCTGTATATAGAACAACTTTGATGTACTTTTAGTTTCAGATGATGACTGTTCTTCAAGCTTTCTCTTAGCATCTCTTATATGAGTGAATTCTCAGGTTGAATAGGTCTCTATCTGTTGACATACACTGTTTTTTGTCTTCACCCATGGGCATTACAGTCTTAGGATTGATGTTCCCAATTATTTATATCTTGTGTTCGCTGCTATGAATTCCCTTTGCATATAGATAACTTCCTTGATGATATACCCAGTCAATCAATCAATCAATCAATTAACTATACATCAAGCAGAACTAGGTCCGCTATTTGAATTCTCTACATATTTCTTGCTATTTGGGCCTACATCATTCCAATACTATCTAGAAGTTTGTCTTGTAAGGCAAAGTTCCAGAAAATCTCTAAATGTCACACTTATGAATCTAATATTTGTGCAACAGCATAAATTAAGCGTCAATGCACACTAGTTGGTCTTATTGATTTGGATCTTTTCTTCCATATTGTTACTTTTTCAGATTTGCAATGATTCCTAGATTTTTTAGGTCTTTTCACTCCTCCATGTGATTTAGGCCTTTCTCATCCCCTTCAGCACCTTCAATCACCATGTTACACCAGTTAACTGGTGTATATTTGATGTATTTTAGGTCTATCAAAGATGACTTTCTCTTACTATATCCTCTATGTGTGCAACTGCACCCTTTGTTTTAACGAATATTCAATTTTGTATGACTGCACATTTACCTTGATGTCTTTTGGCAACTTGTATTACATAGGATACAAATTTTCTTGTATTCCAGTGTTGATGACTGTCTTCCTTTTCAGTTTGTATTATCCTTGCATGTCATCAGAAGGCCATGTTGTCATTGCCCCTACAAAGTTCAATCAATATCATGCATAAATTGCCAGTTTGTGATTATATATTCAGGGATGGTGATAACATTCTCTCTACTCCCTTTACAGCATTGCTACATGTGGCTACATCGTGTTGCAATTTCTTAAGCTTTCAACTCAGGAATCTTTACAGGATCCAATTTACTTTGTCCTATTACGACGTCAGGAAAAGTGAGTAGATATTTGCACAAAGTTCTTTTTTCCTTCATAGTTTCTGTTTTTATTTCTCTTTGGAGACCAGAAAAAGAAAAAGTGAGAGTTCAATTGGAAATGATATTTAGTTCATATATTTTCATGTATGCATGTCCAACTGTTTGAGGATACTCGTGAAACTGAAATATCATGCACAAGTTTGGTGTTTGTTTGGAGAATATATTTGCAAATGTAATATATAACTGTTGTTAACAAGAGCTGACTCTTTTTGTTTTTGCTTCAGTTGCGTATCATGCCTGTTGTTTTGTTCAGAGTAGGCATGTAGTGAAAATATCTAGAAAAATGTGGTTCTCAGAATAAAAGAAATGAAATTACATCTCTTCACAGGTCAAGACAATGGTGGAAACATAGCTTGTACTGGGTCTGGCATATTTTTGTTCATTGTTCATTGTTTTACTCTTTATTGATCATATACTTATAGAGGTAAAGTCAAAGAATGTAAGTATCACATTTGGGTTTATCAAACTTTGGCATTTGTCTTGGACAAGACTTGGGTTCAAATGCCTCATCCCCATATTGAAAAAATGAAGTTTTCAATTATAGGGAGAAAACAGATTAGTCAACGAAATGTTGCATCCTCCATTTGTGCAGGAGGAATTGCCAGTTGAATACTTTAAATATGTGCCTGGTTTATTTGTTAGATACATCTTCCATTTTGTTAATAGAGTTAGATAAAAGGTAACTGTGACTTTAATGTATTTGAGTTGTTTAATTATTCACATATTGTATTGTACGTTTGGATTTCATTGGGAGAAGAAACTAAAATCAAGTATTTTCAACAATAAAAAATACAAGTATCTTATCAGCAATATACTAAAGAGATGAAAAATTTGTGATTCGTTTTGTTATTTAGTGACGAGTGTTATCTTTCTCAGTACTTAGTATGTCATATGTAGTTTCCGAAATCAAAGTACTATTATGTATACCACTTCTTAAGAATATTGGCTTCTTTTATATATCAGTCATCCAAGATCTTTTAGTGGAATTACAATGGTGCTTCTAACTGCAAGTTGGATCATTCATTTCATACTTTGTGTTTTCTAGTTACCCTAGTTGTGGTTGTTTCTTTTGTACAAGACCCTGCTGTGTACTACGTTATCAGGTCATATAGTCATGACATGTATTGATAACCTACTCTTTGCCGAAAATAATTGTACAAAGTTTTGACTGATTCAGAGTGTTCCTTTAAAAAATATAATATGCAAGTGTTCATGGAGTTTGAAGCTTTCCTCATCAATGTTATATTAGTGGCACCTATATTTTGTTAGTTTTGTTTGTGAAAATGACCTTAACTTATAATGATCTGATGAGATGTTGTGATTTAGGACTGAAACAGAACAACAGAAGAAATGTTCTCTTTTAACTGCAAGAATTCTATTTCCAGCTTTGGGCTGTCTGATGCTAGGGACATTGATTTACACCATTGTAACTGATGGTTCTCCATTTCGCAGAGATGTTTTTACTCCGTAAGTTATTTGTTTGTTTATTTATTCCTATTTAAAAGAGATACCATCAACCTTGTTTTTCTTTGGTTAAATGGAGACTTTGCAACCGATTTTGAGGATAGCAGCACTGGCGGAGAACTTTGTCGGTGCTTGAAAGTTTTGTTTGTTTTCTTGTTTGAACTATACTTAGATCTCCGCTCTGCTGCTTTCTAAATTGATGCACTTTATGGGGAAGTAGCATAAACCTCTCGTAACTGGAAGTTTTTGTGCTATTGTGGAGGAAAGCTCCCTTTTCATTTATTCAATGTCATATCAGCATTTTATTTATTTAAGGAAGTATATATGTCTTCCCGGAATGAGTTCCTAAATGAGAGAATATCTGCACCACAGTGATTCGAAGGTTGGGATGAGGTTACTGAAAATGACTTGTGCTCTCAGAATGTATAAAATTTCTGTTAATAATATTGCCTCTCTCATTTTTCATGAACAAGGACTATTGATGATTTCTTACCTCATGTTAATCATTTAATCCTTATTTGTTTCTTACCGTGAACTTTAAATATTATAACATATGATTAGACTGATCTATGTGAGCTTTATAACTTTTCCCTATGTAACATGATACTACCTTCAGTGTGACATATGTCGGATAATATGGTATCTACGGTATTTCGAACTCTATTTCTCTGATGCTAAATTTCAATCGGAATTTTTGTATTAATTATCCTCTTCTTTGGTTTGCAAAGTCTAGCTAAAATAAGCTCTTTTCTTCCTCTAAATGGATTCACTATGTACAGGTCATTCTTAGGGCCTAGATTCATGAAAATTATCAGCATTTCCTCTCTCTACTCTGGTTGATGACGTGCAACCCTAGAAAATTGTCTTCTTCTTTGTCCAAGGGGCTGCGGTCTATCATTTGCAAATTTGTTTAGAAGTTTCTTCTGGAAAACAAACTTCATGAGTTTGTGCAGAAGTAATACATATGCATCCTCTTACATCAGCCGATTATAAACTTCTGCTTTGTATAAGTCTTACTTTGACATGCAATTTAAGAAGTCAATTTATGTGCAGGTGGGTGATAGCAACAGTGATTGATTTCTATGTCGGTGTTGTGGCTCTCTCGGTAAGCTTTTCACTGTTCACATGCCTTTTTTTAAAATAATTTTTTCTTGGGAAATTCCCCTCTATGTATCTACCTTTGCTCTTAATCTTTCTGGTATTTGAAGATTTTTTCTCTATAGTTTTATAAGGAAGTCCAAAGTTTGTAAAATTCGATATATGGCTAGGGCCAGTTGCTGCATTAGGTGTCAAAATCATCAGTTAGGACTTTTCATGTGATTATTGATCTTAGATGAGTTGCACCGTTTTTTCAGGTTTGGGTTGCTTATAAGGAATCAAGTTGGTTGAGTGCAGCTTTATGGATAATACTTATAATTTGTTCTGGCAGGTACGTCTTTTTTGTTGGATAATGCATAAATTGTACTCATCCATCCCATTTTATGTGATGTAGTTTGACTGGACACGGAGTTTTAGAAATATTGAAATATTTTGCAATCTTTCAGAACTACTCTCTAAAAGAAATAATTTTTTAAATAGAAGTGTACACCTATTGGAACTTTTGTCAAATAAATGAGATCCAACATGGGTAAAATATAGATAGTGTCATTAAATATTTGCCAATTAAGGAAATATGTTAATTCTTTTTGAGTAAACTAGAAAGAAAAATTTGTCATATACATTGGAGCAGAGGGAGTATCTGTTTGAAGTTAGCTTCATGCCTTCATCAGTATATCGTCTTATTCGTTGCTCTATGTAGGTGAAAGCAAAATATGAACTCTCATTCATATGTAATGGAATGAGGAGTTCATATATATATGTGCTTGCATGCCTTAATGTGATTCTGAATGAGAAGAGGTTCTGTGAATTTGTCGAAATAACTTAAAAGATCTTGCTTGTTTGGCAAGAAGTCAATTAATATTTCAGCCTTTGCCTATGGCAACAACTTCATTAATAACTAATCTGCATTATTACCTTCTTTCATGCCTTAAGCTTTAAGTTTTTAGAGTTCTCCTAAACATGAGTTAATATTCCATCATGAATAACCATAGTTCAATCTAGTTAGTATTTCCTAGACTTTATATTCCTTCAACTATATGACTGTAAAGGACGACTTCATTATTGTCTGTTGTGTTTCTTTTTCTCATGCCGGCAATTTTCTGGTCCCTCAAAAACCGATGGCACTTTTTCCGGCTACATTTATATGATATGTTACAACAATTTGTTTTTGGACCATAATTATATCTAATTCGTGCTTTGTGTTGATTTCCTCAGCATCAGCACATGTGCATATATAGCTCTTCAGCTTTTCAATCTTTCATCTCAAGATCCCGTCTACCTTGTTCTTTTCAGCAGCCGCAACAGGCAAGTTTGTGCCACATCTGTTTAAGTGTGTTCTCCTCGTTATGACATAGATTTTGTTTGTTTGTCCTTGTGAACAATCAAATGAAGAAGATATTACTTCCTGTTAGCTCTGCAGCAACAACAACAATTTGTAGTACGACAAATATACATCCTTGTTCTAGTTAAAGTTGAACAAGATTTGGACTTTCCTTTCATTTGTGCGAGTGATTGTATCCTTCTTTTGTTCATGGAATTTTACTCATTTCAAGTTTTCATTGCTTCTTAACAATTCTGTACACATTACAATGTTTAATTTTTGTGACTTTTTATTAGGGCAGAAAAAGGGTATGAAGTAACGTCTCGAACAGAGAGCATCGGAGAGGGTCAATTGAGCAAGAAGCTTTGTGGTTGATTTGGTTTTGATTTCATAATTGGACTCTTTCATCATTTTTATCTTTGTAATAACTTGTGTTAAATAATAAACTTCTAATGTGTAAAAGAACTGTGATAATTATTTTGTAGGAAAATAATATTTTGTTATTATTGATCGTATGGTATCCATAAAAACAAGGAAAATATGTAAAAAATAGAATTCTACCACGGTAAAAGTATTTAAGCATTAACGATGATGATATTGTACATTGTGTGGGAGCAGAGCGGATAAAATGAATGCTCACGTCCAATGTGTTGTATGATAAAAATGTGTTACCAAAACTTAGATGTGTTGTGTAGGGTGGAGTGTTGATGGTCAAGAACTCTCACATTCAAACAAGAGATGCAAGTAACATAGATTGAGAATGTTGAGATAGATGTGTGGAAATACTAAGAGAGAAGATTAGGAACATAGATATTGGAGACAATGTGTGAGTAACCTCTGTGGAGAACAAGATGAGATTGAGATGGTTTGTACATGTGAAGAGGAAATGCACAAATAAGGATGATGATGAGTGACAAAAGTTGGTTGTAGTGTATCTTAGGAGAAATATTGAGGAAAAGTAATTAAACATGACATGACATGCAACTTACGAATCGAGAACATGATCATATATAGGAAAATATAGAAGTTGTGGATTAAGGTAGAAAGTTACTAAACAGTTGATCATGGTCTAGTTTTTGATATTAGAATTATCGATACTCAAACTCTTTTATTCTTCGATTCTATTATTTTTTAGTGTTTTCATTGTTTTGACTATTGTATTATTTGTTATTGCTATGTTCTTTTCTCCATTGTCCTAATGAGTTCTGTCACTATGGTATTTCCTTTTCGAGGGTCTATTGGTAACAACATATACAAGATTGGGGTTACGTACGCATCAACCTCATAAGGTGTGAATTACATTTGATAAGTTATTGTATCAACAATTTTATTACTCAAAATCTGAAATTAAAATAATAAAAATATATGACAGATAACTTAGACAGTAGCATCAATAATTAGCATTATAATTGGAAGAAAAAAAAAAGTACACAATGATTATATGAGAATTTTACAATTTTTTTAATTTTGAAAAGCATGAATTTTGAAAGAATCACATTGAAGAAAACTATGATTAACTATGTTTTGTTTTCTAAATGATTTTTTTTTTTGTCACAAACACCATATACTAAAAATTATTATTATTATATTATAAAGTTAAAACTGGAGTTCTCAAAAAAACAAAAATTTCCAAATTCTTTCCCTCTTTTTTGGTATAAAAATTTCCATAAAATATTACAACAAAAGTTTCCAAATATGTTTTTTGTGTTATTTAGAAAACGTGTAGAAAGTTTCCATAAAATTTTTACTTACAACTTCGCTCATCTGTATAAATTGGCAACTCTGTTTTCTTCTTTTCTACAATTTGAGAAAGAAAAAAAAATAAAACAGAAAGAGAATTTGAGATTCGAGTGTATAATGGAGAATTTGAAAGAAGGTTTCCGATTCAGTCCTACTGATGCAGAAGCTGTTACTTTCTTATTGAGATTCATTGCTGGAAAATTGATGGATGATTCTGGATTCATCACTTTTCATGTGGATACTTACAGTGAACAAGAACCATGGGATATTTACAATCAAGGAGTATCCTGTTGTAATGACGATGATGACAATGATTGTAGTCAGTATCGTTTCTTCATTACAAAACTCAAGAAGAAAAGCAAGTCGAGGTATAGTCGCGACGTGGGAAATAAGGGCAGTTGGAAACAGCAGGACAAGAGCAAACCTGTTCGAAAGAAGGGTGGACCAGTGATTGGATACAAGAAGAGCATGTGTTATATGAATAAAGGCTATAAGCAGGAAAATGGGCATTGGTTGATGAAGGAATACGCCCTCTCTGCGTATCTTCTTGATAAATTTGACAAGGATTGCAGAGATTATGTTCTATGTGCTATTAAGAAGAGAACTCGCATCAAATCTCGCTCCAAAGGCACAATGAAGTTGATGAATGCTGTATCTGAAGAGTGCACGAATTCGGAAGACCAAAGTTCGGGGACTGTTGAATCGACTAGTTATGACGAGGCATTACAAGAGTTGCTGATCAATATGCCGGATGAGACGAACATGGTCATTGAGCCATTATGTACTTTTGAAGGCATGCCCATGCTAGATATTGATTTTAATATTTTACCTGACTTTGATTGTATGTTTCAACTTTTGGAATTTCCTAAAATGCAATGATATGTTATATCGATCATTTCTCTGGGATTATACCGGGTATGTTGTTGTTTTCTCCAATACACGTGCTAAAGTCAAAATTGTAACAGGAGTGTGTGTTTTTTCATACATAACTTTCATTCATACACTTAAAGAACAAACCTTCTCATCGTCAGAGAACTTGCACGCGATTGCATTCACCTTTTTCCTCTCTGTTTCTTCATCCTCTTCTTCTTTCTTTTTATAGTTGGTAACACGATCCACTCTGATTATTCTATCCGGTATCTGAGCATCGTTTAACTTATCTGCAAGTCATATTAAATAGCCAAAATATGTTGAACTATGTGACCTTATATAAAAGGTTTATAAGTCAAACAAAGGACAAATCAAGCACTGGAAATTCTTTTTCAAGGTTGAACCTCAAAAGAACACGAGAAAGAGATATAGACGCACCTACCAAGATTTGTACTCCTTTGAACCTCGTAAGCATCAAAACCGAAATAATAATCTTCACTAGTGTCAACGGATTCATTGCAGTATTCCAATTCCTCAAACCTGAGTGGTCCTTTATTAATATAGAAATTACTTATTTTTTTGTAGATATTGGGACATTAAATCAAGAAAAATACCTAAGTGTTTGTTAATCCACACAGTTCTGGAGCTAAGTGTTTCTGTCGGACGAAAAGATGAAAACGAACACCAAATACGCATGGATGAGATCCAAATAACAGTAAGAGGATTACAAATATTCTTCTATTGCCTACGGCAACAATTGCCAAAAGCTGTCGATCTGAGGCATTGCTAAGGTTTCAATTCAAGCAATGTGAACATGATCACCCCTTATTCATCAAACACACATCAAAAGGGTCAGTGTTTGTTCTTATATATGTTGAGTTTGCCAGGTCAAGTAAAGGCATACTAATGCATCAGAGGAAATATGCATTAGAACTTATTTCTGAAACTGGATTGGGAAATGCAAAACCTGTGCAATCACTACATCAAAAATGATCATTAGCAGCAATTAAGTTAATTGCCGCTAAATATGTATGTTTAACGACAATTAGCACTCTTTATATATGTCCCTAAAACCTTTAGCAACATTGGTTCTAATGACACTTAACTAATGCCGGTAAAAGATATTGACACTCTTTATATTTAATATCGCTAAAAGCTGTTTTTGTTATAATGAGTAACTCCTATTGACAACAACAAGAAGCTAACTTCAAAGCAATATGATGATTATGTCAATTCAGAAGATGACAAAGCTATCAGAGATTGATAGGAAAGCTACTATATCTTACAATGACAAGGTCTGACATTGTATTTGGAGTACAAACATTGTGTCAGTTTCAACAACAACCTAAAAAAAGGTCATACGGAAGCAGCTCTAAGAATTGTTAGATACATAAAAGGTCAGCCTGGTCAAGGGATACAGTTATCTAGCAGTCAAGACAATCAGCTTGCAGCATATATTCTGTGATACTGACTGGTCATCTTGTTAGTTAGGATTTCTAACTAACTATTCAAGAACGACCATTGTATATATATATATAGATAGATAGAATTATACACTGTAAAGGTTCACACAATTAATACGAATACGTATTGAGAGGTTTTAGACTCTCAAGAATCAGTGTATTACAACAAAAGTTTACTAATATATGTTTTTTTCAGTTATGAATAACGTGTAGAAAGTTTCCACAAAATCTGGAGTTTTTATGAGTAGGGATGCACGTGGTTCGATTTGGATAGGTTATTGATTAAAATAAAAAACAAATAAATCTAGTTGATTTTTTTAAATTCTAAAACCAAATCAAACAAAAAAATAATCGTTGATTTGGCTAGTGTCGGTTTGAAAGTAATAAAATTTTTGAGGACATATGTATCTCGATAGACATGAACATCTAGTACGTGAATAATTCACATGAAAACTATTGTCGGTTCAATTAAGCAATACTAGTGTTATTATTACACGAACAAAGTGATTTACTTAAGAGAAAATGTGACTATCTTATGTAAGCTAGGGTATAAAAAGACTAAAATATTTTGATGGACTTAGACCTAAGATTGTAGCAGTTGGGCTAAATTTATGTGTTGAGCTAGTAAACTTAAAGAGTTAATTAGGATTTTTCGTTCATAATTTGAAAATTTTCCATCTAATCCACATTTAGAAGAAATCAGAGTCATTAAGGTGTAGGAAAATTTGGTGACAATCGGGTGATTTAATTATGATCTTGGTTACATGAGGGAATAGATACTAGTTAAGGAATTCGTGCGGCTTTACGAAATTGAATTCGGGTAAGTAGAACTCTCAGAATCGATTTTAGTGTGAAAGATATTTTTTGAGTGTTGTTGGTTAGAGGTGTGTTGTGAAATGGGGGTTTTGGAATTAATTAAATAGCTCACTATTTCGTGCAAACCGCCCTAACATTGGATTTGGTCGAGCTGGCGGGGTCGCTATAGCGGGGTGGGTGCCGCTGTGGCGGACCAAACGCGACTTAAAGTTGTAAATGAACCCCTAAATGTCTTTATTCTGCACTTTTTGACTTGGATAGCTAAGGAACGACCATATACAACTTCTTGATTGTCTTTCCACCATTATTGAGGCTAAAGGTAAGTTTTTCACCTCCCAAATCCATTTTTTGATCCGTAGTTTCTATTTTCTTGGGTTATTATCAATGGGGAAGAGTTTTGAATTGGAAACATGGTGGGAAAAGCCCTAGTTTGGATACTTAAAATCATGGGTATGATTTACGGTTGTTAGAAGTGTTAGCAATCCGAGTAATTAGTGATTGTTTATTAATTCTCGTATTATATTGATTGTTTGTAGACCAAGAACAAGCGGAATGAATAATCCAAAAAGAAAATGATCAAGATTCTTAGGGTTTCAAGCTTGTTAAGAGGTAGGTGATGGTTGTGATTTTACGATTGTGTGATGTATGTTTGTTCTTGCTTCATTATGATATATGTATGTATGTAAATGTTGCATTATTTATCACAGTTGTTCTATATGAAATAGACGAATGACTATATGTCATGAATCAATTCTTGATTGTATGATCTTGATAATATACTTGTGATTGTGGTGTGTTGAAGGGACCGGTTGTCACGTTCCGACATAACTAATTGGGATCGGTTGCCACATTCCGGCATAACTAATTGAGATCGGTTGTCACGTTCGGACATAACTAATTCGGACCGGTTGCCACATTTCGGCATAACTAATTGGGATCGGTTGTCACGTTCCGGCATAACTAACTAGGATCGGTTGTCACATTCTGGCATAACTATTGAATCGAATACCACGTTCTGGTATGCTAACAGTTTGGGTTTGAATTCCATGAGAAGACCAACTACTTGACATAATTGCAATATTTGAGAATTGTGAAAATGTACTTTGTTCATAAATATTGATAATATTGTATATGTTCTGTATATACATGCAATTATATTATGTTGTGTGATCTTACCAGTACACTATGGTTGTGTACTGATACTGCACTTGATCTTATATTTGTTGAGTACAGGGCATCTTCATGCGGCTATTGACAAACCCCCTTAGCAGATCACTGATCATTTCGAGTTCACGGGTGAGCTAGTTCTTCGGGGCTGCCTTGGATTCTCTTTTAAGTCTCTGTCCACATTTTCGGAC
Organism: Solanum chilense; assembly: GCA_032847665.1. Lineage (NCBI taxonomy): Eukaryota > Viridiplantae > Streptophyta > Magnoliopsida > Solanales > Solanaceae > Solanum > Solanum chilense. The sequence continues at coordinate 79,190,527 of CM064971.1, forward strand.
ATAGACTAGTTCTTAGATGCTTTTTATATTAGTTGGGTTGTACCCATTTTCCTTTTAGACTTTGGTCCATTGTTTAGATGTTTTGGTACATTGACTTTCAAGTTCTAGGCATTACTTCTGCAATGTAGTTTTATCGTTAGATTTTTGTTGGAGTTAATAGGAACTCTAGCTCTTTCTTTAGTATTTAACTTAATTCCGTCATTTAAATGCTTTAGTTTTGGCTTAGTTGGTTGGTTTTGGTTGTAGTAATGGTTCTTCCACCGAAACGTTAGTGTAGGTATCAATTACGATGATCTGGATCATGACAACCGAACTTTAATAAAGAATCAGTTATTTCATTTTAAAGTAATTCAGAGGGGTAATTAGACGTCCTTATGAAATATAAGTATCTAACTGGATATTGATAATAGGTTAGAGGGTCATTTGTTTATTTTGTCACAATTATTTTTCACTTTCTTTTTTTCATCTTGGAAAATAATATTTATGACATAGGTAAATTTATGGCATACATTTTTTTTATTAATAAAAATACTCCTATCATAACTTTAAAGAAGTAAAAACAATAAAGATTTAAATGTGCATTTGAAAAAACTAATTGGCATATAGGGGAGAAAATGTCTATTTTTCAAAGTAGAAAGAAAATTTAATTTTTAAAGTAGTTAACATGCCAAAATTTATTTTAAGGCATTCTAATTATTAAATGTATCTACTTAATTCCTTGAAAGTCCCTTCTATTTTCACTATAAAAAAGAATCATTACCAAGTACCTACAAGTACTTCAACTAATTGATTATTAGTATCATAAATAATTGTTTGAGATGGCAAAATCAAGCAAATCTATGATATGTATGATTTTTATCATGTTTGTTCTTTTTTCCCCATTAATTCAGGCAACACAAGAGCTATCATATGCACCTGAAGCATCATCACCATCAATGTCAGTAAAACTATCTGAGGCGAGTCGTAATGCTCGCGTTCTTGTTAAAGGTATGATAAATTTCATATTTTTCATGTTCTTATTTTTTTCGTTGGTTAAAATCTATTTAATTCTATAAAATAATGTCTAACTTAAGAATAGATATAAATTTAAAAATATTATTTAACTTAGATTTAAATTCAGAATGTTCAAAATTAATATTTGATGTCGTAATCTCAAACATAATAATTTTTCTCATTTTAATATGCAATTTTAGTTTTTTTTTTTTTAAAAAAATACATTTATTATTTTTTGTATGTAACATATTGTTTTTGTGTATTTCAGGTTGCATTAACGCATCAATGTGCAAAGATAATGATTGCTGCATTTGTGATTTAGGCGAATGCATTCGATGTTGTAATTAATGATGTAACAAAATCATTTATATTTTAATTATATAATGAAATGATTGATTAATGAGTATCGTATAATTAGTTACCAATTGCCCATTTATATATTATATTATATGCTTAAAAAGAAATTGTAAAATATATGCAATACAAAATAAGAAGCATAGACTGGAGATATAGAAAGTATAAATATAATAATTTTTTGGAACTTTAAAAAAATTGTAGAGAAATTTTAGAATTAATTCAAAATTTATAATCAAACAAATATTTTAAAATAATTTTATAAAATCTAATTCATAATTATAATCAAACGCTAGAATAATATATGGAAATACTTTGTAGTGTATTTTGTCATTTATAGTCAAACAAATATTTTAAGATAATTTTATAAATCTAATTCATAATTATAATCAACCGCTAGAATAATTTATGAAAATATATTGTAGCGTATTTTGCCAAATTATTTAAAAGCCGATATATTTTAGAGAGTTGTGTTTGACAAAAACTTTTAAAAACTGATGGCACTTTTTCGGCTACATATATCTGATATGTTGCAACTGTTTGTTTTTGTACCATAATTATATCTAATTCATGTTTTATTTTTATTTCCTCAGCGTCAGCACATGTGCCTATATATCTCGTAGTGTGATCATACTACGAGAGAAAATTAGGAACATAGATATTGGAGACGAAGTGGGAGTAATCTCTGTGGAGGATAAGATGAGACTGAAATGGTGTGAAGAGAAAATGTGCAAATGATGCTCACCCAATGAGGAGTATTATGAGGTGATAAAAGTTGGTTGTAACGCGTTTTAGAAGATGCAGTGGTAGATCGAAAAAGTATTGATGAGAGGTGATTCAACATGATATGCACCTTACCGACGAAATGACCACAGATAGGAGAATATAGAAGTTGCGGATTAAGACTTGATCGTGGTCTAGTTTTCGATATCAATATTATACCCACTCTATTTGTTGACACCCAATTTTGGCCTAACATTTTTAAAATTCGTGATTTTGAAGCTTTATTTATTTAATAGCAAATTTTGATCCAATGATTTTAAAATTCATACATTTTGGTCAAATACAAAAAAAAAACAAAAAAATTGTCTTTCCCACATTGTCTCTCAAACAATTTTCAATTTTTTGCAATAAGTCCCACATCGGCATTTCATCCTTTTTGAGGATTTTTGGGTTTCTATATAAGCCCACTTCATTCACTATTTTTAGGGGAGGATTGAGAAGGGAAAACAAAAGAATACTCATAAATTTTTGAGAATTCTTGGTTCCCATAGTTCAAAATTTTTAAAGTGTTTGTGTGGTTTTTCGAGTTGAGGAGGTGGAGTCGTTGCCTTCAAACTCGTAGTTCCGGTTCGCCGCCCAGAACCAGGTAAATTTTTTTTTAGCCTTGTTTTATTTAATTCCCAGTTCTTTTATGTTTTCTGTTTATTATATGTAGCTTGTTTTGTTTTTTTTAGTTTAATGTAGTTCTAAAAGTCAATTAATATTTGTGTTTATTGTAGTTTTAATATTAGTATTATTTTACGGTTTGATGTTTGTTTATTTATTATTATTATTATTTTAAAATTGTTAATCAACTATTTGCTATCTTAGCTTTTCAGGGTTTTGTTATTACCCTATTTTAATGTTATTTTTAATTTTCATATATTACGTTATTTTTATTTCCATTTCATTATTATGTTGTTTTAGTTTGGTTGTTGTTTTCCCTATTCTCTTGGGATAAGTTTGTTATGTTTTGTTGATGTTCAGGTTATATTAAATATATTTGTTAAAGGGCCGATGAAAAATCTATCCGTCAGGTTTAGAGGCCTCCCCATTGTAAAAGACGGAATTTTAATTCAAGTTTATATATTCTAAAATTGTTAAATGTGGCCAATGAGTTATTGTTATTTTTATTATTTTGTTTTGGGTAAAGTTCTAATGACTATTTTAGTTTTTTCAAATAATTGTGATTGCTTTTATTAATACATTGTTATTGTTAGTTGCTATTATATTTAGGATATATTATTCTTGTTCACTACTTTGGTTTGGGTGTTTCTTTTTAATTGCATTTCTTTAGTTTATAACAAAAAAAAAAATATTTATTAAGTTGGTTTTCTTTTGTTCGTTATTGTAAACGGATGTTAGTGCTGCCACTTTTTCCCATTTAGTATAGTATATTTAGGAAGTAGGTATGCCTTAGTGTTTCATTTTTGAGGTTATTACTATAAGTATTATTTTGCTATGCTTAGATTGATCCGCTATTTACCATGATAATTTTATTTGAACAATAATTTCACATTATATTATTTTATTGATCTCGTAGATTTTGAGTTGAAATGAGTTGAAGGGCCGATGAAAAATCTATCCGTCGGGTTTAGAGGCCTCCCCATTTTAAAAGACGGAATTTTAATTCAAGTTTATATGTTTACTTGTTAAATGGCCGATGAAGAAATTAACGTCGATTTCCAAGGCCTCCCATGTCAATAAGACAGATTTTTATTCTTAAGTTATTATTTGAGTTATTCATTTTAGTTATATTTATTTGACATTAACTCTTTTACTAAGTGTCTTTACAGGTACATCGAGGTGCTTTTCCTTGAAATTATTCGAAAAGGTTCGAATTATATTTTTATTTCGTTATTTTGTAAATATTGACGTTAGGCAAACCTTAGGCCGATGATTATTATTTTGTTGTGTATATTGTATGTTTATTATTTGTATATTATTTTATTCTTCCTCAATTTGAAAAAGAAAAAAAAATGAATTCAGTCGGGAACCACAATTGTGGATTCCGAAGGGTGCCTAACCCCTTCCCTTCGGAATAATTTAAACCCCTTACCTAGAATCGAATTGGTTTCGTAGATCATAAATGGTTTCCTAGTTTTTTCCTAAAATTAGGTGGCGACTCTTTTCAAAACTCGTTTATTTTTAAAACCTTGTTGAAATTGAACAATTAATCATTTTCGAGTTGCCGCGACGTTTCGCCCTATTTCGACAGAATAGGGATGTAAACAGAATGGCGACTCTGCTGGGGAGTTTTAGAGGTTTTAACCAATATGAACTTATTTATTTTTCAAAATGAGGAAATTTTTGCTTTATTATTATGTTATACCTCGTATTTTTATATTTCGCTGATTATTTGTATATTGTATTTATTCATTATTTATCTTGTTGTGTGTATATTATCATTGTATTCATGGCATAATATTTTCCGTCAAACGACAATTATTTCGTTCCCACTAAAGGACGATTATGCGGGTTCGCAGTCGTTCATTAACCAAAAATCTTCTCGGGGCACCCTGACGAGTGTAGTTGACTACTTGATAGTCAACGATCGTTAATTGTCCCAGCCCAAGTAGTCCGCTTGGGTTACCCATTCCACTCTAAATACAACTCACTCTTAGTCAAACTAGGATAGAGCGAAACCCGATCCCGAAAAGTAGCGCATTGGCCTAAGACGACCCAACACCCAAGGAGTGTTAGGCCCATTAGAAAAGACCACCTTGAGTCCAAAATGGCCCACAGCCTAATCGGACGTCCATACTTATGTGTTTAAATTTGAAGGACGTATATATCCTTCAAATCGATAGGCCTACCCTAGGCATAAAAGGGTCACATATTTGTATAGGACGCGCAATAATTGTTTGTATGTTATGTGATATATGTCAGTCTGTCTTTAATTAAAACAATATTTATGTGTTTTATTCATTATTTGTGTGATATTTTGTATTATTCATTATGTACAGGAACTAACACTTTTACATTTTTGAGTTGCTTTTTTTTTGCAGCGAAAAATTAATTTATATTCAAATTCAGAAATCATTTTTGTCCGAAGTCGCAAGAGACAAGAGGATTAACAAAATTCCAATCCTTGTATTTCACAAGATATTAATATCAAGTCAGAATGATAAATCAGGGGAGTATTTTACTATGAGGCGCACCCACTTATTTTATCATTATTTTGCATGATGGTCCTGCTCTCACATATTTCTCATATTTTTGTAGGAATACCATCCCCGACATCAGTCGGGGATGGTCATAACAGTATCTGGATCTCGTAAAAATTGAAAGGAGACAAAGATCCAAGAAATCGTCCAAAAAGAGTACAACAAATCATTACTGTGAAAATTCCTAGGTTACAATTGGTGCAAAATAAAATAAAATAAAATTATGACTACAAATTTTTGGTGGCGCTGAATTTCTTTGAGTTGTCTAAATCTTCAGATTATTATATGCAATATCCGGTCGAACTACGCGTACCTGATTCTCATGTTAATGAGATACGTAGGCAACCCTTCTAGGGTTCGGTATAATCTTTTTTCCAAAAAAAAAAATAAAAATAGTTTGTGCATATTTTTGAAATTATATCCGGTCGAACTACGCGTACCTGATTCTCATGTTAATGAGATACGTAGGCAACCCTTCTTGGGTTCGGTATAATTTTTTTCCAAAAAAAAAAATATAAAAAAATAGTTTGTGCATATTTTTGAAATTATATCCGGTCGAACTACGCGTACCTGATTCTCATGTTAATGAGATACGTAGGCAACCCTTCTTGGGTTCGGTATAATCTTTTTCCAAAAAAAAAAAAAAAAAAATTAAAAAAAAAAAATAGTTTGTGCATATTTTTGAAATTATATCCGGTCGAACTACGCGTACCTGATTCTCATTTCGGTGAGATACGTAGGCAACCCTTCTTGGGTTCGGTATTATCTTTTTCCAAAAAAAAAAAAAAAAAATAAAAAAAAAAAATAGTTTGTGCATATTTTTCAAGTCATATCTGCACGAACTACGCGTACCTGATTCTCATTTCAGTGAGATACGTAGGCAACCCTTCTTGGGTTCGGTATTATCTTTTTCAAAAAAAATAAAAAAATAAAAAAGATCATAAAATAGTTTGTGCATATTTTCCAAGTCATATTTGCACGAACTACGCGTACCTGATTCTCATTTCGGTGAGATACGTAGGCAACCCTTCTTGGGTTCGGTATAATCATTTTTCAAAATAAAAATAAAAATAATAATAAATTGTTTGTACATACTGTTAGAGTCATGTCTTCAACTCGGTCGGGACCTATTGGGTTAAGAGCATGTAAATATATTCGATATGATTGAAAAGATTGACTTTGCGGTAAACCATAGATTCTCGCGGTACCTCTTATCTGTACTTTTGTGATGCTTGAAAATTCTCTTGCATTCAATCAAGATAAGAATAAAATTAACCTTATGTTTCATGTGCATGGTGTGGTGAGATTTTGATCAAAGTTCAATTGTGTTACACTGTTGATCTAGAACTTGACCTGAATGTTTTTCGAGGCGAAATCATGAGTAATGTTTGGTTTGAGAAAGGATTGTAGGCCTTTTTTGACCCGATTGTGCCTCTCAAAGCCTACCAAATTACATTAATCCCTAGTTTTCCCATTTTGAGCCTGAAACCTTCATTTGGACAACCACATCTTAACCACTACCCTTTTGAGTGCTTACGAGCACTATCCTCTCTTGGCTCAACCTTCTTGAGTGCACAAAGAATGTGCAAATTATAAAAGGAGATCAATGTTTGAAATTTCAAAAAGCAAAGATATTGAGTCTCTCAAAATCAAGGAAACAAAGACTCTAGAGAAAAAGAGAAAAAAAAAAGTGGAAGAAATAAAGAAAGGCAACTTTACAGGACCAGCGAAAGGTTGGAAGGAAAATATTCCAACAAAAAGGAAAATTATTATAATGAAGAAGTGAATAAAAGAAAAGCTCCAAGGAGTAAGGACTCAAAAGAAGAAGAAAAAAAGAGAAAAAAAAAAGCTCAAAAAAAAGGGAAGGGAAAAACGTTAAAAATGAGAATTCAAAAGAATTTGAGAGGGCAGAGAATAATGAAGAGGATCTAACGCCAAAGGCGTACCAATCATTAAGAGCACAAATTCTGTGTAACACTCAAGGAGGAATTCAGTCACTTTTATCTCAAATAAATATCCTACCCATCCCTAACCCTACGTTACAAGCCAATGACAAGCCCTACATGATCTCATTCCAAATGTTCTCACATTAGTGGAGATTTACATAAGGGTCAAGCATATGGTATCACAGTTGTGTGCATTGAACATTCTTGTGAGTGTGAGTGCACTTTGAAAAAATGTCCTATAATCAAATGTTTCAAATATGTGTGAAATAGGACTAGCCTTTGTCGTGAGGGCACTTGAAACATGAGGATTGATACAATTCAAACCTTTGCTTGAAACAAGATGAACGGATCTTGTTAATCCTTTAGTATATTTGAGGTACCACTTGAAGCTGTAGGAATTACCTTATTCAATAAAAAAAAAAAAAATTACATGCAATCTTAACTGTTGGTACCAATCGTGGTGAAAATTTGACTATCTCATCGCATTTTTATTTTTGAAAAAAAAAAGAAAAAGAAAAAAAAAGGTCTTTTGAGTCGTTCATTATAAAAGGTGTTGTTAAGTTAATCTTATACATGTGAGACGCTTTTTTTTTTCATTGAATTGTCCATCCCAAAAATGTGATATGTCTTGTCTTTAGGCTTTGAATATAGCAAAGGGTACCATTTGCATATTCCATCATGTTCATATTGTGCATTTTCTACTGATAATCTTTCAGATTCTCTGCAGCACTCATCATCCACAAAGGGGAACTACGTTTGACCTGATTCCTGCTCCAACAGGATACGTAGGCGCCACAACGGCTCGGTCATATTCCCAGTAAGATTTTCATTTCTCCTCATACTGGAAACAGGGACAGAATTTTTGAGAGGGTCTCAAAAATTCATTTGAAGTTGGACTTCTTTAACAAGTCAAAACAGGAACATTATCGAGCCATCCACCTCGTTACAGTTGGAACATTATCGAGCTATCCACCTCGTTACAGTGGAACATTATCGAGCGATCCAGGCTCGTTTAAAAATGCATGCAACATGCGAAAATCATGCATCGCCATGCGAAAAATCATGCATCGCGTAAATCAAATCATGCATTGCGAAAAATCATGCATCGCGTAAATCATGCATTGCGAAAAATCATGCATCGCGTAAATCATGCATTGCGAAAAATCATGCCTCGTCATAAATCATGCATTGCGAAAAATCATGCATCGCGTAAATCATGCATTGCGAAAAATCATGCATCGCGTAAATCATGCATTGCGAAAAATCATGCATCGCGTAAATCATGCATTGCGAAAAATCATGCATCGCGAAAATCATGCATTGCGAAAAATCATGCATCGCGTAAATCATGCATTGCGAAAAATCATGCATCGCGTAAATCATGCATTGCGAAAAATCATGCATCGCGGAAATCATGCATTGCGAAAAATCATGCATTGCGAAAAATTCCTGCATCGCGAGAAGATTTCATACCTCGCAGAAAATTCATGCATCGCGAGAAGATTTCATACCTCGCAAAAAATTCATGCATCGAGAGTCAATATTCATGCATCGCGAGTCAATATTCATGCATCGAGAGTTAATATTCATGCATTGCGAGTCAATATTCATGCATCGAGAGTTCATATTCATGCATCGCGAGTCAATATTCATGCATCGAGAGTTAATATTCATGCATTGCGAGTCAATATTCCTGCATCGCGAGAAGATTCCATACCTCGCAGAAAATTCATGCATCGCGAGAAGATTTCATACCTCGCAAAAAATTCATGCATCGCGAGTCAATATTCATGCATCGAGAGTTAATATTCATGCATCGCGAGTCAATATTCATGCATCGAGAGTTAATATTCATGCATTGCGAGTCAATATTCCTGCATCGCGAGAAGATTTCATACCTCGCAGAAAATTCATGCATCGCGAGAAGATTTCATACCTCGCAGAAATGTATGCATCGCAAGAAGATTTCATACCTTGCGGAATTCATGCATCACTAGTTAATTCATGCATCGAGAGTTAATATTCATGCATCGAGAGTCAATATTCCTGCATCGCGAGAAGATTCCATACCTCGCAGAAAATTCATGCATCGCGAGAAGATTTCATACCTCGCAAAAAATTCATGCATCGAGAGTCAATATTCATGCATCGCGAGTCAATATTCATGCATCGAGAGTTAATATTCATGCATTGCGAGTCAATATTCCTGCATCGCGAGAAGATTTCATACCTCGCAAAATTTTATGCATCGCGAGAAGATTCAATTCCTCGCAAAAGTTTACATATCGCAAGAAGATTTCATAGTTTGTGGAATTTATGCATCGCGAGAAGATCCCATCCCTCGCAAAATTTGCGCATCACGGGAAGATATTCATGTCCTGCAAGCAATCATGCATTGCCAGAAAAAGAATTGTGCATCTCAAAGGAATATTTAACCCTCAACGTCAACTGACGTTAAATGTCAAGGAGAGAAATTAAGTGTCCACACGGTGAAAAACACTGTCTCCCATTTAAATTGCATTTTTAAGCTGACGAGTTTTATCTCAGTCTTTGTCAAGAGCATTCGAAAGGATGAATTTCTAAAAAAAAAAAAAAAACAGGTGCAAACCACTTCAACAAGGACGCAACACATCATGGAACCTTTTGGAGACAGGTCTGGGATTGACTTCCACCACATGCAACCGCACTTCTTTACAAAGGTCATGTGTTCGGCAAAATTGGGTTTGTCAATTTTCGTTGTCCACGATTTCTTTCATCAATCATACACAACGAAAGGGACAGCTGTTGACACCCAATTTTGGCCTAACATTTTTAAAATTCGTGATTTTGAAGCTTTATTTATTTAATAGCAAATTTTGATCCAATGATTTTAAAATTCATACATTTTGGTCAAATACAAAAAAAACCAAAAAAAATTGTCTTTCCCACATTGTCTCTCAAACAATTTTCAATTTTGTAATAAGTCCCACATCGGCATTTCATCCTTTTTGAGGATTTTTGGGTTTCTATATAAGCCCACTTCATTCACTATTTTTAGGAGAGGATTGGGAAGGGAAAACAAAAGAATACTCATAAATTTTTGAGAATTCTTGGTTCCCATAGTTCAAAATTTTTAAAGTGTTTGTGTGGTTTTTCGAGTTGAGGAGGTGGAGTCGTTGCCTTCAAACTCGTAGTTCCGATTCGCCACCCAGAACCAGGTAAATTTTTTTTCTTAGCCTTGTTTTATTTAATTCCCAGTTCTTTTATGTTTTCTGTTTATTATATGTAGCTTGTTTTGTTTTTTTTAGTTTAATGTAGTTCTAAAAGTCAATTAATATTTGTGTTTATTGTAGTTTTAATATTAGTATTATTTTACGGTTTGATGTTTGTTTATTTATTATTATTATTATTTTAAAATTGTTAATCAACTATTTGCTATCTTAGCTTTTCAGGGTTTTGTTATTATCCTATTTTAATGTTATTTTTAATTTTCATATATTACGTTATTGTTATTTCCATTTCATTATTATGTTGTTTTAGTTTGGTTGTTGTTTTCCCTATTCTCTTGGGATAAGTTTGTTATGTTTTGTTGATGTTCAGGTTATATTAAATATATTTGTTAAAGGGCCGATGAAAAATCTATCCGTCGGGTTTAGAGGCCTCCCCATTTTAAAAGACGGAAATCTAATTCAAGTTTATATATATTTTTAGTTGTTGAAATGGGCCGATGAAAAATCTATCCGTCGGGTTTAGAGGCCTCCCCATTTTAAAAGACAGAAATCTAATTCAAGTTTATATATATTTTTAGTTGTTGAAATGGGCCGATGAAGAAATTACCGTCGATTTCCAAGACCTCCCATGTCAATAAGACGGATTTTTATTTTTAAGTTATTATTTGAATTATTCATTTTTAGTTATATTTATTTGGCACTAACTCTTTTACCAAGTGTCTTTACAGGTACCCGGAGGTGCTTCTCCTTGAAATTATTCGAAAAAGTTTGAATTATATTTCATTAATTATTTTGTGAATATTGACGTTAGGCAAACTACAGGCCGATAATTATTGTTTTATTGTGTATGTTGTATGTTTATTATTTGTATATTATTTTATTCTTCCTCAATTTGAAAGAAAATGAATTCAGTCGGGAACCACATTTGTGGATTTCGAAGGGTGCCTAACCCCTTCCCTTCGGAATAACTTGAACCCCGTGCCTAAGAATCGAATTGGTTTCGTAGATCATTTAATGGTTTCCTAGTTTTTCCTAAAATTAGGTGGCGACTCTCTTTTCAAAACTCCTTTATTTTTAAAACTTTGTTAAAATTGAATTAGTTAATTATTTTCGAGTTGCCGCGACGTTTCGCCCTATTTCGTCAGAATAGGGATGTAAACACTCCCCAACAAAAAGACATTGGAATGGTGTTAAACACATACTTCGATATCTTCGAGGGGCCATGGACATGGGTTTATTCTATTCCAATGAATCCAAATCAGAACTGATTGGTTACGCAGATGCAGGGTATTTATCAGATCCGCATAAAGCTCGATCACAAACAGGCTATTTGTTTACATGTGGAGACACGGCAATATCTTGGCGATCAATGAAGCAAACATTGGTAGCCACTTCTTCAAATCATGCAGAAATAATAGCCATCCATGAAGCAAGTCGAGAGTGTGTCTGGTTGAGATCAATGACCCATCATATTTAGGAAATGTGTGGTTTTTCTTTGAAAAAGAATATACCAACCACAATGTACGAATATAATGCTGCATGTATAGCTCAATTGAAAGGAGGATACATCAAAGGAGACCGGACAAAGCATATCTCACCAAAGTTCTTTTTCACGCATGATCTTCAACAAAATGGTGAGATAGAAGTTCAACAAATTCGTTCAAGTGATAATCTTGCTGATTTATTCACTAAGGCATTGCCAACATCAACGTTTGAGAAGTTGAGATACAAGATTGGAATGCGCCGTCTCCGAGATATCAAGTAAAGTTTTCATCAGGGGGAGCGAAATACGCGTTGTACTCTTTTCCTTAACTATGGTTTTGCCCCAAGTTGGGTTTTCCTGGTAAGGTTTTTAACGAGGCAACATTCAAAGCGTATTATGAGATATGTGTACTCTTTTTCCTTCACTAGGCTTTTTCCCACTGGGTTTTTCCTAGTAAGGTTTTAACGAGGCACATAATCTATGGATATCCAAGGGGGAGTGTTGTAAATCCATTGTATATGTGGATGATCCATTAGAGTTATCCAACAATTAATTGGATTCATGTATTAGTGTTTCCAATGTGATAAGATATCAAGGTGATATGAACCTTGATGATAACTATGTAAGATTTCAAGGTGACCTTTGACTATGATATCTCAACACTATAAATAGAGATATCATTCACCATTGTATGACATACTTGAATAAGAAAATTATCTCCTCTATCTTATACTTCTTGTCTTTTTCATCTTATATTCTGAGCTTTGTTTACAACAGAATATAATTATTTTAGAATATTCGTAAAATAAATAGAGTGGGCTTTAGAGCACTTCGAGCTTTATTGAGAGAGCGAAACAACACAAATGCATTAGTTGAGAGCTTAATTACGTGCCTTCGCTTTTGTTTTTGAAATGACCTTCCGTACTACATTTACTTCGCCAGATACATGTATCTGACACACTCAGATACGTGTATTTCGAACATATGCGAGTCAAATTAGGTGTAATTTGTTTCATATAAACTATATATATAAGCGTGATTTATATGTATATGAGTTACACTGATTATCTCCCTTGCTTCTCTCCTCTCTCGCCTCTCTCCTCACTCTCTTGTCTCTATCCCAGTGTATGTAGATTTTAGAATGTATCTAGTATCAAATGATGCAGACGTGGCCCGCCTCTCTCTCCCAATGTATATGTATTTTAGAATATATAGAATATCAAAGATACATGTATTTAGTATCTGTCTTGAACTCCGTAGGAGTGGTTATCTGACTTGAAATTTATATGGAATCATTCATTTGTAAGATAATACGTAATTATTTCAAACAATAGAATGGAAAATTTATGATTGGAATGTTTGTGTTATAAAGATTGTTTTTTCCTGAATGAAATAAGTAAAAGATGGGCTCATAGTTATTTGGGCTTTGTAGAGTAAGTATTGATGTTTCAAATTTTGCACTTTCAGGTCTCACCATCATTGTTCAATAATTTTGTACATCTAAATTAGAAAAAGTTGTATATAATAGCAAACTAATAACTTAAAATAAATAAAGTAGCTAGAGTTTGATTTAATTGTGTTCCATAGCAAACGTTTGCAAAAAATTGTCAGGCTCCTCTCTCCCAAATATCTCGCTCGCCACTCTCCTCCAATCTCTCGCCCGCTTCTACACTTTTTATACAAACACAAGTGTATAAAAATTGTTTCTGATTGTATAAAGCAGAGAAAATAATATAAATACATATATTTTTGTTCTCCTCTCTCCCTTCTTTCAGATCTCGCTCGCCACCCTTGCCTTTCTTACTTATACAAATAGAAGTGAAATGTATAAATTGTGTTTCTATTTGTATAAAGCGTGAGAAAATTGTATATACACATGCAGATACATATATTTTCGTCCTATACACTTATAATTATACAATAAAAATACTCCCTGCCCAGTTTCTTTTGTCTTTCTCTCTTTCTCATTTTATACAATTTTCAAATTGTATCTAATTTCTCTCTTTCTCGTTTTATACAATTCGATTCAATTGTATATTCCTTGTCAAGTCTCTTTTGTCTTTCTCTCTTTCTCATTTTATAAAAATTCAAATTGTATATAATCGTTCTATATAGTTATAATAATACAATTCAATTTATACACTTCGTTTTTATACAGTTCTCTGCACAAGTGTCTTTCTCTTTCTTGTTTTATACACTTCGTTTTATATAATTTGCTTCAACTATATATGTATAGCGAATTATATAGTTTCTATGTTTGCTATGGAGCGCAATTATGCAAACTTTGCTATAGCATATAAATACAAATTTTTTATTTGCTATACGTGAAAGTTGCCGTCTAAATTAACCAACATGTATCAATTATGCAACATGCATGTAACAAGGCAATTAAAGCTAGAATTTGACTAGACCTGAAAAAATATACATCCAAGAGACTAAATAAGAGATAGAATTGTGTTATAGAGTACAAATAAGGGAAGAAACTAAAATTTGTGAAGCCAAATCTCATTCAATGTTATTTATTAAATTCTTCACAAACTTGTACTATATGTAAATATGAGAATAGGAATATTTGTACTAGTTGAAAACCAGAAAAGAAATTATATTATATGCTTCTGAATAGTGAAATTAAGACATTAAAAACTATATTTAACTTTTTGCTATTATAATTAGACTTAGATATATTAAACACAATTATAATTATCGTAAGCTGTATTAATCGACAACAAAATTACAATAACTTGTCTGGGTGGTGTAGTCGGTTATCACGCTAGTCTCACACACTAGAGGTCCCCGGTTCGAACCCGGGCTCAGACATATTTTGTTCTAATTTACTTTTAGGAAGAATATCACTTTTGGTTGCCAAGTAGCGTAAGATCTGTGTATATTTATCATCTCTATTTTTGCGATGTAACGGCTTAATATGTGTAAATTATACTTCTATTAAACCTTCGTCTTTCAAAAGCCATCTTCTCTATTTTTGCGATGTAAGATATGTGTATATTTCAGCTTTGCCTTTCGAAAATCATCATTTCTATCTTCACGATGTAATGGTAGGATTCGTGTATATTCTACTGTCTCTAAAGCATATTTGTGAAATTTCAGATTTTTACAAATTCTGCCTTCTTTAAAGCTTGTTTGTGAAATTTCGTGGGGCGAATATATTGTTATTATTGTTGTATAGAAGCATATTACTCTAAAATAATTAGACTTATAAGAAGGTTTAAGTTTTGAGACCATAGTGGGTTTAGCTGATTAAGACTTTATATTTATAAAAATAACACTACACACACATTTAAGGTGTTAAATATCAAGTTATAAACAAACTTTTTAATAATAAACTACTTATAGCATATTATTATCAAGTTATAGCATATCAAGAAATAATATATTATTCTCATTAATTTTTTAAAATAATAATTAACTTATTTAAATAATTCAATTACCTTATTTAACCAATGTAGTTAATTAAATTTATTATTTTAAGTTACCTTTTTTAAACAAACTCTTAATTAATGTAATTTAAATTAAATATTATATAGTTACCTTTTTTAAGATAACTACAAAATAATAGGGATTTTATCTCTACAACAATTACAGTTTTATTTTAAGTTACCTTTTTAAAACAAACTCTTAATTAATGTAATTTAAATTAAATATTATATAGTTACATTTTTTAAGATAACTACAAAATAATAGGGATTTTATCTCTAAAACAATTACAGTTTTATTTTTAAAACTGTAAAACGTTATCTAAAAAAAATAAAAATTATATTCCCCAAATTTTTGTTCTTCCCCAACTCTTTTTCAAAATCATTACCTCTGCACGCCTATCAAAACTTTTCACCAAAATTCGCACGCCTAATTTATTTTCACCAAATTTTCTCTCAAAATCACTTCTCTCTTAACAGTCTTCTTCAAGAATTCTCAAATATTTGCATTCAAATCTTCATTTTTAGCACTCAAATCTTCAACTCTTGCGATAAACAAATCGTACAATGTCGAAAAGAGGCAACGAAACCCTGAGAAAAAGTAGAAGATTGAATGAAGAAGCAAGCTCAGACGATTTTCATGCTCCATCTTTCAAAATTTTATCACAAACACAATCTCAACCTTCATCTGTTAAACTTAAATCTAGATCAGGGAAATCAACAATAAAAAAAAAAAAACATCCAAAGGAAAACGAGAAGAATAGAAAAGGGAAAGAAAAGAAAAATGTAGATGAATCTGAGAAAAGGACGAAAGAAAGAGGAAAGAAGAGGAAAGGAAAAGAAATCGAGGAATCATCAGATTCTGAATCTGATTTTGTGGAAGAGTTGATAAAATCAAAATCCAAAAAACCAAGAGCATCTGAAATCGATACTTCACATTTACAAGAAGAAGAAGAAACAATTAAACCCAAAAAAAGTTCAAAGGTTAGTAAAAGTTAATTTTTTAAAAAAATTTTATGTTCTGTTATTTTTATTTTCTGTTATTTGGGTATAAAATAGTTAAAATATAAATTTTGTGTAAATAAATAATGTATGAATTGTGTATGATTCATTGTATGAAATTACAGATCTCTTCATATTACAATATCAATTGCTGAAACATTTTTTTTTATGTATGATTCACTGTATGAATTGTGTATGATTAACTGTATGAATTGTGTATGATTCACTGTATGATTCACTGTATGATTCACGGTATATATAAAATGTGTATAAATTTTTTTGTATCAAGTTTTTTGATACTGTTGACTAGTAATATCCATAATTAGTTATACTTTATGTTTTGATTTGTATATTTTGGTGTTGAATATATTGTGTATGAAAGAATGTTGTAAGTTTGTTTGAAATGTTTATGATTATATTGTATTATGTTTTATATACTATGTGTATGAATTATGTATTTTTCAATATTATGTTGTAAGTTTGTTTGAATTGTGTATGATTTACTACATTATGTTTTGTATACTATGTGTATGAATTATGTATTTTTCAATATTATGTTGTAAGTTTGTTTGAATTGTGTATGATTCACTGTATTAGTTTTGTTTTACATGTGTATGAATATGTGTATGATTAATGTATTTAATTTTTACAATTTTTTAGGAGAAGAAGACACAAACACATTTGTCTTCATGTATTAACATGAATGTGTTTGCGGATTTGTTGACCTTTTTAGGTCAAGATAAGTTTCAACAATTCCTAGATGAAACACCTTTTGGATTTTTTTATAATTTGCATCACATTAAAATCCAATGTCAATTGTTGAGACACTTATTTATTATGGGGAATGAAAATGTTAGGGATGACTTTGACATTATGGAAAATCAAAGAATGATGAAGGCGCAATCAGTGAAAGTGAAATTACAGGAACAGTTGCTAGCAAGAAGGGTGGACCTCGAACTCATAAAGAACAAGTTATGGACACCACCAATTATCCTACTCCAAAATTCCGTATCAGGAAGTAGAAATCTTCATGGCACAATGTACATTTATTTGAATGACTTGTTTTTTTTTTTAACTTATGAACAATTTATGTATTTTCCCAGTTTTTTTATTATGACTACTCTGATGGTTTTATATAAATTACTTCTGATTATTACTAAATGTGTCTCACTTTAACATATGTGAACACTGTATGAATCATGTATGAAAATCATATGAATTATGAATGTCATATTAAAATTTGATATATAGTACATAGTAATGTTAAATTATTCCATAAATTTGTTTTGCATGAATACTATACACTTTCAAATACAAACAGAAAGGGATATTAATTATATTACTGGTATGAATACTGTATGAAAAATGTATGAATTATATCATACAATTATACATTAATAAATGTGTATCACCATCTTGCATACATTATTCATACCAGTAATATACATACAATTTGTTTCTGTTTGTGTTTTTATTATGACTACTGATGGTTTTATATAAATTATTACTGGTTATTACTAAATGTGTCTCACTTTAACATATATGAACATTGTATGAATCATGTATGAAAATCATATGAATTATGAATGTCATATTAAAATTTGATATATAGTACATAGTAATGTTAAATTATTCCATAAATTTGTTTTGCATGAATACTATACACTTTCAAATACAAACAGAAACAAATATTAATTATATTACTGGTATGAATACTGTATGAAAAATGTATGAATTATGACAAATTATAAAATATATTTTTCACAATACAAACAGAAACAAATTGTATGTATATTACTGGTATGAATAATGTACGAAAACTGTATGAATTATAACATATTATAATTTAATATGTATAACATAAACATACATTATTTTTTTATATGCAAATATTGAATTTGTATAAATGTATAAATTTTGTATGTAGTCCCCATTATGAATGCAATAACTGAATAAATGTTATATGATTATATGAATTATTATTGTTAACATATGTCAATATATGAACAGTTGTATATACAATGTATGACATTTGTATGAAAAGTAATATTATTCAATAAAAAAACATTTTATAACAATGTAATGCCTCAAAAACACAGATTTAACATTACGACATCATTGTTTTTGTACAGGATAATTTGAACAAGTCTTCCTATTGTGTCCAACCTGATGGCATCTACTGCATGTGTTTTTTGTCTTCTTGAATTTCACATCTGCGAACCCCTTCCACCGTTCAAGTTTGGGTCTTCCTGCTGCTCTTTTTGGACCAGGCGGCACCAATTTAGGATCTGAAATATAACTTGGTATATCCCATGTACTCTCGCACGGGATAGGCTCGATAGGAATGGCATAAGCATCTTTGAAATTCTTGAGGCTATAAAAAGCAGAACATATGCAATATAACATGGGAATTTAACATATGCAATATAATATGCAATTTAACATATGCAATATAACATGGGGAAAAAAATACGACACATTAATAAAATATTAAAAAAATTAACCTGATCAATTCCATTTGCCACCATGTTTAATTAAAATTGACACAATTTTCTCCATCAAATCAAATCTAAACTTTTTCAACCTTCAATTTTAATTGTTTTTCAAAAAAAAAAACGATAAAATATGACAGAATTCGAATATATGAATATAGTTCAATTTCTGGAAAAAAAATGATACACGTTTATGGAAAGAAAGATAACAGAATACAATTTTTTAAGGATAAAAAATAAAAAATAATTACCATTAAAAACGGATTGAGATAATTAAGGTGCATATCTATAATTAATATATTTTAAAATCCCTTAAAAGGTGCACATTTTGTTATCAGTTAATAACTTTTTATACAAAATTAATACACAAATCATACACTGTTTAACACACACTTCATACACTTCGTACAAAAATAATACACACTTCATACATAATTTAATACACAATTACTACACTGTTTATACACTGTTGTAATTTAATACTCACTTAATACATTGTTTTCTACAAAATTAATACACAAATCATACACAACTTATATACAAGTCACTTATATATGCAATAACAAAATTTTAAATTAATACAAAATTAAATCAATTTTTATACATACTGCATACTACACAACTAACTACTACATACAATCAAAAATACAATTTCATACTCAATTTATCCAATTTAATAAAAAAAAAATATACATTTTATTCAATTTTTATACAGAATTCATATATATATTACAAATCAATAATAGCTACGTACAACTATAAACATTGATTTTCGTATTTATTGTTCATACACTATTTATATACATTAAAATACAAAATGTATACATTATTAATATAAAATGTCAGATATTAAAATACAAAATGTATACATTATTAATCAAAAACTGTAAACTTTTAAAATTTTAACCTGTAATCACATTTACCATCATTCTTCGTTTTAATTACACATGAAAATACATTTAATATTACGAAATTTTTATTAGTAGAAACATTGAATTAATATTTCACAAAAAAAAATATCAATTTAACATATGCAATATAAAATGGAAAAAAAAAACGACACATTGCTAAAATAAAAAAAAAAAACTTACCTGATGAATTTCATTTTCCACCATGTTTAATTAAAATTGACAAAATTTTCTCCATCAAATCAAATCTAAACTTTTTCAACCTTAAATTTTAATTATTTTTCCCCAAAAAAAAAAAGATAAAATATTACAGATTTCGAATATTTGAATATAGTTCAAATTCTGGAAAAAAAATAATGAAACACGTTTATGGAAAGAAATATAACAAAATACAATTTTTTAAGGTAAAAAATCAAAAATAATTACCATTAAAAACGGATTGAGATAATTAAGGTGCATATCTATAATTAATATAATTTAAAATCCCTTAAAAGGTGCACATTTTGTTATCAGTTAAAACCAGTAACTAAATTCACGGAAATTATCCAAATTTAATTAATTATTTTTTAATTTTTTTTCTTCCTAATTTTACTAAATAAATATTTACAATATTTTTATTTAAAGAAATGCTATAAGTTGATATATTATATGTTATAAAATGAAAATCAAAATCTTGTGCCATAACTTGAGAATATGACTACATAATATGCTATATACCTAATTTACACTTAATATTTCTCGTACATTGTTAATTTTCTTTGTATTTTAGTTAATATCGATCTTTCATAGTCATACATTTTTTTAAAAAAAATAAAACAAATGAAATATAATTCAAACACACATTTATGAGTTAAAGACAACCATATATTTTTATAAATTATAAGCCAATCTTATTTTTGTCATAGTTGATTTTTCATACCGTCATTTAAATAGGAGTTATTATCTCACAAATTAATTTTTTTATTAAAAAATATTGAAACAAAAAAAGAAATATAACTTTTTATTATAATAATTATTAATTAATTGACAATTTGAGAATACCAACCTTATCAACCACACACACAAAAAAAAAAAAAAAAAAAACATGAAAAGAAATAACTTTGTTTTTCTTTCTCATTCTCCTTCAGGTGTTTAAAATTTTCAAAATATAAATGATGTATGTTGCTCATGCACTAAAATCTTACAAGTTATAATTAAGATAATGATTGTCCCTTTCTTATATATTTTGGTGAACTTTAAATGGTGGAGAGTGAACTGAATTTGAGATTTATATTAAATTAATAACTTTTTGCTTGAAATATCGCATAAAAATTTAAAATTTATAAGTTTTAAATATTTTATAAATATTTTAATAAATATATAAAATTTAAGTAAATACTATTAAATTTTTCGTGATCCCGAGCCTACCGGCCGATAAGCTGGATTAGGGCTTTCGTCATGTAATTTATTTTTCTTTTTAGTTTGTATTAAAAAAAAAAAATTTATTACATAATTCAGACATATAGAAGAAATAATATTATTGTTAGAACATGATAATATTTCCTTTTGGGTTAATATTTTTAATAGTAAATCGATTATTTGATATCCTTTTCGTAAAAGATTTGAAATCCTATCTTTCGGCATTGTGATCATAGTGGGTGGTAGACTACATAGAATTAAGCTTTGACGTCATTCCAATTTCCACTATATGATATTGACATTTGATTCTCTTACTTTTAAGTTTACTTATAATTCTGATCACCCAAAATATGATGAAACTTTAAATGAATTTGAGAATTTCAGTCTAATTAACGTGGAGTTTTATCTTGCTTTTTTAATTAAATAAAAAATTTCTACACAAAAGGGGCATGAAAAATATTATATTAATTGATTTAGGGTTTCTAAAAAAAACAAATTTATGAACTAACGGGCTAATTAATTTACCCCTTATGAATAAATCGACCCAACATAATAACTTTTCTCCAACAAATTTAATTAGAAAAAAATAGACCCGACCCAATAGCTATTACCAACCATTCAATTGAAGATAATTAACCAAAACACATAATGATTCAACAAACTGTTGAAAACTTTAGCCTTTGGATAAATAGTGGGAAAAACACACAAAAAATAAAGTTCCAAAACTAGAAAATTCATTATGATTCACAACCACAAAACAAAAATAAATTACATTATTAACATGGGTTTGTGGTGTAGTAATGAGATTATTTAACACTTAGTTAAATATTTCGAATTTAAACCTTAAATACGAAATTTTTTTATTAGAACACAAACCAAAATGACTCGCCAGTGAGCGATTTAAATTTATTTTAAACTCTAGTATTGACTCTGAATACTGAATATGAAAAGAAAAATAGAGACTACATTAAGTGCATGGAACTATACCGATACACTCCCACATGGCTTATATAACCAAACACTATATAAACTTGATTTTCTGTCCACATAAAAACATCACTTTAATCAAAGAGAATATTCTGAATATTCAACAACTCCACAAACAAATATTGATCAATAATTAAATTAATGGTAACTCAATAGGTGCAAAAAATAAAATGACGACACACTACTTTTGTAAGACTATATATATATACCAATTTTATTATTAATATATTTGTTTTTTAAAAAAAAATAAAAGCATTTAGACATATGTGTGTGCGTATATGCGGTACTCACTATGTTTAATTTGAAAACATTTAATTTTACATTTCTTATTTTATCTTTAGTCATAGAAATATCATATCGCAAGTTATTTAAAGATAAATTAGCGATAAAATTGGTAAAAAAAAATTTTGTTCTGAGTTTGTGCTGTAGAAGGTGATGAAATTGCTGAGTTAGAACATTTTGTTGTGAATTTATTGGATGAGCATCTTCCACATGGTTGGTCTTGTGTGTGATTATTGTGCTCTTGCACCTTATAATATATATCATTGAATATCTCCATTATTGATCATAGTGGATTCCCTACCCATATTTTTACTAGTGCTTTCATTTATATTTTCTATTTTAATTTAGAAAAACATTCAATTGATTATATAGTGTAACTTCATTTAAAAATGAAAGGGAAAATGCATAAGTATTCTAATCTATGCCCGAAATCTCAAAGACATATTTATAATATACTAAGGTCCTATTACTTCCTGAATTTAATTTATAAATAATTTTCTACCCCTTTTTGGCCTATTTGGCACTATCTTGTGAGCCTTGCGCGTGTTTGCATTTTTTTTAAACTAGTGCCAAGTAGGCCGAAAATAGGTAGAAAATTATTTATAAAATAAGTTCAGGGTTATAATAGGACCTTAGTATAATATAAGTCTGTCTTTGGAATTTCGGACATAAGTTGAAGGAAATACTTATGCATTTTCCTAAAAATAAAACCTGATTTTTTTATAGAATCGCTAAAGAGAGAACTAAAAATGATTTTTTGTGTAACTTGAATGGTATTGATTCAATTATATATGTAGATCAAATAATATGATGTAAGCAATTCAATACACCAAATCGATCATTACATAAAATTAAACTTTAATTTATTGTTATATAAAATAAATTTAACAATACAGTATAATAAACTTCCAATAATATAACAATATATTAAAGATATTACGTTTAAACTAACAATACAATATATAATATAACAGGGTGACAGCTAGCCATCCGAACAACATGTGATTCAACCTTTTTTTTTTTTTTTTATTGAAGTTTCATACTACTTTCCCCCCAACAATTTTTTCTTGTCCTTTTTAATTTCTCCCCCAAAATTAAAGGAACAAGTGAGAAAAAGAGCTATAATTATTGCAAATAATATCTAATTAAAAATGTAGAAGACATAATCTATATATATAAGCACTCACATTAATATTATATTATATAGTAGTGAATTATGAAGTTTTTATTTGGATATATTTAGTTAGGACTTATTATGTAGCTTTGATCCCAAACATACATATTGCTCTACAACCTATATTATTACTATTACATATCCCACTAACATTTTTTTTTATTCAAATAAAAATTGTAATGAAACTTCTCAACGTGCATGTAATTTTTAATAGTTATTTTGATTCTTGTCTATATTGTTAAATACATTTATCTGAGATGTTTAATACTTGATGGCACATGAAACACACATATTGGTTAGCTAATGCTTTTTCAAGTTGCTGAGTTTGCTTTTAGTCTTTTTCTATACATTCATCAATTATAATATAGTTTTGCTTGGACAAAAATCATAGTAATTTATTTTTTCTTACTATAAGGATCAATTGAGAATCTTATAATCAGAAGATCTCTACATATGATTAAATAACTAAAAGTGAACCCCATTTGTATGACCAAAGTTATAAGTTATAACCATAGAGATTTTAAAGTTACATATAAATAATTAGAAATCATTTTTATTTACATACGTGCAAATGATCAACATGGATTGTAGTGCACTGGGATAAATGTTTCACCCTTAACCAGAGATTTCAGGTTCGAGTTTTGGATATGGAGAAAATCTTGAAATGAGCCGTGCCGTTATATTAATACTCTTATAAATCTTTACTTATAAGTTTTGAATTTGAACTCTGAGAATTGAATATAGTAAAATTATAGAGCAAAAACTCAACTTTTACATTAATATTGCACCAAAATCACAGAATTAAACATGTATGTTGACTTTAGGTTAAAAATATTGTACTCAATAATTTGACAAAAAATATCAGCATATGTTAGGTTTTAGTTGGTATAAAACCTTATTAAACAAACTATATAATTCACAAGTAAATTAAAAGAGTTTGACCAATATAATTAATACTTTTTTGGCCGGTTAAAAGTTCAAATCATCTTTACTAATAAACTAAGCTCAATTTAATCACATACGAATATTATTAAAGATTCGACAAAAAGTTGATATAAAATTCCTAATTTCTTGTATCTTCCTAATTCCCAACACGCTGCCACGTGTCCTATGTGGATCTTTATCAACCAATCACACATGTCCACGTGAGTATTTTTAATTTTTTTTGAATGGTGAAGTAGGCAACAAAACCTTGAGCTCTAAAAAATCTATTTGGTGCCTCATGTAATGAGAGACAATGTGACCTTACACTTAGCTGGAATACCAATAAGGTTGTGATTAGTTAAGTCGTTTGACTAATTGACATGTGTCACTCAATAAAATAGAATTATCAAAAATATTAAATTCGAGTTTTTAATATAAAATTATTTTTATTAGAGAGCGTTTTATTCTATCTCTGACTTTTTTTGTTGGTAGTGTGACAAATCAATTTCATGGATGAGATGTTTGTATGTGTCCCATCAAAAAATTCTCACCTTAGTGTGTTAGCTCAAAGATTAGTCAATGTCAATCCCCTAACTCTTTGAGAGGTTATCAATGAAAGTATGGAACCCAAACACACAAAAAGAATACGTAACCCAAAAAAAAAAAATTCTTTAGGTATCACTTTTTGTGGCATTGCTTGACTTGGTCTAAAAATTTATGTGAATTAAATTATTTCATAAATAGTAAAAGAAAAAAGTATTGAAGCTTTGTTATTTTTAATTATAAAAAAAAAAAATTCTTTTTTGATTTTGTTTTTTAATTTTATCCTTATAGTAAATTCAATTCTAACAACGTAATTTTTTTTATAAAGTTCTAGTAAAACTATCCTTCTTGTTTATATATATATAAAGAGTGTGCATAAAGGGGAAAGTGGACAATGAATATAAAATAGAGAGATTACTAAAAAGAAAAATATGTCACGTAAACTAAAACAGAAGAATTAGTAAGAGTTTTGAAATAGAGAAAAAGGCACTCCACTTCACTCCATCTTCTCTTGGCTCTCTATATATAGACATCCTCTACAAGCCTCAATATGCATAAGAAATCAAAACCAATTTCTCATTTACATCATCATCTCTCTTTTTTCTCATTGAATCTCACACATTATAAGTAGTCAAGTTCTTGGTGATTTTAATTAATCATCACTTAAATCTTTCATTAATTAGCATAAAATTATGGGTATTAATGCTGATTTTGATGATCAATATTCCCATCATCATTATCAAAGGGTTGAAATTCCACCACCAAAGCCATTCTTGAAGACACTCAAATCTAATGTGAAAGAAACATTATTTCCTGATGACCCTTTTAGAAAATTCAAAAATCAACCACTTTCCAAAAAAATTTCTTTGGGTTTTAAATATTTTGTACCAATATTAGATTGGGCTCCTCGTTATACACTTCAGTTGTTTAAAGCTGATATTATTGCTGGAATTACAATTGCTAGTCTTGCTGTTCCTCAAGGGATTAGCTATGCTGGCTTGGCTAGCTTGCCTCCTGTTATTGGACTTTGTAAGTTTCTAACTCGTACAAAATATAGAAAGACTGTTATCGATAGATCATCCAACAAGATATAAATTATTTAACTTATATGCTGTTAACGTAAAAGAATTTTTACACTATCAGATTAAGTATGCAAGTAAATTCAGTTGACATGACAATGTTACTCAAATTATGGACTTATGGTAACTTTACTAGTCATGACATGATGTCTAAGTTACAACATAATATTACTCTCTACATTTCATTACATGTGTCTTATTTTGACTGGATTTTCGGACAAGGTAGGATGAGAGACGTTTTTGAATCTTGTAGTTTTAAATTGAAAATGTGTATAATATATTAATTAAAAGTTTTTTTTTTTAATTTTGTGATCTTAAATATATGTGACGTGCAGATTCTAGCTTTGTGCCACCATTGATATATGCTATGTTGGGAAGTTCAAAGCATTTGGCTATAGGGAATGTGGCAGTTCCATCACTTCTCATTTCTGCTATGCTTGGGAAAGTTGTTAATCCTCATGAAAATCCAAAGCTTTATCTTCAATTGGTGTTTACTGCTACTTTCTTTGCCGGAGTTTTCCAAGCTTCTTTAGGCTTCTTAAGGTCAGTTCCTTAATATAATTAACTGATAAAAGTGTGTTTTCTCTAACAGATTAAGATTATACTGTCTCTGTCCTATTTTATATGTCATCTTTCAGATTTCAAGAGTCAAACAAGTCTATTTTTTACCGTAAATTTTTCATAGATCTTTTAAAAAATTTGAATTATCAATTATTGTGACTCATAGTACTTTTTACGTAGTTTACACATATAAATTTCATTTTAAAAAAAATTGAAGATTTCATGCGAAAATTTTCGATCAAACATAAAAGGTGTCGTATAAATTTGGACAGAGGGGAGTAGATGAGATGGTCACTTACTTATACATGTCACCAGAGTAGGTGGATGTCCTTAGATCGAATCTCACTGCACTCATATCAGAAAAAATTTCCACTTGACCATGAAAAAAGAATCAGGTCCGCACATGAAAAGCGTGTCGAGAATATAATTAACTAATAAAAGTGTGCTATACGTTTATCTATACATTGGGATAAAAGTTTCTATACCTCTCACAATTGCCATGAGATACATACTCAAAGACCTAAGTTGCATGGATTCGTGTCTGATTCTTTGAAAATACATTACTATTAGAGAATTTAATACGATTCCATATATCTCATAACCTAAGTTGCATGGACTCATTTCTGATTCTTCAAAAATATACTATCTGACATGCGCACGCTATATTTTTGTCATGATGATATATACAGGCTAGGGTTTATAGTGGATTTTCTATCTCACGCAACAATATTGGGATTCATGAGTGGAGCAGCCACTGTTGTGTGTTTACAACAATTGAAAGGAATACTTGGCCTCCTTCATTTCACACATCAAACTGACATTGTCAGTGTAATGACTTCTATCTTTACCCAAATCCATCAGGTACGTAATATTATTCTCGCTCGATGTCTGGTACTTGCTTTGCGATCCAACTTATTTATACTCATATCGAGATGTACGACTTTGTTCGAGATCTTCAGTAAAAATAAAGGAGTATTTATCAATCTATATCATCTAGCCAACCTCCAATTAAATTTATGGTCTTACATTATTTTAGTTTCTAAAATGTTTTTATATTATTATTATTATTATTTACTACAGTGGAGGTGGGAAAGTGGAGTCCTAGGTTGCTGTTTTCTCTTCTTCCTCTTGCTGACCAGATATTTTGTAAGTAAATAATTTATTTTTATATATATATATAAAAATTATTGATTTCTATATAATTGCTAATTAAATTATCATATTTATATGGATTTACTTATTTTTGTGGGCAGAGCAAAATGAAGCCAAAATTCTTCTGGATAAGTGCTATGGCACCTCTAACATCTGTGATTTTGGGAAGTGTGCTTGTTTATTTCACTCATGCTGAAAAAAATGGTGTTCAAGTGGTAAATATAATTCTTCTCCATATTCCAAATTAATTAATTAAATTTATATTATACTTATTTGTATTTTCGTTTGTTAAGCATCTCTATACATGTATCATGAGTCGAGAAATCTATCGAAACCAGTCTGATAGGTCTACATACAATATTTTATCCTCAGATCTTATTTTGTTGGATTACACTTAATTTTTTGTTGTTAAAATTTTATATTATATACATGTGCATAATTATAATTAATGACAAGTGAATTAGTGACTTTCACATGTTGTACGTTTCTTTTGGATGGTTAATTATTATTTTTTTGTTATGGTATATATATTTTTTTATAATATAAGATAGTACATGAGGGTAATTAATGAGTGAATTAAATTTTTGGAATTTTGTTGGATTTAATTTTTGCCAGATTGGGCACTTGAAAAAGGGGATAAATCCACCATCATATTCTGAACTGGCGTTTAGCTCACAGTATCTTGCAATTGCCATTAAGACTGGAGTTGTCACCAGTATCATCGCCTTGGCGGTAAGTACTGAATTCGAGATCTCAAATTCAGAATTTTAAAATTCAGAATTTTAAATTTATAAATTTTAAATATTCGTGACTATTCGTATATGTATATACGTAATATTTAATTAAAAATATCGAGTTTAGGTCTCATGAACTCATTCTATCACGAATTCGAAGATATTTGGGGCAAAGGTCTATGAAGAAACAAAAATAATGACATAGTCATCTTTGTTATTTTATCGTATACAACTATGGTGATTTGTTGACTTGTATTTCTAAATTATGTCATCGATATTTATAATCTTAAAAATAAAACAGATATATACAACTAGTAAAGTTGCACACTTGTAACTCCCATCTTTTCCGCAAAGGTACTTAAAAAAACAATAGTACAACATTTTAATTGTTCAATACCAATATGCATTATTTGATTATTTATTTTATTAGGATAAATTACATAAATACACACTTTTTATCTCCTATTACTTTTAAAAATCTCTAAAATTTATTATTTCGATAAGGTATTCGAGCTAGTTTTTAATGTATCCAAACTACATATTAATGTATCTAAGTTAGTTTTTTAATGTATCTGAGCTAGTTTTTTTAATGTATCTGAGCTACATATTAATGTATATTAATGTATCTGACCTAGTTTTTTTAATGTATCTGAGCTACATATTAATGTATATTAATGTATCTGAGCTAGTTTTTAATGTATCCGAGCCAGTATTTATTGTATCTAAGCTACATATTATGTATCCGAGCTTTAATTATTGTATCTGTTTTTTTTAATTTTTAAAGAATTAATATAATTAGAAACTTATTAGGGATAAATTGTAATTTCAATTAAAATTATTTGATTTATGTAATTTAAGCTTATTAACACTAGTGTCTAATGAGATTATTATTTTTAAATTTTACAGGAAGGAATAGCAGTTGGAAGGAGTTTTGCTATAATTGAAAACTATGATATTGATGGAAACAAAGAAATGATTGCTTTTGGGCTTATGAATATTGTTGGTTCTTGCACCTCTTGTTACTTAACCACAGGTAGGCCCAATCCAAACTATTCAAGCCCAATTATTTCCATAATCAGGCCCATTAACAAATTTCCCATATTGCCCTCATTAACTAGTATACAGTTATTATACATTGATTATATGTTGTATACTAGCTCATTGATTAAAGATGAGTAACAACAATATCCAAAAAAAATTCAATTGCAATAAGCAAACTAAACTTTTTTCATTAATCGAATTACATATTCATATCCATAATAAAAGAATTTTAGTATATAGTCCGATTTTTCACTTAATTTCCCCCTTTCTTTTTTTCAGGACCATTTTCGCGAACCGCGGTAAATTACAATGCAGGATGTAAAACAACAGTGTCCAACATAGTAATGTCAATAGCTGTGATGATAACATTGTTGTTACTCACACCATTATTTCATTACACACCCCTTGTTGTTCTTTCCTCCATTATAATT
>CM064971.1:79222779-79282779 GCA_032847665.1 Solanum chilense
CTTGGGTGTTGGTCATCTTAGGCTGATGCTTAAATTCGGATTTGGTTTAGCTCTATCCTAGTTGACTAAGAGTGGCTTTTGAAAGACCGGGAACCCAAGCGGACAACTTAGGCTGGAATTCACGACAACTATTGGACGCATAACGAACCAATAAATTGCCGATCATTCCGAAAAAGGATTGAGTATTTTAAAGTTCGGTTGCGGTTCCGCAAACCATCCTTTAATATACTATGCATACATATTGAAAGATGCCATGAATGCAATAAAAAAATATATACACAATAAAATAAATAATGAATAAATACAATAAACAAATAATCAACGAATATAAAAATACAAGGTATAACATAATAATAAAACAAAAATTTCCTCAATTTGAAAAATTAAATTCATATTGGTTAAAACCTCTAAACTCCCCAGCGGAGTCGCCATTCTGTTTACATCCCTACTCTTTCGAAATAGGGCGAAACGTCGTGGCAACTCGAAAATAATTAACTAATTCAATTTTAACAAAGTTTTAAAAATAAAGGAGTTTTGAAAAGAGAGTCGCCACCTAATTTTAGGAAAAACTAGGAAACCATTAAATGATCTACGAAACCAATTCGATTCTTAGGTACGGGGTTCAAGTTATTCCGAAGGGAAGGGGTTAGGCACCCTTCGAAATCCACAAATGTGGTTCCCGACTGAATTCATTTTCTTTCAACTTGAGGAAGAATAAAATAATATACAAATAATAAACATGCAACATACACAATAAAACAATAATTAATGACTTGTAGTTTGCCTAACATCAATATTCACAAAATAATTAATGAAATATAATTCAAACTTTTTCGAATAATTTCAAGGAGAAGCACCTCCGGGTACCTGTAAAGACACTTGGTAAAAGAGTTAGTGCCAAATAAATATAACTAAAAATGAATAATTCAAATAATAACTTAAAAATAAAAATCCGTCTTATTGACATGGGAGGTCTTGAAAATCGACGGTAATTTCTTCATCGGCCCATTTCAACAACTAAATATATATATAAACTTGAATTAGATTTCCGTCTTTTAAAATGGGGAGGCCTCTAAACCCGACGGATAGATTTTTCATCGGCTCTTTAACAAATATATTTAATATAACCTGAACATCAACAAAACATAACAAACTTATCCCAAGAGAATAGGGAAAACAACAACCAAACTAAGATAGCAAATAGTTGATTAACAATTTTAAAATAATAATAATAATAAATAAACAAACATCAAACCGTAAAATAATACTAATATTAAAACTACAATAAACACAAATATTAATTGACTTTTAGAACTACATTAAACTAAAAAAAACAAAACAAGCTACATATAATAAACAGAAAACATAAAAGAACTGGGAATTAAATAAAACAAGGCTAAGAAAAAAAAAATTACCTGGTTCTGGGCGGCGAACCGGAACTACGAGTTTGAAGGCAACAACTCCACCTCCTCAACTCGAAAAACCACACAAACACTTTAAAATTTTTGAACTATGGGAACCAAGAATTCTCAAAAATTTATGAGTATTCTTTTGTTTTCCCTTCCCAATCCTCTCCTAAAAATAGTGAATGAAGTGGGCTTATATAGAAACCCAAAAATCCTCAAAAAGGATGAAATGCCGATGTGGGACTTATTGCAAAATTGAAAATTGTTTGAGAGACAATGTGGGAAAGATAATTTTTTTTGTTTTTTTTTTGTATTTGACCAAAATGTATGAATTTTAAAATCATTGGATCAAAATTTGCTATTAAATAAATAAAGTTTCAAAATCACGAATTTTAAAAATGTTAGGCCAAAATTGGGTGTCAACAATATTATTTGATCTACATATATAATTGAATCAATACCATTCAAGTTACACAAAAAATCATTTTTAGTTCTCTCTTTAGCGATTCTATAAAAAAATCAGGTTTTATTTTTAGGAAAATGCATAAGTATTTCCTTCAACTTATGTCCGAAATTCCAAAGACAGACTTATATTATACTAAGGTCCTATTATAACCCTGAACTTATTTTATAAATAATTTTCTACCTATTTTCGGCCTACTTGGCACTAGTTTAAAAAAAATGCAAACACGCGCAAGGCTCACAAGATAGTGCCAAATAGGCCAAAAAGGGGTAGAAAATTATTTATAAATTAAATTCAGGAAGTAATATGACCTTAGTATATTATAAATATGTCTTTGAGATTTCGGCATAGATTAGAATACTTATGATTTTCCCTTTCATTTTTAAATGAAGTTACACTATATAATCAATTGAATGTTTTTCTAAATTAAAATAGAAAATATAAATGAAAGCACTAGTAAAAATATGGGTAGGGAATCCACTATGATCAATAATGGAGATATTCAATGATATATATTATAAGGTGCAAGAGCACAATAATCACACACAAGACCAACCATGTGGAAGATGCTCATCCAATAAATTCACAACAAAATGTTCTAACTCAGCAATTTCATCACCTTCTACAGTACAAATTCAGAAAAAAAAAAATTTTTACCAATTTTATCGCTAATTTATCTTTAAATAACTTGCGATATGATATTTCTATGACTAAAGATAAAATAAGAAATGTAAAATTAACTGTTTTCAAATTAAACATAGTGAGTACCGCATATACGCACACACATATGTCTAAATGCTTTTATTTTTTTTTTTAAAAATATATATATATATTAATAATAAAATTGGTATATATACAGTGTTACAAAAGTAGTGTGTCGTCATTTTATTTTTTGCACCTATTGAGTTAGCATTACTTTAATTATTGATCAATATTTGTTTGTGGAGTTGTTGAATATTCAGAATATTCTCTTTGATTAAAGTGATGTTTTTATGTGGACAGAAAATCAAGTTCATATAGTGTTTGGTTATATAAGCCATGTGGGAGTGTATCGGTATAGTTCCATGCACTTAATGTAGTCTCTATTTTTCTTTATGTATTTGATATTCAGAGTCAATACTAGAGTTCAAAATAAATTTAAATCGCTCACTAACGGTTCATCCTAGTGTGTGCTCCAATAAGATTCTTTCGTATTCAGGACTCAAATTCAAAATATCTGATTAAGTATGAAATAATCTCATCACTACACCACAAACCCATGTTGATAATGTAGTTTATTTTTGTTTTGTGGTTGTGAATCATAATGTATTTTCTAGTTTTGGAACTTTATTTTTTTTTGTGTAATTTCCCACTATTTATCCAAAGACTAAAGTTTTCAACAGTTTGTTAAATCATTATGTGTTTTTGGTTAATTATCTTCAATTGAATGGTTGGTAATAGCTATTGGGTCGGGTCTATTTTTTTCTAATTAAATTTGTTGGAGAAAAGTTATTATGTTGGGTCGATTTATTCATAAGGGGTAAATTAATTAGCCCGTTAGTTCATAAATTTGTTTTTTTTAGAAACCCTAAATCAATTAATATAATATTTTTCATGCCCCTTTTGTGTAGAAATTTTTTATTTAATTAAAAAAGCAAGATAAAACTCCACGTTAATTAGACTGAAATTCTCAAATTCATTTAAAGTTTCATCATATTTTGGGTGATCAGAATTATAAGTAAACTTAAAAGTAAGAGAATCAAATGTCAATATCATATAGTGGAAATTGGAATGACGTCAAAGCTTAATTCTATGTAGTCTACCACCCACTATGATCACAATGCCGAAAGATAGGATTTCAAATCTTTTACGAAAAGGATATCAAATAATCGATTTATTATTAAAAATATTAACCCAAAAAGAAATATTATCGTGTTCTAACAATAATATTATCTCTTCTATATGTCTGAATTATGTAATAAGATAAAAAAAAGATATTGTTGAAGAAAAGAAAAAACACATTCTTTTAAAAACAAACTAAAAAAAAAAAAGCCCTAATCCAGCTTATCGGCCGGTAGGCTTGGGATCACGAATAATTTAATAGTATTTACTTAAATTTTATATATTTATTAAAATATTTATGAAATATTTAAAACTTATAAACGTTAAATTTTTAATACGATATTCAAGCAAAAAGTTATTAATTCAATGTAAGTCCCAAATTCAGTTCACTCTCCACCATTTAAAGTTCACCAAAATACATCAGAAAGGGACAATCATTATCTTAATTATAACTTGTAAGATTTTAGTGCATGAGCAACATACATCATTTATATTTTGAAAATTTTAAACACCTGAAAGAGAATGAGAAAGAAAAACAAAGTTATTTCTTTTTATGCTTTTTATTTTCGTGTGGTTGATAAGCTTGGTATTCTCAGATTGTCAATTAATTAATAATTATTATATTAAAAAGTTATATTTCTTTTTTGTTTCAATATCTTTTAATAAAAAAATTGATTTGTGAGATAATAACTCCTATTTAAATGACGGTATGAAAAAATAACTATGACAAAAATAAGATGGCTTATAATTTATAAAAATATATGGTTGTCTTTAACTCATAAATGTGTATTTGAATTATATTTCATTTGTTTTATTCTTTTAAAAAAATATATGATTATGAGAGATCGATATTGACTAAAATACAAAGAAAATTAACAATATACGAGAAATATAAAGTCTTAATCAGCTAAACCCACAATGATCTCAAAACTTAAACCTTCTTATAAGTCTAATTATTTTAGAGTAATATGCTTCTATTGGACAACAATAACAATATATTCGCCCCACGAAATTTCACAAATAAGCTTTAGAGAAGGTAGAATATGTAAAAATCTGAAATTTCACAAATACGCTTTAGAGACGGTAGAATATACACGAATCTTACCATTACATCGTGAAGATAGAAATGATGATTTTCGAAAGGCAAAGCTGGAATATACACATATTTTACATCACAAAAATAGAGAAGATGGTTTTCGAAAGACGGAGGTTTAGAAAAAGTATAATATACGCCGTTAAATCGCAAAGATAGAGATGATGAATATACACAGATCTTACCGTTACATCGCAACCAAAAGTGATATTTTTCCTAAAAGTAAATAAGAACAAAATATGTCTGAGCCCGGGTTCGAACCGGGGACCTCTAGTGTGTGAGACTAGCGTGATAACCGACTACACCACCCAGACAAGATATTGTAATTTTGTTGTCGATTCATTCAGATTATGACTATTATAAATGTGTTTAATATATCTAAAGTCTAATAATAGCAAATAGTTAAATATAGTTTTTAATGTCTTAATTTCACTATTTATAAGCATATAATATAATTTCTTTTCTGGTTTTCAACTAGTACAAATATAGTACAAGTTTGGGAAGAATTTAAAAAATAACTTTGAATGAGATTTGGCTTCACAAATTTTAGTTTCTTCCCTTATTTGTACTCTAACACAATTCTATCTCTTATTTAGTCTCTTGGATGTATATTTTTTCAGTTCTAGTCAAATTCTAGCTTTAGGGTCTGTTTGGCTCAGCTTTAAGCTGGTCAAACTGACTTAAAAGCTGGTTTTTGACTTATTTGACTGTTTGGCAATACTCAAAACAGTTTATTTTAAGCTAAAAAAAACTTATTTTAAGCCAAAAGTTAAAAGCTGGGGTAGGGGTGCTTTTTTTTTTTTTTTAGCTTATAAGCTGTTTTAAGTTGACTTTACTTTTACCCTTTCGCCCTTAATATTTTTATATAATCCCCAAATTACCCATCCTTATCCTCACATTTTCTTCCATTTTTCCATTTTTCCTTCTCACGCTTGGCACATATAACTTAAATAAAAATTTATATTCCTCTTATAAATAATTTGTGATAATAAAAAATTATGTGAATGATAGATAATTATTATTACATATGGATGGAACTAAAATAAATCTTAAATCGTTCTTTGATCTATTCAAATTAAATATCTTTAAAATCTATAATAAGTTTATATTCCTCTTATAAATAATTTGTGATTAGAAAGAAATTGTGAATGATAGCAAAATATAATTATTTATGACTGTAAAATATAAATTAATTAACTTTTATTATGTTAACAGTTTTTAAGGGTATTTCAGACATTTTGATTTAAAAAGCTATTTATCAGCACTTATTTGCCAAACACATCAACAACTTTTTTTTTTAACTTCAGCACTTTTATCCAAACACATAACTGCTTATTTTAAAAATAAGTTTCAGCACTTTCAAAAGTACTTTTTTAAAGCTGCTTTTATTAAGCCCATCCAAACGGGCCCTTAATTGCCTTGTTACATGCGTGTTGCATAATTGGTACATGTTGGTTAATTTAGATGTACAAAATTGAACAATAATGATTAATGGTGAGGCCTGAAATGCACAATGAAACATCAATACTTACTCTACAAAGCCCAAATAACTATGAGCCCATCTTTTACTTATTTCAATCAGGAAAAAACTATCTTTATAACACAAACATTCCAATCATAAATTTTCCATTCTATTGTTTGAAATAACTACATATTATCTTACTAATTAATGATTTTATATTAATTTCAAGTCAGATAACCACTCCTACGGAGTTCAAGACAGATACTAAATACATGTATCTTTGATATGCTATACATTTTAAAATACATATACATTGGGAGAGAGAGGCGGGCCACGTCTGCATCATTTGATACTAGATACATTCTAAAATCTATATACACTTGGATAGAGACAAGAGAGTGAGGAGAGAGGCGAGAGAGGAGAGAGGCAAGTGAGATAATCAGTGTAACTCATATACATATGAATCACGCCTATATATGTAGTTTGTATGAAACAAATTATACCTAATTTGACTCGCATATATCCGAGATATATGTATCTGAGTGTGTCAGATGCATGTATCTGGCGAAGTAAATGTAGTACGGAAGATAATTACAAAAACAAAAGCGAAGGCACGTAATTAAGCTCTCAACTAATGCATTTGTGTTGTTTTGCTCTCTCAATAAAGCTCGAAGTGCTCTAAAGCCCACTCTATAAGAGTTTAGGGTGAATTACAATAATGACATTGAAAATGAGTGGTTTGGAATTTTTAATTTTGATTGCCCAGTGGACATATAAATTTTGCTCCATTGACAATGCTTTTACTTTTGATCTTGATTATTTGCCCATACGAGGATTGGGATTCATTTGATTCTGGTTTCATTTTACGAATATCCTAAAATAATAATATTCTCATTTTTGTCAATTATTTCTTTTTAGACAATTATTTAGTATATAATCGTCTCAAACAATTTAAGAATCTCTTAAATAACATACGAAATAAATTTCCCTTTAAAAAGGCAAAATATACAGTGAAAACCCACATTAATCAAGACCTCAAAATTGATATAGAACACTCAAAGAGAAAAAGAAAACTGTCACTTTACCAAAAACACTTTTACGAAAGTAATCAAATTCTTCATAAATTTACATCAAATCATTTAAATTATACTCCATCGGTCTCTATTTACTTGTCCTTATTTTCTTCTATATTTGTCTATATTTATTTGTCTATTTTAATAAATCAAGAAATGACAACAATTTTTTTCCTAATTTGCCCTTATTTAATTCTAGAAAATTTGTAGTACTACTAAGTTGTAAGGCATGTTTTTTGGAACCAGAAAATACATTTATGATAGGTAGGAAGTTGCATAATCTTTCAAGTTAACGAAAAAATTGTAACTAACCTATGATAATAATTTGGTGCGTTAATATGTGTGTTACTTCTATCGTTGACAACTAAATAGGGACAGATGGAGTATAATATTTGAATTAAAAAAAATAACCCCATCGTCAAAGAAATTAAAAATATTAATAGTCCAATCTTCATCACACCAAAAAAAAGTAAATTGAGTATGAACAACTTCTTTCATTACAAACATAAAAAATACGTTGAAGTAAAATAACTAAAATTAAAATAAAAAAAGTAGATTATTAGACAAACAAAATGAACTCTACATACAAAGAACTTCAGTACTAGAAATACAAATTTGTCAAAATTACTTGACATGAAACTGAAGATTGCTCTGCTGATCCATCCTTTGTTAGTACCTATGTTCTTGAACCTGAAATTTAAACAAAAAAAAAAAGACTTTATGTTAAAATCATTTTCGGGATTATATACTCTTGATTTAACTTATATACACTGACTGACTAACGTAGTTGTAGTACTGTACTTACGTCGAAACCAACAAGTGATCTGCAGTAATTAGTGTGAGTAGTAAAAACACTACAATTTGATCCACATTCACTATCATTGATTGAAATATTTGATTTATCAAGCTTGATTGACCAAGGATACTGATAATTTTGAGCTGTTGATCCAACATGTGAAGATGATCTCTGCATTCTCACCGCTCTTGGGACGTTACGTCCTTCTATTGATGGTCTTCGTCTACTTGGTTGTCTCTCAAATGATGTTTGATCAGGACGTTGCTTTGGTGCACTGTGAGATCGCGCTTTAGCTATCGATGATTTAGTATTCGCCATGTAACTTGGATAAAATGGATACTCATTGTAAAGGGATTCAGGTTCTGCATACTCTGAACGAGCATAAGATGAGTATAGGATTCTTGATGGATCAGGTTTTGACATTGTGTTGTTATAGTATTGTGGACTGCTGTGTGTTGTGGGATATGATGTGTAGTCCTCAAAGTGTCCACTATAAGCTTTTGGACTTTGTTCTGTTATAGCTGATGGTACTGGAGATATTATGTGTTGATGATGTTCTTGATTTGTATACGCGTTGTGAGTTGAAAATCGATGTTCTGTTCTCTCTGTTTGGCCTTGATTTGAATAGCAATTTCTACTCTTTGTATTGCCTTTTGATTCTCCTATGTCCATTTCCACAATCTTGATGTCCTCTTCATAATCCTAATTTGTTCATACAGAAGAATTAGACAAAAGGGTATTTTTACGAGCCAACTGAGCTACTAAGAATTAGCAATTTCTACTCTTTGTTTAGTGTGTATGAAACATTATTGAAAACTTTGATGGAAGCAAAATGAAAATGTGAGACATACTTGATAGGAGTGTCTAAATTTGTTGTCCTGAGTAGATTTTCTGTGAACAGATTGTCTTGGATTGTTTGGATTTTCTTCTTCAGTCATTCGTATTCGTTGGGCTCGAGCTCGAGCTTGAACAGTTACTAATGCTTGCATACATCTGAGAGTTGCAGCTGCTTGTTTTCTCACTAAATGTCCTCTTACTAAGGCCTGCAACTTCACTAGCCCTTTTAGTGCATTCAGGGCTTTTCTTGCCTGCATAGATTACCAATGCAACAGTTGGATAAAAATGTAATCTTGGAACATAGATCAAAATGAATTGTGATGATTAAATATAAAATAAGTCGAGTTGATTTTTCAGATGGTCACCAAAGAAAGTCACTTTTGACTTTCTACATAACAATTGTTAATTAGTTGAGCGACTATCTGAGTAATCAACTTGAAACTTGCATATATTACCAAATAACCGCGGAAAACTGCTTGAATCTTGGCTGCTGCATCCTCTTCAAGTGCATAGGCTCTAGCAGCAGCAGTGAGTTGGATCGCTGCTGCTGCAGCCTTAGCAGCGGCCGCAGCTGCATCAGCAGCCGCGGCCGTTGCAGCTGCCACAGCTAAAACATGCTTCTTGTGGTCATTGTCTGACTCAAGAAGTTCTTGTTTAGCTGTGGTGGCAACGATGTCGGTGCCACTCTGACCTGGTGGGGTGGCTGATGACCTCCTGAAACTCCACCTCTTCTTATCTTTAGGAGTTGTTGAAGGAATTGAAATTGGTGTTGTTGGTTGATGTTCATTGCTAGTAATAGAGTTTTGAATCTTCTCACCTTCTAATTTGTCTTTATCTTTATCTTTCTTCCCTATCAACAAGTTCTTAATCCATCTACCTGTTTTCCCCATCCCTTTTTCGACAATCTTTTAAACTAGCAAATGCATTATGAAAAAGAGCAAATGAAGAAATGTTACTAAGTAGATGTATAGATAAATTGAAACAAATGATTTTTTTTGGATTTTGGAAGATGTTCTATGCATATATCTTACTTCAATGAATGATTATCACCTTTGAATACCAGTTTGGCCTTTTTTAATTAAAGCAAGAATTCAATGTACTACCCATCTGTCCCAAAATATAATGCGGATTTAGCTAAAACGACACTGAAATGAATTAAAAATACACTTATTTTGATACGAAGAGTATATATGCCTAGGTGTTAACTACTATTGCATTCTATTCTCTATGCTTTGCTGTATTTTACCACTTATATAAAAAGAATAAACTAACATGATCAAGTTATTGTCTTGATTATATAAAAAAAAAAAAAACTTTTTTTTGGAGGAATATAGGTCATGTGAAGAAAAGAAATAGCAAGGAAACTACCCTATTGAAGCCAAGTTGTAAACTTGTGGGGAGATAATGGAATTGGATTCTTTACTCATTGGTGGATCATTCTTTTTTTTTTTTCTATCACCAACTTTTTACCATTTTTTATAAAATTGCACCCATTATAAGGGGTTTAGATCAGGATAAATTGGTAACTTCAAAATTTATTTATTCACCTTTTCTGATGCCTATAGTTATTTTATGAAAAGCCCATGTGGAGGAAAAGTCAATGAACATGCAAAATCCTTGTAAAGTACTCCTAGTCAAGATTGGAAGTGTTAGGTGCCACTAGGTTGTGTTGATTGGTGAAGTTGGCTCTAATTGAGTTTATTTGTGCACAAACAAGGTATGGTTTATATTTTACAAAAATATATATATTTTGTAGTAGCAGTTAAAAAAATAAGTTTCAGGAGTGATATGATGTTTATTTTCATCTTATAATGCATCTTATTCCACCTCTATTCAATGGCGAAATTAGAATTTTACGCTATTAAATTATAATGACTTAGAACAAGAATTATATAAAATAAGAATATTCTTTTCTTCTATCACCATACATAAATTGACTTCATTATATTTAAAATTTATTTTTCTTTTAACAGTTTATAATAATTATATCAAATTCTTTACAAAATTTTCTCCATACTCAGAACTACATGATATTTTAATCATGAATTTTGTTATTAAATGGCAAGGGGAGGGGAGGGGGGTGCATAGGGACCTACATGATTAGGGTATGGACCTCTTGGGAGGGGTGCCCCATGTGTCATCCTTTTCCAGATGTTGGGATTGAATACTACCACTATCATTTTCACCCCATGCCTCATGATCCAAGGTGGGTGTCATTTTTTTCTTAAATCTCATTAAAGTTCAACTAAGTTTGGATTCACGCCGATAAATTTTACAGCGAGGAATAAAAAGTTTTCTAACAGAGGTGACTTTATATCCATGAAGAATCAAATCTGAAACCTTTTGATTAAGAATGAAGAAGTACTTATCACTCCACCATAACCTTTATCGATAGTTATCACTTTTATATATACTTCAAAACACCATCAAAGTACCCTATTCTATTTAATTATCGTGCTTATTAGGTTTTCTCTTTGCATTTTACTCTAATTATATATATATATATATATATATATATATATATATATATAAAAGTATTCTATAAATCACATAAATTGAAAATAGTACAAAGAAATTAATAAAGTCTGAGGGAAGTTTTAATTGAGTAGTTTGATATTTATTATGGTAATATATAGCAGTCGGTGGGCAGACATTTACATTAATGTTTGGAAATAGACTTGTTCAACACAGCGATGGATGACATGAATATATTAGGTGTTCAATTATTTTCTTGCTCCATCTCTTTATTTACGAAACGTTTTATATTATTTGACTCATATTAATTCAATATTATTTAGCTTATGTTGATTCGATAATGCTTAATACTATTTGGTTCATGTTGATTGGATACTATTTTATAAGAAAATTTTAGTTAGTAATGTGCTTTACTAAACTAATTTTATTATAGATATTTAGAAATTTTTATATTTTGTCACTATTACTTTTATGTATTTACTATTTAATATAAAGAATATTATAAGAAAATAATAATACCACTTTGTTAATTTATTAAAATGAATTGAAATACTTTGTTTTTGATATTTAAGTCTTATTAAATTTAGATTTGCATCACAAAATTTCATATTAAGGATAAAACGCTCTCAACAAAGATGATAAAGTTTTTTCTTCTTTAGTTATTATTCTCCCATCTACTTTTAATTGTCATAATTTTCTTTTTTAAATTCAAACTATAAGAACTTAGATATCATTTTACGATGTATTTTTCCAGCATATTAATATGTAAAATATTGCAATTTATAGTGTTTTTCATATAGTTTTTGAATATTTAATTTTTTTTATTTAAAATATTAAAGTATATAATCTATTTTAATTTTAAAATTTAATCAAACTGACTTTTAAAAAATGTAACGTGACAATTAAAAATGAACGGAGGGAGTGTGATTGTAAATCACTTAGAGACTGTTTGGCTCAGCTTAAAAGCTGGTCAAACTGACTTAAAAGCTGGTTTTTGACTTATTTAGCTGTTTGGCAATCCTCAAAATAACTTATTTTAAGTTTAAAAAAACTTATTTTAAGCCAAAAGTTAAAAGCTGGGGTAAGGGTGCTTCTTTTTTTCCAGCTTATAAGCTGTTTTAAGTTGACCACATTTTTACCTTTTTACCCTTAATATTTTTATACAATCTCCAAATTACACACATAACTCTAACATCTCTTTCTTCTATTTTTTCCTTTTTACGTGTGGATGATAGACAATTACTATTACTAATGAATGAAAATAAAATAAATATTAAATCTTTCAAGTGATCTATTCAAATTATATATTATTTAAATGTAAAATAAGTTGCACATATAACTTAAATAAAAATTTATATTCCTCTTATAAATAATTTGTGATAATAAATAAATATGTGAATGATAGACTATTATTTATTACCTATGGATGAAACTAAAATAAAATCTTAAATCGTTCTTTGATCTATTCAAATTATATATCTTTAAAATCTATAATAAGTTTATATTCCTCTTATAAATAATTTGTGATGAGAAAGAAATATGTGAATGATAACAAAATATAATTATTTATGGTTGTAAAATATAAATTAATTAACTTTTATTATGTTAACAGTTTTTAAGGGTATTTCAGACATTTTGATTTAAAAAGCTGTTTATCAGCACTTATTTGCCAAACACATCAACAATTTTTTTTTAACTTCAGCACTTTTATCCAAACGCTTAACTGATTATTTTAAAAATAAGTTTCAGCACTTTCAAAAGTACTTTTTTAAAGCTGCTTTTATTAAGCCTATCCAAACGGGCTGTTATTCCTTTGTCATATTTAATTATAAAAATGGAATTTATGAGTAGTACTTTTTACATACGTACTTACTAAGGGTGTCCATATATTTATGTCTTACTCAGAGAAAACTAAATGGGAATTCAATGTCAGAATCAGTGTTTCAAAAAATAGTGCGTGAGCTGAGACGTTTTATACGGTATAAAATAAGATGTAAGTTTAAATATACGAAACATAAATTTCATGGATCTACGATGTATAATTTTATTATGTTTAATTTTACATTTTTATTATTAATAAAATAAATAAAAGTGAATCATTTAATGATTTTATAAATAAATATTTATAAATAACCTATAATATATATAAATTGTATTATAATTTTTATTTGAGATAAATATTAATAATCAATAATGAAGAAAAAAAAATAATATCATTACTATTTGAGAAATTTCATTACACCAATAAGTAACTAGGGATGAAGAAATTAAGATAAGTTTAGTTGGATAAAAGAGATATTAAGAGTGGTCATTAATGGATTAGAGGTTGAGTTGGCTTTTTGTTAAAAGTAGTAATTAATTAGTTGGTGCATGAACATTGATTAATAAGGGTCCAACTCCATGAAGACAAATAGCATATGGTTAACATTTGATGTTCCATTAATGGAATATAATTTAGTTAATGATAAGTGATTATATTAGTTGGCAATCACATGTATTGTTTAATACACCTTTCGTCCGGAATTTTTTGTCATGATTTCTATTTTTAGAGTTAAACTATAAAAATTTTGACTAACATTTTAAGATGTATTTTTTCTTCATATTAATATGTAAAAAATTGTAATTTATAGTACTTTTCATGTAGTTTTAGAATATCTATTTTTTTATTTAAAATATCGAATTAATGTGATCTAATTATCTTTGAAAATTAGTCAAATCGACTTTCAATAAGCGCAATATAACAAATAGTTGTGGACGGAGGAAGTAACACGTTCCGTCGTTCCCCTTAACCTCTAATGTGTTTGATTTGATGAAACACTATAGCTATTTCTTGGCATTCTTTCTTTAATTTTTCTTTTTGTGTTTAACCTTTTGACTTGATTAATCTAAATAAAAAAATTTATTTGTTGTTGTAATTCTAGAATATCATAAGTTCATAAGAGAAAGTTGCTCAGTTTCGAGTCATAAACAAAGCAAAAAGATAAAGAGTCTAGAAGAAAAGAAAAAAGAATTACAATTACAAACTATATTAAACATTATGTCTCGTATAACTACTAAATATCTCATAAAAAAAATCGATCCAAATCTT
This sequence comes from Solanum chilense, assembly GCA_032847665.1. Taxonomy (NCBI): domain Eukaryota; kingdom Viridiplantae; phylum Streptophyta; class Magnoliopsida; order Solanales; family Solanaceae; genus Solanum; species Solanum chilense. The sequence continues at coordinate 79,237,294 of CM064971.1, forward strand.
TCACGATTAGGTCTATAAATTATGAATCTACTGTTTTCTTAAATGAAAAAAATCTCATACGAATAATATCAGTTATATAAAATATATCGCAATAAATATTTTTAAACTCTCGAAAATATGTGGTGTGAAATTGACAAGTGAAAACTTGAGTTGACTAGAGTCAACCATCTAAATTAAGAAAATTGCAAATTATGGATTCTTTCTATAGAAAATCATGTGAAAGCCACTTTCATGTATGTACTCCTTTAATTTTTTTTTCTTTTTATCTGGAATATATTTGCTCCAAATATATATTAATTTTTTAAATATCAAAGTTTTGATCAGTCAACAAAGCATGAATTAGTATAAGATCTTCAATAATATGGCCAATATGGCAAAAAATAAAATATTAACATGAAGTGTATGTATATGATACGTATCAAATCATGTGGGCACCAGTCCATACCCCTTCAGAAACATTCTGTACATTTTGTGTCGTTACATAATTTTTGTTGATTATCTACTAATTGATTAAGAGTATCTTGTTTCGAGAGAAAAATATTTATCGAAAAAATATTTAAATATAATATATCAAGTTATTATCTCTTTTCTAATCCATTAAACATCTAACCCTACTCTCCGTTGATCTTATTATTTTCGTATAATATTTGATTATATACAAATATTCATATATGAAAATATTAGAAAATAAGTTAAAAATTAAATTTAAATATTTTTTTTTATCAAACATATGTAAACGCGTAATTAATAATAGGGAATATATTGATTGATATTCTTGGACTGTTTGGTTATGAACTAATCACATGTATTAAAGTATAAATATAAAAAAAAACATTTATTTGCTAGTTGCCATTTTAATTTTTGGGCGTGTACGGTGTATAAATAAATAATTAAGCGTTACGAATTATTTGTCTATATTTCAGAGTCAAAATTATTATTATTGAACACAAAACCACATGCATTTGTTCTTTTGATTGTAACTGTTGTTTGTCTTTTTTTTTTTTTTGGTCGTTATATTGAATTGGCTCTATTTATAATCCAAAAAAATCCCACCCCATTAAATTTATTTTTGTCTCTATTTGTGTATATGACAAAGATGTTTAAATCGAGAGATACCTGATTTATTTGTCATCAAATAAAATCACGACATTTTGTTCCCTTTACGTATGTACGTGTTGGTATTGTTTTTATTAATTCGTATTGTGTAAATAGATATACATTGTTAACATTAAAAATTTTGAAATTTAAAATTTATAAATTTTAAACTATTGATTTATGTGAATTCAGAGCGATACTCTAGATCGATCCATGCTAACAATTTTATGAGAAAGAATAGGAAAGACAAGTCCACCTTGGGACGGGGTGTATCGTATTAAGTAAGAATTTAGCTGAATTTAAATATGTGAATGAGAAATAATTGTATGTTATAGGTATGTTTGCTATGGATCATCAGATTTATATAAATCGTAAATAGATACTTCGTTTGTATAAAAACGCAATGATTATATATGTATATTGATTAGATAATTGTATATATGTAACTACTATGTATATATGTAACAATGATTGTGTTTGTATATCTGCATAAAATTTAAATTTGTATAAAATTAAATCGAAATAAAATATTTATATGTCAAATCTCTCTTTCTGTCTACATTGTGATTTGTGTAATTTATTTCTGTATAAAGCGAGAAAGAGAGAAACGCAAAAGAGGACTGATTGGGGGAGATTTGTTTTTGTATAATTATAAGTATATACGATGAAAATATATGTATTTATATTTGTATCTACAATTTTCCCTCACTTTATACAAATCGAAAAACAATTTATACATGTGTTGTATAAAAAGTGAGGGAGGTGAGCAAGAGTTACGAGCGAGATGAGGGAAAGTGGTGAATGTTACGTATTAGAATTAAATGAAACTGTGGTTATCGCATTTAATTTGAATTAGTAATTTGCTATTTTATAATACGATTTTACCTTTAGATATTAAGTAACAATTATGATTATTTTGACAGTCAAATATGAATTTACCAAAAAAAAGAAGATAGAAATTCCACTTTTAAGTTCTCTTACCATTATCCCCTATTAGTTTTACAAATCCCCAGAAGCCCTCATTTTCGCGAATCAGATTAATATATCTCGCACATCAAATTAGTGTATCATGTATAAAATGTACATCATATTAGTGTATCATGTATAAAATGTAATGTATCTTACTTAACGATCAATATGTCTGGTGCGTCAGATTAATGTATCGACGCTAATATTATTGTATCAGTTAGAGAAATTTCTGTATTTATAAATTTATAAGGAAAAAATGATAATTTTTCCTTAAAAGTATGTGATTTATGTCTTTTTCCCTTTTTAAAACTTATGGACACTCACTATAATGGACCTGGGCTGCACTATGGGCCGTAATAACTCGACCAAATGAATTGTCTTCGTAAGGCCCAACAAACTCAGAAAATTAACAAGAAAATTGTTAGGCCTAACAAATAATTTATTTTGTTTTTGTTATATCTAAGCTCCTTGAAAATAAGCATATACCCCATAAAAGCAAAATAATTACAAATATATATTCATTTACATTCATATCCACTAAATAATTACACTATATATCCCATTTATTAATTTCACTTAACTAATAGTAAATCGATATCATGTATATTATATTGGTATCACTAAGGCCGAAAATTTATCATGACTAATGAGTAATTTCTAAACAAAAAACCTTAATGTTATCACAACAATATACATATATACTCTTATAGTATCATTGACTTATAAGTAATTTTTGAACAAAAAAACTTAATGATACCAAAACAATATACATGTATACTCTTATAGTATCATTGACTAATAATTAATTTCTGAACAAGAAACCTTAATGATACCAATACTATATATATATATATATATATATATATACACACACACATATTTAGTATTAGTTAAGTAAAATTATCAACTTTAATAATACCATACAATGTATAATACCAATTTAATATTACTTAAGCGAAAATTATCACTTAATGCATGGAGGTATGGACTGTAAATTTTTGACAAAATAGATATTTCAGGAATTACTTTATATTCGAGTATGAACTTGTAATTATTTTAGATTTTATGATCCATATATCTAGTTTTCCCTTCTTTTTTTTTGAGAGGGTAGTTGTGTTGGGGAGGAGTCGATCTATAGGAAAATATATATAATGATGATGCAATATATAGACATATCCTTCAACTTTTTCTTCTAGTACATATATATACCTCAATTTTGAATATGCACAACTACATATTTTAGTTTAAAAAATGTAAATCAATTCGAGCGTATGTCACGTAAATTACCGCGTATTATAACATATATTTCGTCAACTAAAAAATAAAATTATAAAACATATTTATATACGCTAAAAAAAACGGAATTTTCTTGTTATACATTTTTCAACTGCATCCATGAAGACTTATTTGCAGAATATTTGGAGTCTTAGTCATCTAGATTTCGTAGATAGACGTGCATCTCATTATTATTTTAAAAATTAATAACAATGTACATGTAAAATGCACTGATTTGATTATTCCAAAAGAAAATACTTCTAGAATTTTAAAGCAATTAAAATATGTGATTTAATTAGAAAAATATTTTTTTTGTCTAATTAAGTGGCTTAAATAATCTCTTGACCATATCTATAAATAATTAATGTGATCACAAGAACATGTCAAAAATCCGCAAACAAGTAACGACTAGAAAATACACATGATCTAGATTTCTAGTGCCAATATAAATAAATAAATAAATAAATAAATAAATAAATATATGTATATTATATATTAAGAGAGTAATTGAAGCATTACTCATACTTTTCTGTTTGAGATTTTTTGTATTAATAAAAAGTCTTTAGAAAGGAAACACTTTCGACTTTAAAAACAAGGGGGAAAATTTTATATCATTTGACCTTAGATATTGAATTATATTTTAAAAGTTTATTTTCAAATATTGAATTATAAAATTTGAAATACTTATTGATCGAAAACACAATTTCATATTTAAAAAACATAAGCTTAAAACTCAAAGTTTTTCAAATATCAAGTTTCAAAATTTATGATTAAAAGTAAACTTTATAATTTGCAGATCTATATTATGAGAGTAATAATTATGATATTGAAGAAATAATGTAAATTAAATGAATGGTGATGTATTAAAGTGGAAGTAGGAGGAAGTTAGATAATTATATTTTGTTGCTTTGAGTTTGGCCAAATGGTTTGTATGAATATTTATGATATGATATGAATCAATAAAAGTCAAATAGTGCCCACTATATATATGGTAACAATTATGTACAGCTAACTACCTCTACCTAATCTATGAATTGTTGCCTTTTATTAATGACAATTATGGGCAAAAAAAAGGAGAAAAATAACAATTAATCTCTTATACATAAGAGCGGAGGTGTACAGGTTAAATCGTCAAATAAAATTACGGAAAAGGGCCTAAAATATCCTTAAAGTATTGAAAATGGTACAAAATTACTCTCCATCCACCTATTGGCTCAAAAATACCCTTCTCATAGACCTATTGGGTCCAAAATACCCTTGTCATCCACCTTTTGGTTCAAAGTTGATAACTTATTTAACGGTTTTATATTTAAACTATTTAAATATTTTTAAAAATACGCGTTCAACTATTTGTTATAATTTAACTTACTAGTATAATTTATAAATCAATCCACTACCCACCCATTACTAATTAAATCCCTCTAAATTAATGAACCCGTCACATTATTAATGCAAGCTACTGCCAATTGAGTGTTTTTAAAAATTATAGAAGTAAATTATCATACATTCAAGTAGCTAAATAAAAATCACCAATAAACTTAAAAGTCTGACTATGTTCATCTTAATTATTCTTACGTTTCAATTATGTGATGTTACTTCATAGGTAACTTTTTTTCAAAATAATATATTAAAAGTTTTAAAACAAATCATAGATATTTATACAATTATATTTAAAAAAGTGCATGAATTAATTCGGGATGTATTACTTCTCTACCTTTAATAATAAATTTCTAATTCAATTTTGAAAGAAAGTGTCCTCATAAATAAGCGGCTCAACCTAAATTTAATTGGGGCTTCAATTCGGACTCGAATAATTTTGAATGTTATTTTGAGGAATCTATAATTTCATCGTGTTTTAGTAGTGTTTATGACGATTTTGATATTATAATTAGATTGCGAGGTTTAGTTAGTAATGAGTGGGTAGTGGGTTGGTTTATAAATTATATTAATAAATTAAAATTATAATCAATAGTTGAGCGCCAAGTATTTTAAAAAATATTTAAAGAGTTTAATTTTAAAACAATTAAAAAAGTGGTCAATTTTGAACTCAAAGGTGGATGACAAGGGTATTTTGGAGCCAATAGGTGGATGAAAATGGTATTTTGAAGCCAATAGGTGGATGAAAAGGGCATTTTGGAGCAAATATGGCACGACCCAAAAATGGGCGTGATGGCACTCGTCTTATCCCACCAAGACAAGTAAGCCTAAAACTCAACTATTAGAATAAAAATGCGGAAAATTCACTATCAACTTACATTATACCCCAAAACCTGGTTGTCACGTGTACAAGCCTCTAAAGTATTACAATCGGATCAAAAGAAAACATAAGTCTCATATGATATTGTTTCTAGAGTAGAACAAAATCATAAACAAGAGTAAGGAGGGATGCTGAGATGACCAACAACTACCTCACAAAATCTCCAGGAAGCCTCGGAAAAGAAGAGAATATATCATAAAAGTCCGGGCTAGTAACCTACAAAAATTTGTAGAAGCAAGGGGTGAGTACCAAACCACACGGTACTCAGCAAGTAAACCTCTAAACACAAGCTAAGGGGATGAAATACGGGTACTCCTACCACCCCCAACCGAACCTCCACAACTACAACCTGCATAAACATCAGCCCAACCTAACATCACAGTTTACATAGAACGTAACTCAACAAAAACATTTAGACAAATTACATATCCTCCACAACAACACTTTAACAAATTACATATCCTCCACAACAACACTTTAACAAATTATATATCCTCAACATCAACACTTAAACAAATTAGATATCCTCAATAGCAACACTTCCACAAATTTACATATCCTCAATAACACACTTCAACAAATTACATATCCTCAACAACAACACTTCAACAAATTATATATCCTCAATAACAAGCTCAGTATTCAAAAATCACAAGTTCCGCAAAAAGGCAATCACTAGATCAGCAAAACACAATATCAAGTTCACTAATGATAACTATGTGCAATGTAATGGAATGCAATGTCAAGTATAATGATGCATGTCTGACCTAGTGATACACACCCGCTGTCTCTCAGTCCGGGACCCATGGGGGACATATCTGTCCATGCATCTGTCGCGGCGCACGACACGACCCTCGATAACAGTAACCATCGCGGCGCGCGATACGTCCCTCGAAATATAGTATCCATCGCGGCGCGCGATACGTCCCTCGAAATGGTACATCCTCTTTAAGTTATCATTCTTTCTCAATGTACATAACACTTTCACAACCATGTCTCAGAATAATGCAATGACATGTTCACACAAATAATGAGGAGATGACCATTTTCATAACATTGCACAGTTCACAACCACACAAACATGAAATCACATCAACAATGATTCAACAAGCCATCAAACTTTTCTCAACACATCACACATAAATAATTAATCACATCGCCTTTTGTTATCCCTTTTATTTTATCATTAGAATTAATCAACGTGGACAAGTCAACCCATCACCAATCCCGTTACTCCCAAACATATATCACAAGGAAATACACGCATTCCATACACTTAACAAGAGTTTAGAAATACACTTGCCTCAATTAGTCAAGAATTCACTTTAAAACTTGAGCCTTCCCATTTTGTTGAACTCCAAACTCAAAGCAATCTATTCACATTAATAATCACAATAAGATTTTGAACTAACAACACTCATATTACCATAAGTCTAGCTTAGACCTAAAATCTATCCGAATTATAATCCAACTCTCAATTTTGATGCAAATTATCATATCTTTTTTTTTTTTTGAAGTAGAATTAAGTTATAATTTCTCCAAATAGCATAGTAGCCTATCTTAATATACCAACATTTGAACCGTGAGATGAAGAGACATAACTAACTAATAGATATAAAATCCGTAACTAGAAAACCTATAGGCAGAATTAAAACCTTTTGAAATGGTGCCATACATATTCATTATCTAATGATTGGCTGAAATTATTAGCCAATGATTACCTTCGAATCACAAAAGCAACTCACTGGAAATGTTTAGAATCATCAATAACAAGAGCAACTATTTCTAAAGAAAAATAATAATAAAAAGGTAAAGTTTCAATTGTTAAAAATAAACTATATCATGATTGCCTAATCATTGCTAATAATTGATAGTAACAAAATGGTTAGTACCTATGTTATCCATCATCGATCTTGCAGCGTTCTTTTCCTCCATCTTTTTTTTTAAATTATGTACTAAACTGACAAACCCTACTTATTATTTTAATATTTAATATTTAAGAGTTAAATAATATATGGTCTTAAATAAATTATCACTTTAGTCCATTAACTTTCAATTAATTTAATTATCTATAATTACCCATCAACAAATTAACTAAATTTAAAAGAATTGTTTAGAATTTTCAAAAAAACTAATTTTTCGAGTCATTACATTATCCACCACTAAAAACCATGTTCGTCCTCGAACATATACAAGAACAAAGAAGATTAACTAACTTTACCAAAAGCTTAAGGTATAACCTCTAGAGTCAATGTTTACTTCTCCAAGTGTGCTCATCCTTAAGACTATTCCATCTAGAGTAATTATTAAAAATTGAACTTCGAAATCAAAATTTGAAAGATATATAACCCAAACATTCACACCACCGTATTGCCATCTCCACCCATCATATATATTACTAGTCGCGATATTTATCTAATTTATATGTTAATATTAATTTATTACATATTTACTAAATACTAAAAAATAAGTGTTTTTAACACGTATTTTTCAAAACATATTTTCCAACGTATCGAAACACACCACAAATTTATACCTTATTTTTGGAGTACTTATATCCATTTCCATTACATATGTATAAGTGACAATAATCAGATAGATCATGGTCGATATGTCGGCCTGATAACTGTACTATTTTTTCTTCTTAGGTGGTTCTTCCATTTAATTTGTTTATCTTGTTTATAATATATTAAATGTTCGAAAAATACTATAAATTATGATAATTGCCAATTTAAAATATTTATAAAAGACATGTAAGAAATTCAATTGATTCATAAAATTAATCTATTTGTGCCATATAAAAGAAGTAACATTAACAATACTTTTATTGACTCTTTCAATTTTATTTGTATTACATACATTGAAATAAGAAAAGTAATATATTATGAAAAATTCACGTAACTTGAAAATTGCATAAAAAATATTATAAATTTCAATAATTAACAATATTTGATTGATTCTTGATATTCTATTTGTATTGCATAAATTGGACAAAAAAAATAATATATATTATTTAAAAATTATATAAAAATACTATAAATTATAATAATTAACAACTTAAATTATTTTTAAATTATATTAAAATTTAATTGATTATCTAAATTATATCTCTACGACATAAAATAAGATAAAACTTAATAGATATTTAACCAGAACAAGACACTTGTGTCTAGTTCCAAATATAAAAGGGGAAAATCTGACAGCAGAGTTAAAAAGTCAATATATATTTATTAGGTGAGCTCAACGAATTGGTCGGTATTTGGCATGTGATAGGTATAAATTTTCTTTAAATAATAAATAACGAAAAAAATTAAAAATATCTTTAAATTATTTAAAATAGATTATATTTATTTTTAAATTATATTTTAATTTAAAATTATTTTTTCATCAATGAATTAGACTAAAATTTTTATTAACGAAAATTGTTAAATGTTATGTGAATGCTACGTATAAAAACTTAGAACATGACAAAATAACCCTTTATGTTTAGTAGTTAAATAAGGTCTAAAATATTCAGTTAAACATCTATTATGTGAGCAATTTTAGTTCAAAATTTGTCAAAAAGAAATCCAACCTTTTTTGTCACTATCAATTTGTTAGTGGTTTCCAAATTAAAATTATTTACGAATATAAAAATATTTCATTCATTCTGAACAAAACTAAATATAAATTAAATTTCATCTTTTTATTAAATAATTTTTCAATCCACCAATGTAATTTGACCCTTAAGATTACCAATTAATGTTTATATAGAGAAGAATTACCCTAATTATTTTTTAAATAGTTTAATAATATAACTCTTTTTACGCTATAATACACAAAATTTATTTATTTTTTTATTTAAATATAAGATGAAATATAAGGTGCATTATTATAACAGTTAAATCAAAACTTCAAAAAAAAAAAAGAAAAAAAAAAGAGTGGAATTTGGAACTGTAGCGTTAAGCTAAGGCAAGTAGTACAAACTACAAAGTCAAAAAGGCCAACTTGACAATTCCACGTAAGCTAAGGGACGAAATATTATAAAAAATTTACAAATATATCGTAATGTTAAGAAGTTAATTATATTTTATCGTTATTTAAATTGTAAAAATGTAATGTTTTGATTTTAGATATATCAATGAATTTTTAATGCATTGTATCTTAATTTTAGATATATCATTCACTGTTTTGATAAATCACTCAACGTCTTGATGTATTACGTAAAGTGATGTATCCGAGAGTATGAGTTTTTATAATTTATCAAATGATAAAAAATTTGAAGAATATGGTAAAATAAGTTATGTGTTAATAAAATTTTATTGTATATCAAACATAGATAGTTTGAGATGTAAAAATAGTTTTAAAAATATTTAAATAAAATGAAACGTAATTTTGAAAAAAAATATAATTATAAAAAATAATAATAGGTGCAATGAGTTTACGATTGTATCCCTATTAATTAATAGTCTTAAATATATTTACTCTCTATGTTTTTTAAAGATATCAGCTCAATTATAATAAACCGAGAGTATAATATAAAGAAAAAAATTATTCTTTCTTTGCCAAAATAGCATGTAAAGAAAAAATTAAATTAAAAAATATTTAATGAATAAATAATTAAATAGGGATAGAGAGATATAATTTTCAAATTTAAATACTTTTATTTTGAGCCTTTAAAAATGTGTTAACAAATTATTTATATCGAATTAGAATAAGTATATTAAATAATAATTTAATATAAACATGCCCGCACCTGCCTGTATTTATTGAGATTGGAGTATGCAACGGTCATGCTAGTCTGAAAATAAATTTATATTTTTCTATTATATATTATGCCTTCACTTTTAAAATACTCCACTTATTCCTCACAAAACATAAATTCAATTAGTAAAAATAAAATTGAAGAATTAATTTTTACCAAAATAATCACTCCTTCTATAGAATTTAACAAAAAAGAAAGATATTTAAAATTTATGGTTCAAAATAAATGATAAAAACTTGTATAATTATAAATTATTTCATCGGGAGTAAAATAAACATTTCATAGTTAAAACGTTACTTAATATAAATATGTATCGTTATTTTAAAACTGACTAAAAAAAATAAAGCAAGTTACATTGACTGAGACCGAAAAAATATTATTTTTTAAGACAATTTTTTTCTTTTATTGGATCTTTCTTAATCTTTAAGTGTGATATCTACTTCGAAGCTCGAATAATTTATATCGCTTAAATATAAGTGTTTGAAAAAATATGATATTTATATTTTAAATTCGAGACCTCTGATTATTAGGAATAAAAAAATCATTAATCTTTCTCCTAGCATTTTATTTTTCTAAATGCCCACGTCTTCAGAAACTTCCATTTGAAAAAAAAATAACACCCTCCATCTTCACCCATTTAATACTCAAAAATCTCACACAAAAACCTATAAAAGAAATCCCATTGATTCTTGATTTCAATTCGAAATAATTTTTATATACTTGTATTTGTATAAAAAAGTGAGAAAGTGAGCGACATATTGGAGGAGAGTGGCGAGCGAGATATTTGGGAGAGAGACGCCTAACAATTTTTTGCAAATGTTTGCTATGGAGCACAATTAAATTAAACCCTAGCTACTTCATTTATTTTAAGCTATTAGTTTGCTATTATTATATATACAATTTTCCTTTTAATATAAACGTGCCGCACCTGTCTGTATTTATTGAGATTGGAGTATGCAACGGTTATGCTGATCTGAAAATAAATTTATATTTTTCATATATAATGCCATCACCTCAAAAAATAGTCAAAACTTATTTCTCACAAAACTTAAATTCAACTAATAAAAACAAAATTTAAAATTTAGTTTTTTATTTTTAAAGACTAATAATCAAAATAATTACTCCTTCCATTCCATTTTAAATGAAATAATTTAATCGATATGGAGTTTAAAAAAAAATACATTTAAAATTAGTGGTTTAAAATAAGTTATAGGGTAAAAATTAACATTTATTTTGATTAAAATGTTATTCAATATAAAAATATATTATTTTTTTAAAATCAACTAAAAAAATAAAATAAATTGAGATAGAGTATTACCTTTAAATTAAACTATCTTTTTTATTGAATCTTTTATCTATGTAGAGTCTGACATCTATTTTGAAGCTCGAATAACTTAAATTACTAAAAATAAATGTTTGAGAAAAATATGATATTTATGTTTTGAATTCGAGACTTCTCATTAGTAGTTAGAAAAGAAAATCATTAGTCGTCTTTCTCCTAGCATTTCCACATATGTGTTGAATCCATCCCATTGTTTTAGTCAACTTTAGCTATTCAATTGGTACAAGCAATTGTTAAAAAGGAATAGTAATTGGAGTTGAAAAGAAAAGATTTGGTAGTTGGCAAATTGGTAAGATTTGCAACCATTCTTGACTTTGCTATGTTTACATATGTCATTAGTGACATAGGCATGGTTTTATCCTTCTATAAATAGAGCATTCTTGCTCATTTGTAGAACACATCAAGTTAGAGAGAAAAACCATTTTGAGAGCAAAGTGAGGTATTCCATAGACTATATAAGAAAATAGTCTGTGAAGAAAAATAGAGTGTGAGCGATATTTTAGTAAGACGGAAACCAAAAGAGTGTTGTTCCTTTTGAGTGTGTAGTAGTCACTTTGAGTATTGTATTACTGACTACGCAGTGTAAAATTCCTTACTATAGTGATATCAGTTGTTCCTCTTGGCCCGTGGTTTTTTCCCTTATTCAGAAGGGTTTCCACGTAAAATTCTTGGTGTCGTTATTTTCCCATTTTATTTCTATTATTTTTACCATATATACTTTTGTGCTCGTCCGCGTTTTCCCAACAATATGACCACATTAATATTTTTCTAAATTCCCACGTCTTCAGAATCTTCTATTTGAAAAAATAAAATAAAATACCTCCATCTTCACCCATTTAATACCCAAAAATCTCATTAAAAAACCAAAAAAAAATCCAGCTGATTCTTGATTTCAGTTCAGCTATGGCTTCAACTCATATCATTACAATTTTCTCTCTAAATCTTCTTTTTCTTCTACCAATATTGTCCTCTGCAAACAATGCTCTACCTCCTATCTTCTCCCCCATTTTTGGTAATTCTAAATCTTGACCCCCAAACTCAGTATTTTAGTCAAAGTTTTGATTTTTATCAAATGGGGTTTTCTTATTTCCACTTCTTGTTTTATTTTTTGAATTGGGTTTTGTTAAAGATTCAATTTTGATGGAGATTTTACTGTTTTTTTGGTTTTTTACAGATAATGTGTGTAAAGAAGTGAATTGTGGTAAAGGTAGTTGTAAAGCTGCTTCAAATGCTACTTTTGGTTTCGTGTGTGAATGTGATTCTGGCTGGAAGCAAACTAGTTCTGAAACTGATAATTTTTTCAAGTTTCTTCCTTGTGCAGTTCCCAATTGTAAGTACTGTTCTTACGACGATCTCGAGTTATAATATACGATAATAATTCGATTCGATATATTTCTAGATATGTAGTAGGTTTTTCTCTATGTGTTTATATGATGTAATTACTTGTGGTAACTGTGATTTAGTTAACTAAAAGTATGGTATAACATGTTACAAATACACACTCTCATATATTGGTGTACTTGTTAGCTCCTGTTTCGATGTAAATTTTGAAGTTGAAACTTGAAATTTGAAAAAAATCCGAGTTTTTGAAATTATGTTGGTGGAATTCTCAGAAATCTAACAACTGGTCTTAGTTTTTGGGAAGTTGAAAATATTTGAAGATCAGATTTTCGACTGATCAAACATATATTTGAATAAATTTTCAAAATCTATGGTCAAACGTTAGCGTAGTATAATCAACTTCTTTGTTTCCTCAGTTGGATATGAGTTGGTGAATTTTGTTCTGCTTTTATTTTTGTAGTTTATTTACGTACTCGTGTTGTTCTTATCATTTTAAAACCTATTTGCATAAATTATATTAGTCCTGGGATGTATTCTGATTGAAGTTTACAGTTCTAGCTATGTTGGATGAAGTATTTGATTTCCAAGGGCAGAGTTGAACTTCTGTGATGGTGAAAGTTCATACGCGTTGCATCAATAACGACACTTAGAACACTAATCTATTAAATGTAAATCTTATTTTTTCAACATCTTTGACTTGTGATGTATTTTGTTCACACAAATTTGCTTAGCCTAATGAAATTGATTGATTCCGAAAGCTATACTCAACATGTTCCTCAAAGGAAATAAACTCTAGCAAGTAATTGTTATCTAATCAAACTATCATTTTCATTTGGACTTGTTCCAGTTATATCTTTTAGCTTGATTGAAATGGTTACCCAAATAAACGATCATTGTCTTTTCCGTTTCATTCGTTATATCTTGCAGTCATTTTCTTGATAATGATGTTGTCTCTCTGCAGGTACTGTAAATTTTTCCTGTGGAAAAGAGGCTCCTCCTGCCCCAGCCCCTGATAGTCGCTCTAATACATCGTTCTTTGAACGTAATAACAATTTCATAATATTTCTTAAGTTATGCTACACTTTTCGTTATCAGGAATAGTTATTGAAGAAGTTGTTTTATTTTTTGTTGTGATCTTTCAGCGTGTCATTGGGCTGATTGTGGAGGAGGCTCGTGCAATAAGACCTCTACATTCACATATTCTTGTATTTGCCAAGAGGGTTACTACAATATATTCAATCAAACTGGTTCACCTTGCTACAAAGAATGTAAGAACTATTCTATCTTTCCACCACTTTAATTCGTTAGTGTGGTTTTGACTTGAAACGTAGTTTAATAAAGTAAAAAAGATTTTTGCATCTTGAAGTCTTAAACTCAAGATATGTAGAATGTACGAAATGTTCTTTTATTCTTGTGGTCTTAAACATGTTTGCAACTAGCGTTGCCTAATAAGGAAAGAGTTTTGTATTAGACGGAAAGGAAAGTAAGACAAATAAAATTAAAACGGAGGGAGTAGAAGTGTAGTCAGATAGTTGTTATGAATGAGTACTGATTTGTCTTTGTTTAGGAAAAAAAATTGACTTGTGACCCCTGTATTGATATATGTAATAGGTGCTCTCGGATTGGATTGTGCTCAGCTAGGTTTTGATCTATCGAACAAGACATCTTCTCCGCCTCCGAGTGTGTCTCATGACAGCAAAAGTATAGGTAAGCATAACTCTGAATGTGGCCATTTACTTACTCTTCATTTCACACTCTCAAATGCTCGTGTTTACGTTACAAAAGCATATTGAAAGCACCTATCTGTGCTTGTATGAGTAATCTGTGTCTTAATATGCAAGACTGCAAGTTAACTAATCGATCCCAAATTTTGTATTGATTTGGTTTATTTCTTCTTCTTTTCTCTGTGTAAAACAGCTATTTCGATTTTTGGTGGTGGCTATGGCTGGTTGATTACAACAGTTGCATCTATCGCTTCGGTTTTGTTGATATAGTTACTCTTGCATTGATGAATAAGCAAGTTATTTTGCAGCTATTTGACTTTGGGATATCATATTTTGTTAATATGATACAAATGATTTAGAAAATTTTGCTTTGTTATATAGGCCATAGGCAGATTGTATTCCACTTTCTTGTGACATTGAGTTACATGTTGTTTCCCTGTATATAACATTCTGGGGTTGATATTTTTGAAATTTTTTCATAAGTTTAGGCCCAAAAATCCCTCAAAACAGATACAATAATATAGTCGTCGATACATTAATCTAATGCTCGAGAGACATTAATCGTTATTGTAAGATACATTACATTTTATACACGATACTCTAACTTGATGCGCGAGATACACTAATTTGATGTTTGATGTCTGAGATACACTAATATGATGCGCGGGATACATTTTATACATGATACACTAATGTAATGCGCGAGATACATTAATTTGATGCTCGATATACATTTATGTGATGCGCGAAAATGAGAAATTCTGAAAATTTATAAAACTTAGAGGATAATGATGATAAATAAAATAAAAGGTGAAATTTCCGTAGTTAATCCAACGATAAATTCCATAAATTTGTACATGATTTTACATGGACTTTTTGTCTTAGGCCCAAACTTATGTAACATCTTAAGCTTCCCAATTGTGATTAATATGATAAACCTATTACACAAGTAACCTCATTTTGTATGGGACAAATGGTATATATAAATACTCACATTATATAAATTGTATTTTGATGTGGAGATAAACTCCATGATATTTTCATTCAGACTTATATGTTGTATTTTAAACTCATAAATAAATTTTCGAGTTTAAACTAAAATTACCTCAATTTTCCAACAGCCAAGTAACTAATGTTAAAAGAATAAAAATATACACTATCAACAATAAATTTATACATGATTTTACGCTTTTTATAATCTAATTTTTTATTATAATTTTTTTATTAATTTAAGAATATTTGCCAAGCAAAAGCTTACCTTAAAAAGAGCATCAGACCATTATAAATGTTGTACGGCGCTCTTCCTTAACTGGCGGCATACTGCCACATGAAATCTTATAAAGTTATATCTACACATACTAATTATAAATACCTACCTACCTATTTTCATTTTTATTTTTCATATCGACATTCGAGGTACGTATTCGTTAAGCAATGATTCTCTCAATAAATTTTTTATTTATATCATAATTCACATTTAAAAACTCTTATTACGAATAAAATAGTTTCATCACCGCCGTATCATTTACTCTACTTGCCTAGATTCATTTGTGTAGACTTGCAGCTATTGTTTTCAAAAATAGTGCCATTTTTTATTTCTTTCCATATTTCACTCTATGTATTAATGTCATTGAAGTTCCTGAATTGCATTATTGCATACTTTTCTTAGCTCTAATAATTTTCACTTTATTGATTTTTGTATCTTTTATCTATTATTATCCCATTTTCACTCCCTAAGTTTAAGGGCTATTCACTAAATTGAGTAAATAGATATTATTGCTTTCGTTTCAATTTAATATATCGATATTTGATGGTTCTTATATTTGATAGTGTGTATTTATAATATTTATGTAATTATAAACAAAAGATCATTAACATTAAATTAAGAAGTTCAATTGAAGTACTTTCAAATTTTAAGAAGTTGTTATTCTACTTTAGGTTTTTAAATGAACAAAGTAAAAAGTATATCCAATAATTTATTAGGGGTATTTTGGTTGAAAGGTAACATTCATTTATTCATTATAAAAAATTACCAAAAAAACTATATAAATAGATTAGGTTCGTAACAAAAACTTGGGGGGGAAATATCCACGTAGTAGCTAACATAAGTTACATATTCCTATCGTCCAATTATGAGCTCTTTTCAGATTTTTATAATTCATAACAAATTTAATTTTTATCACAAATTCTTTATATATTTTTTAATTATTTTGAATTCACAATATTGTGATTTTAAAATTTTTTACGTAATTTACAAATATATAGATTTCATTTCAAAAACTTTAAAGTTTTCACGCGTAAATTTTTGTTCAAACTTAAATAATTTGACTCTCGAAAAACGAAAAATATAAATAGAGAAATAATATTTGATTAGTTTTTTTTTTCTTTTTTCACTTGATCATTCCGATCATAATTATGCATGTAGCATTTTCTGAAAAGTATTCAAGACTTAATATATGATCTCAAATTATTAAGAGGAAAAAAAATACTAGATTCACAAATACGTTATATGATACTAATTTTTAATTTCTCACTCGTTGTCTGTCTAATACTTGTTTTTATATTTTCTTTTCCACAATATGTGTATATATATATATATATATATATATATATATATATATATATATATATATATATATATATATATATATATATATATATATAGTATTGATTCTATTTAGTGAACAAGGATAAAATATAAAAAATTATTATAATAGCAATGAAATAACCATGAAATTGATATTCTGACTTATTTAGTGATGTAAATTATATAGATAATAATGTGACCCCTATTATTAGCTCTCCATCTCTATCAATCATCAATCCACTCTACATCAACAACTGTTCACATCTCTGGCTATCTTTAATAACAGTCTAATATGTATAATCATCGATAGTTAAATGGGTCGACTTGTTACAAGTATAGGATAACTATTCATCTGTTGAGTTAATATCGTTAAGGTACACTACTGAATCATATAATTTTATGTGTTTAAATTTGAAATATGACTACTTTTATCATAAATGTTTTTTTTTTGTGTGTGTAATTGATAAAGAAAGAATATTTTTTGCATGTGTGAGTATTATGAATATGATATGATTTAGATGTTTTTTGATAAGCTTAAAAGTCGTATTTCATTACAGTAAAATAAGTTTAATTTTTGTTATCAGTTATCATATTAAAATGAAACTTAATTTCATATGATAGTTGACATAAAAAAGTTATAAAAATCGAAACATGAATTTTCAATATCGCATGATATTGTAAAATGGCCACCTAAATAGATATTTCAAAAAATATACTGTTAGAAGAAAATTGTGTGGTTCATACAAATTTACAATGAGATGAAGTTGGTGGAGGATTTATTTCTTTGTTTAATATACTTGCCTCCTCGTGAAGGAATTATTTTTTTTATTTGATATTTGATATTTTTATTAAAATTTGATCAATTTAAATTTGAATTATGTAAGACACTGTTTTAATGAAAGTATTTCTAATCAAGAAAATTTTACATATTTGGAACTTAAATACGATTTTTCTAATTATAAAAGAACCAGTTACATTTGCTGTATCACATTTTTTTATGATCGCACAATATCGGTGTCTAAAATTTATTTCTACTTTTGGTTACTATCCCAATCTTTTAATATGTCTACTCATTGACCCACCAAGACTTTATTTTTGAAATTTGAAATTTTATAGTATGAGCAGGAGGAAATGACAAAAATAGTCTCTTAGGCTTGGGAGTAATTTAAAAAATTATCTTAAAATATCAGGTGTAAATTTTATTTAATTTTTTTATAATTTAATTTTGGTGTTTAAATTTTTTGCATTTTTTTATCTTGGGATTTCTGAGATTTGAAGTCCCTTTCATTTGTCAAATTAGAGTACATTTTTTTACGTGATAATTGACTTTTTTTTTTGGAATTTTCGAAGTGTTTAATCAGAGGAATTAATAGACTTTTCATTTGGGTACACTAATATTGTCATTTATTGATGAAAATGAAACCTTTGACAGATAGTACCGTACTATTATGTTTTATTTCACTAGAGTATTGACATAAATTTGAATAAAACTTCAATTCTTCCAAAAATGTTAGAAATATTATTTAATTTTATTTATAGAAACTATGAACATATGATGTTGATAGTTTACAGCTTTAGATCATGCATAAATTAATATCTTGTTTATATGTTTCTACTTCTATAATTGATTTTTTACGTGATATATATACACACATACTTTTAACTTCTGCTCGGAAAACACAGTCGAGAGAGTTGAATTGAACATTAATATAGGTAATTAACGTTGATAGGATCCTACATTCTAAGTGTATGATGTTAATGAAAAAAAAAATATGCCAATAATTATATCTATTTAATTTTTTTCGTTCACTAAATTGTTTGCTTTGATTAAAAAAAGGTTGCACTAATATCCAATCATAAGGTATTAAGGATTTAAGCAAACTTAACTAATTAATTAGTCCCATCATTTGCTTTAATTATTGGATTAACAAACTATAGCCCTACTACCCATCAAAACCTTGAAAAAATTGAAATACAATAATGGCGCACTTATAAAGAAAATTAAAAAGGAAAAGGTAACTATGATTAAATACATGAAAATACAATTTTTGTTGTAAGCTAATATTTTGAAATCAAAGGAACAAACTAATGACATGATGATTACTGAAAAATAAAAAATTAAGAATGGATAATATATCCTGCTTTAGGATCAATTATATAATCAAATCTATCAACTGTTATATATTCTTGATTAGTGTTCATTATCCTAATGACGAACCATCCTTTTTGTACTTTAAGGGGAGGCTATATTTGTGATTATTGTCCCCTAAATACATAATATTTTTAAATATTATTCAAGCAATTGTTACCTTTTGATTTAATTTTTGAAATTGTTTTAAGCTCGAGAATAATTTCTTTAACATGATTGAAAGCAAGACTCGTCTCAATTTTTAGTTTTGACATTTAACATTATATTAAATTGTTCATGCACCAGATTTCCAATCCTGAATATGAGGGTGTTATGGGTGAGTGGGGGTCAGAACCCTCAAAATAAAGTACGTGAACCAATTGAGCTACTCGTAAGATTTTTAATTAATTTTTTTATAAGAAATAAATCAATTAACTTTTTTGATATTTAGGCATAATTGAGTGGTCATTCCTGTGGCCACCACCCAATATTGCATTTATGTTAATTCATTCTTGATTGGTTAATGTCACACCAACTTATAATACATCTAATCTCATGGAAGAAAGTCAAAAAATATTTAATGAGAAAAGCTAAGCTTATGAGTTTGAGAACGATCTAAGATCATATAATGAGGCAAATAATTCACATATCTATTGATGTGAGACATCTCTTACATATTAAAACTAAATATTTTGGAGTTAAGACAATATAAAATATGGATAATACATAAATATTTTATCAATCAATGTCCAAAATCTCAGAGATACACTTATACTATACTAAGATCTTATTACCTCCTGAACTTATTTTATTAATAACTTTAATTCCGATCTACGTGACACTATCTTGTGGGCCCAATATTGATTGACTTTTTTTTCAAGATAGTACCACGAAGGCCTAAATGGGATAGAAAATAACTTATAAATAAGTTGGAGGGTAATAAGACATTTTTATAGTATAAATATGTCTCTGGGATTCCGGACATAGATTAACGAATTACTTATGCTTTTTCTCTAATAAATACAATTTTGTTTTCATAATTCATCTATTTTTTGAGTTATTGAATTTCAAACTAATACAAATACAATTTTAAGACGAAACCACTTGGACCAAAAGAATACTCTACTCTTCCTTAATTTGCCTCTAATATAAAGTATACCACGAATTAGATAAATGTGACTCAAGCCATAAATTTATTTATAAAATGGAAATTGTCCAAAATTGTATTAGGAGAAAGTAACTTATGCCCCTACTTCCTATCGATCTAAAACTCAACATGATTAATAGGATAAGATATTTAGTGAATAATAATAATAATAATAATAATAATAATAATAATAATAATAATAATAATAATAATGGATAACACGTACACGTCCATAATAAAGGGCCAATTATTTTCATTTCTCCCAATCATTGATTGCCACCATAATTAGTTATTGTGGGGCAAAATATTGAATGAAATGCAGGTAAAACATTCCTTAAATTATAATTCTAGAAAAAAATCTTAAAAGTTAATTCTCAATGTAATCGAACCATTCGTCCAATAATTACACTACACAAATTAACTTGGCAAAAAATATATTATTGATAAGCATAAAATTTTGAAAATCCTATTAAACATAATTCTAAGCAAAACATATAGTACTTTCCGTAAATTGAAGTCGATGTATAATGTGTACAATATAGTGGGCAATCAAACGATACGATACGTATTATCTGAATAGAATTAAATATCGAATACGAGTAAATATTTAGGGTAGGTGAGATGAAAGGTATGTAACACATGTTTAATGGAAGAGTTAGATATGCACATAAAGAAAGGAAGATTTTGCCTTTGTCTGTGCAGAGTAGTTGATCTTATTTGTATGGGTAAATTAAGTCCCGTTCATTTAATTCACTAGACAAGTCACACTTGATATAGCTATAGGTTTGTGGTTCAATTTTGTGTGGGGTTTTATTGACAGCTTTTATATCATTTTGCTTATTAGATATATTATATATTTTAGCAAGAAAATTCGAGGAAAACCCCATTCATATTAACGATAATTAAATCTTCATCAAACTTCAGAACTGTTGGATGTGTTATAAAATTCAAAGTATTACTATCTTTGATAATTTGATTTTAAATAAGTATAGTCGATTGGTTCGGAACAAATTATTTATGGATTAATTATTTAAGTATAAATTATTATGGAATAAGTTATTTCACCATGTATATGAAATAACTTATTTCATCACCATAAATAATGGGATGAAAAGTCTGAGGATTGCCAAATATCTCCAACTAAATTCAAAATAAAATAATTTTACTTTTTATTCTTATGATTATTATATGGAAAAATTGTATATAATAGAAAACTAATAACCTAAAATAAATGGAGTAACTAAGGTTTGATTAAATTATGCTCCATAGCAAACGTTTGCAAAAAATTGTCAGGCGCCTCTCTCCCAAATATCTCGCTCGCCACTCTCCTCCAATCTCTCGCTCGCTTCCTCACTTTATATACAAACACAAGTGTATAAAATTTGTTTCTAATTGTACAAAAATTGTTTCTAATTGTATAAAAATTGTTTCTAATTGTATAAAAATTGTTTCTAATTGTATAAATACATATATTTTTGTTCCCCTCTCTCCCCTCTTCTAGATCTCGCTCGCCACTCTCCCAAATCTCGCTCGCCACTCTCGCCTTTCTCACTTATACAAAAAAAAAATGTATAAATTTTGTATAAAGCGTGAGAAAATTGTATATACATATGCAAGTACATATATTTTCGTCTTATACACTTATAATTATACAATAAAAATACTTCCCTGCCCAGTTTCTTTTGTCTTTCTCTCTTTCTCGTTTTATACAATTTTTAAATTGTATCTAATTTCTCACTTTCTCGTTTTATACAATTCGATTCAATTCTATATTTCTTGTCAAGTCTCTTTTGACTTTTTTTCTTTCTCATTTTATACAAATTCAAATTGTATATAATGGTTCTTGCACTTATAATAATACAATCGTTTTATACAGTTCTCTGCACAAGTGTCTTTCTCTTTCTTGTTTTATACACTTCGTTTTATATAATTTGCTTCAATTGTATATGTATAACGAATTATACAGTTTTCATATTTGCTATGGAGCGTAATTATGCAAATTTTATTATAACATATAAACATAAATTTTTTATTTGCTATACGTGAAAGTTGCCCAATATCGTATATTGCTAAACTTGAGAGGAGCAAAACTTGTTAATTTTGTTAGATAACTATCCCAAGTATCATTGGGTTGGGTCCATCCACGAGGGTTAATATATGGCCCACAAACCCATTAAATATTGAGGAATATTTTACCGATATATAAACATATATTAGTTAATTAGGTACATTAATTGTAGTTTATATTAATTATAACTTACAATTTAATTATAGTTGTGATTACGTCGCACATATTTATATATATATATATATATATATATATATATATATACAAAATTATATGACATATATATAAAAATAATTTGTCCCTTCCTATTTTTTTTCTCTATCGCTTGCCTCTCTTCTCCCTCTTCCAACTCGCTCGCCTCTCTCATCTAACTTTTAGCTACAAATCATAACTAATAAATTTATTAGTATGAACCAAAAAAAATTATTATTAAGTGGTATAAGCAAAAATTCTCCTTAAATATTGGTCCAAGCAAAATCCTAGAGCTAGCGTAGATAATTTACCCGCGTTGGGTGTTTACACCAAACTAATTCAATTTTCATTTTATGTAATTTATTGAAATAAAACACATGTTAATTAATTAAAATTAAGTGAAATAAACGATAAATTTAAACAAATAACATGCATATATTGAATTGATGGAAACAGTCAATACAAATAAATTTATCCGTATATTATGGATATTTGACAAAGATTTGCCCCTTATATAGAAACGACTAAGATTTAGATAGACTAGCAATAAAAAATTGAGGAAACAAAACACGAAAAGTATTATTTATCAAAAACTATTCTCTTCGTCTCATTTTACGTGAAATTAATAATGTTTACCTTGCGACGCTAATATTTTTAGAAAGCTATTGATTCCTTACACCTAAATTTTGTGCTTCATTAAACCACCGTCTTTTTCGTGTCTTTCCATTATTGTTAACCTTTCATTTTCACCTTCTTCAATTTTGCAACTTGAGAGTTTCCTCTTTTAAAGAAAAGATTGAATAACTCAACAATTCTATAGGTACTTGAACGTATGATAAAATTTCATGCTTAATTAAGCACTTTAAATGTCTACTTTATATTAATTTTACTTGACATTTATGTTATCTAATTTCTTATATGTATATATAGATATTTATACTTGCATAAAGATAATCAACCAATAGACATATGTATCATAAATTACATCTACAGACTAGTTTAAATATGTCTTAATCAATTTAATTTAAAATATTACATAGAATCGTATCATTTAATTATACACACTCAAAATTAAAAAATATATATAAATACTAACTATAATCAAATTAAAATACATGTTTACGTATAGGTTTGATTTGGATAGATTTTACCAGTAGCTTCTATTTTCATATCTGGTCGAATTAGGGCAGGCAAAATAGTCAGTAACTTCAATCACACTAATAAATGAAAAGTAGCAGCACTAGGCTAATATCAATAGCCTATTGCAATTGCCTTTGGGAAGTGAAGCTAGCTATGTGTCTCCATCTTAGTATCAATTTTTAGTCTCATATAGATTAAAAGATGTCACACTATTATAAGCTATCTCTCTCTATATATATATCTATATCTATTCCATCTCAATCAATCACAAGTCAACTCTCAAAACCTCAAATTGCATATTTTATGGCTATAATCTAGCAAAATAAAGCTTGCTATGTGGAGAAAATGAAATTTTACACGACTTTACGAGATGTGTTCAGTTTGAGTTGAAAGTTATAACGTGTGTTCAATTTTAATTTAAACTTTTGGGGGCTATTTAACTCAATATTAGTTTTTGCCTATGTAAAAGGTGTTAAATTTTTTTAAAAGACATTTCGAAAATTTCACCACAAATTCATAGAATATTCATAAAGAGTTTAATATATCTTAATTCGAGAGATACACTGGTAATGACCCTCGAGTTGTGAAGATCGAGTCCAAGTCATCCTAGTATGAGATATGCGCCATTAACTGGCCTCGAATTGTAGAAATCAAGTGCAAATCATATAAATTTGAGAAATACACCATTAACGATCCTCGAATTGTGGATAGATTTATGAGAGAAGAATTAATGAAGGAATAGAATTGTACCAACAATATTAATTTATCAATAGAATTATATTTTTTCATATATTATTTGTGATTGCAATTTATTCCCAATCACTCTAAACTTTGTGTCAAACACTATGACTTCTTTCTTATTTCCATAGTTTTGGAGTGTGATTAGGTTGATTGAAATTGGCTTGTGATAAACATATGTAACAGAGAGAAATATAACTTAGTTTTCTTTAGAATGTAAAATTCGAACATTACTAGATATAGGGGTAATATTGATTGAAAAAAATTATTCGGGGATTAACTATTTTATAATAAATTTTTTGAGATAAATTATTTTATTCTATCATTATGATATAAATAACGCGATAAATGATCTGATTATTTGAAAGTGTCACCTTTTCATAAGAAAAACAATACATTTTTTTTTCTAAAAAGGAATAAAATATAAATAAAATACAATTAACTCTTCATTATTATATATTTTATAAAATGAAATGTTTTTAAAATATATAAAAAGAATTCCATGAGTTGTTTTTAATAAATGTATTGAATAATATAATATTAAATTTTCATGTATAGTACCAAATGATCACTAAGTATCTTATTATTTATTAAATTTCATAGATGATTCTTAATTACGATGAGTTACTTCTCATAATTAAGAATCAAATATAATAAATTTATACTAAATCATAGAAAAGATGGTACACTATCAACGAATGCTTTAATCACAATTTTAAATATCACATATTTAGTGTTAGTAAATGTCCAACAACATGGATTATGATGCATAATTCAAAATTAATTAAGGTTCAACACAAACTCTAAATATTAAGCGGAGAAACTAAGAAGTATTCAACATTTAAAAAGAATGGGACAATTTATAATTATGAGTTATTAGAAGTGTTTATGGGAATAAGTTGGTCAATTTACAAATGAAAATGAGACCTTTGACAAAGAGTCTACTATATCCTCCTTAAAGAGTATTTTAATTCTTCATTATTTTGGATAGATTCCTCGTTTGTCAAAACTATATTTATCAACTTAACTTCAAAAGTTATAATTGCTCCAACAAGTCTTTGTTAGTTTGAATAGACCCTTCGTGATAACATATTACTTAGAGTTGTAAATATGAACTGACACACTCCATTCAAGTTAATTCATACAAGCTCTAAAATTAGGCTTGATTCGTCTAATTTCAATGGAATCTTATTATATTATTTTATTTGACACAAAAATAAAAAATAACTAAAAATATTAATATTCAATAAATTTAACATATATATATAGAGAGAGAGATGATTAATCATGATGGGTGCACCTTATATTAGCAAGGTTCTCCTATAATTTCAACTTTATTAGAAAATGAAGGTCAAATAAATATTAATATAATTTGAAAACACATGCAACTTGTGGTAGTTTTCTATATTCACATTAGTAACTCACCAACACAAAAGATATTTTTTTTCTTCAAAATATGCGGAAAGAAGAAGTATATAATATTTTTTTTAAATTTTTATGCATGAAAAGAATGTTTGTCTCAATAAAAGTACATACAAGTTGTAGTTACAAATTCCACCTTTATATCTTCATATAAATCATATTTACAAGTACATCTTATTTGCAGCCTCATTTTTTGACTAATGTGTATAATTTTTAATTAACTGTTTGGTTTATTATATATATATATAGTTGTATAATTTTATGATGAAATTATTTCTTTAATGTAGAAAGAAAAAAAAAAGAATTAAGGGACCCGGGATATTTTTAATTTTTCGATTATTTATTTTTGTATTAATTACTAGTTTCGAAATAAATTATCACCAGTATTAGTATTTTTTTTTTTATAAAAAGGGATCAAATTAGTATTTTTAACTTTATCCTAAAATTATTTATAATTGTCTAACATACCAAACGATTATATAGCTATATTAATATATTTTTTTGACACTAATATTTAGGTTTAACTCAACTTATAATACTGAAGCTAAGTATAATTTTTATTTTTTTTAAAAATGACTAGAGGAAAGCAAGTCCTTGATAATTATGTTCATATTTTTAGGGTATGAAACTACGAAAAATGTATATTATTTAATGATCTTCTATGCCGAAAGATTCAAAGAAGTTGATTTATAATTTGGAAAGTTGGTCATAATTTTGGCATACGTTTGCACACTATCTACTTTAGATTGATATTTTTTTTTAGATAATTACTTCGTGACTTAGTTTACACTCTAAAATCCAGCTAAACAAAAAAGCATGATTGTTTAAATTTTATAAAGAGTTCACTCATTTCATTAACCAACAATGTGACAAGGGATATCCACTCTTGTGTAAGGAGTGTCAAGCGATACCCATTCGTCGAAAAAATACATTGTATATAACGAACAAATTTTGTATAGTGATTAAGTTGTGTAAAAAGTCTTTGAGGTTGTGTTTTTCTAGCCCTACTAGTCATAATTATATCAGTTACTACAACCATTAATTTATAACTCTGAATCAGGTACTGCAATGTGAGATTTTTGTCATTCTTTATCAATTTTTTTATGCAACGAAGGACTTATAATATTAAAAAATTTCCTATTCGATGTTTGATATTGAACAGTAAAATATTTATTTTTTTAACAAAAAAAATTTCATATCGAAAAGAGTCTGAATATAAAATACTTCGAGTCATTAAAAAATTAAACCATATCAATATCGAAAAAATAATTCAAAATGATAGAAATAATTTTGAAAAGTATAAGTTATATTGGTTATATAATATATAATAACTATAATATTACTATTAATACCATCCAAATTTTACAATATAAACGGCTGAATTTTTCTTCAAAAACAATTATAGATGTATACAGTAAAGTATTGTATTCACAAAATTTCATTCTTCGAAAGTAATCAGTGATTCATCTTGGAATTGAATTTTGTTGTCTGGGAATTTATCTTAGGTCCCACCAGTCACTATCTAATGTATGTTAGGTTATAAATTTAATCTAAGATAAACAATTTGTTAGATGGTTATGATCATGTATTATTTGTATAACGTATTATATCGTATTATATTATTTTAATGAATATAATATTTAAATTAATTGTGTTATTTTTTATTCTTAAATAATGTCACATAATTATAATTTGAATAATAAATATGTAAGAAATTATTGAATACAGACTACAGAGTAAAGCCACTGTATGAAAAAGTAGAGTAAATGATGAAAAATATTGAGATAATGACACAATCACAACAAATCGTCTTTGTAAGTTTTCATTATTATCTAACAACTGATTTAAATCATACGATACAAAAAATAAAATTCAAAAAACAATAAAATCAAATATTGTATTTAAGCTTTTCTTCACTCTTTAACTCGCCTTTAATTAATTGTTACACTTTTTATCTTGATCTCTCTTACTATTTATTTAAATTATATTCAAATATTTATTTAAATACAAAAATATTAGTAAAAATGTATTTATTTATCAGGAAACATCTTTCAAAGAAATTATTTTCTTATAAAAATATTTTCCTCTGAACACACCGAAATAAATCTTTTGTATTTTGGAATATAAAATAATTTTGATTTGGACTTAATAATCATATAATTGTTTGGGAATTTTTCACTCTTGAAAGTAAGGATGAGGTAAAAAGTGAAAAAGTAAATCCACATTTTTACGTAAATCTTTTGTATTTTGGAATTCGAGAGAAGATGACACAAGAATATAGTAACAAGATGATGACTTTACTCAGTTATTGTTACCCACGCCTTTTTATCACATCTTCTTAGTAGTCACCCTCAATAACAATACGATCGAAATTTTAATAGCTTAGTTAATTAATAATTCAAATATTTATTATATTAATACTTACATTTCTAAGTAATTTTTGCTTATGTATTAGTAGATGATCATCCAGACATTTCATATGAGGTTATTATTTAAATATTTTTATAATTTAAAATTATAATTTTAAATTACATATTTAAATATAAATTTTAAATTTTAAATATAAATTTTAAATTATGATTTCACTTCGATTTACAAAATTTGGAAGAGTAGTGGGGTGTATGATTAGAAGGAATTGTGGATGAGAATAAAAAAATGTAGGGGTGTGAGGTGGGCAAAAAACAACAACTAAGTTTTCGATTCTCAACAATTCCGACACAAGCGTGTGACTTTCCTGTGTTTCACTACTCCTGTGTTTCAATCTTATGGCCACTTCATATATATTTCGCGGAACGTTTTATATGACAAATTATATTTTAGGGAAAAAATATATATGTTTATGAATTATTATAAATCGTATGTATTATCTCTATCGCATTTTTGAAATATTGATGCTTTTGTCGTTCAAAATTAGAGCATATATATCTTTCACTCTATGAAAGACTAGATAGAGATAGGGCTGGGCATAAACACCGGAAAACCGAAACACCGTATCGAACAGAATTTTTTTGGTATTTCGGTTCGGTATTCGGCATATGTTTTTGTATATTTCGATATTTTGGTTCGGTTTTCGGTATATGTTTTTGTATTTTTTGATATTTTGATTCGGTTTTCGGTATGTAATTTTGTGTAATTCGGTATTTCGATTTACCAAAATATATTATATTATAATATATATTTATATTATATTAATTATTAATATTAAATATAAATATTATAATTTAAAATAAAAAATTAAAAAGTAAAAGACTTTTTAATATAACTATTTTTAGCCCATTAAGCTGAAAATCAAACAAAAAAATTGTAAATTTTAAATGCCCAACTAAGCAGGCCCATTAAAAAAATCGAAATAACAAAATCGAACCGAAATAATAAAAACCGAACCGAATCAAAATATTTCGGTTCGATATTCGGTACACAATTTACAAAAACCGAAAATCGAAAAAACCAAAAAAAAAAAAACGAAACCGAATCGAAATACCGAATGTCCACCCCTAGATAGGAATATGTGGCTCAATCTTATACATTAATTCGATATTTAATATATGTCGGGTTAGTTAATAAGATTATGATACATGTATGTCAGTTAATATAAAAGGTATGTATGCTTTAGTTTTTGAATGACACAAACACTAATGTCTCAAAAATATAATGAAATATCTGCATACTGTTTTTGACAGTTCGAAGATATATTTATCATTTTTGTTTTATATTTTATATAACATTTTATATGTATCATGTCATAGAAGATATGTCAATTGTTTGTTTAATTTAATATAAATCCAAATTTTTAATTTAAAAAAAAATCTAAATTCAAATCAATACATTTGATCAGTATTATTAAAAGATTGAATATACAATTCTTTCTCTTTGTAGTTTAGGGAATTTTATGGTGATAAAATGGATTATATATCTGCGGCTTTTAAATTTGAATTTGTGATTATTTTTTATATCATATTGTTTAAAAAACAACTTAAACATCTTCGTATAAATGGTGATTTATAATAAGAAGTTCAAGGTAACATTTTCCATTTTGGATTAATTTTTATTTGGGGAAAATGGAAAAGGAAAAAGCAGATAAGAATCTTGTTGATCCTAATGATTATTCAAATTTTTGCACCAACAAAATTGTTTGCTTTAGTGAAAAAAGTATGTATTTATAATCCAATGATCAGAATTAAACATAGCTAAATAAAACGACCATCATTCAAAGAAAGGCCCATCATTTAACTTTAATTTTTGGATTAATAAATTCTTATCATTAATTATAGCCCTGCCCCCTTCAAAATTTAAGTAAAATACAAACCAAATCATAATGGTGCACTTTTAAGAATATATATATATATAAATTGAAGAATTAAAGAATTAAATTAAACTATAACTAAAATCTTTCAATATTTTTTAATTAACCATTATCTAAACGAAAAGGAAAAAGAAAAAGTAAAAGGAAGGAACTATCGGTTAGCTAAACGTTATACAGCATTTATATTTTATAAACCCTAGTAAAGGTCAAGAGGGTGACAGTACGAATTATGATAAATAGTATCTGAGTCAATTTATACGCATTTTAATTATTCATAATAGAATATATCTTATGTTTGCTTCTTCTGAAATTAACTCTTAGACCTCATAATACTTAATAATTTATAATCTCTACTAGCACAAAAAATCATGTAAGAAAATAATACAATCTCTATATTCTTAAATGTTATTAAGAGGTTTGACTTGAATAAAAAAATAAAATATTGAAACCAAAAAGTAATTTTCTTTCAAAATGAAGTTTATTAAGCGCAAATTTAAATAACTTAGATAAGTAAATTTTGAATATCACATGATTATAGAAGAAGCAAACCAATCGTTATTTGAACATTACATTATACATAGCATATTTATGTATGGTTCCTTGAATGTCATTTTGACTATTTGAAAGATAACGACAATGAACCAGCTAAAATTTTATTTTATTCCTATTCATATACTAATAATATATAGTACTAAATTCAAATCTTAAGTCATAAAAGCCGTCAAAGCTATATTAATTTTGATATATAAAATAATTTGAGAACTAAGAAAGACTCAAGAAATAGGTCTTCTTTCAATAATATTTTGTATTGATAGTCTTTTCTTTCTTTCATAAATATGGTATTTTAGTTAGGTTCTAAATTATGTACGGGATATCTGCTACCTTCTGTCAGTATGTATTCAAATAACACTATATCTATCGAACACAATAATTTTGGTTAAAATCTTATATTTGTCTTCAAAATTGATTTGAACAAGTACAAATTATTATTATGGAACTCAATCAAATATTGATAATTTCAAATCTTGGTTCTATCTCTGTTCATCAAGATTTGAACATATGAGATTTTTCGTGCATATATTTTCCTTATTAAACATGTGGTCTGACCATTTTTCGAACCTTGTGCATAGCGAAAACTTAGTGCACCAAACTGCTCAATTATATAACGACGACATGATAAGATAGCAGTTAGTATCATTTGGATTGGAGATCTTATCTTTCATTGTTTTATTTTCGAAAATAAAAGTGAGAGTGATGTTAGAGGAAGGAGAAGTAATTACATATTGACAAGTTAGACACATGAAATGATGGAGACCATACACGTCTTAATGAACCAAAATTGATTATATATACATATATAGGAATAACATTTGCATTTATACATTTGGAGGTTAACATTTCCCAATCATTGACCCCTACCACTCTATCAATTTTTGGATAAAACAACATTTATTCATTCAATTTTAATTCTAAAACAATTCTAAAATCTTCCCTAACATTTAATGTAGTATTTTTCATAGTATGGAGTGATTAATAGTAGTTAGGCATTGGATCTTTCAAGACAACTATTCATCTCGAAAATAAATTAATTCGATTCAAAGTCTATCAGTTTCAAATTCTGATTCAGCTTCTGATTAGGTATATATAATTTAAAATTAAGTTGATAGCTACGTAGACAGACGTTTATTGTATTGGTCTATGTATGTATACTCATCAAAGGTGAAGTAACCGTGCAGATGTCATGCGTATCAATATACCAAGAACTGATTCACATAATCACAATAATGTCTTACAAACTTAATTCTGAAGTGAAATAATCGATAAAATTCTATCGCGTTACACATCTACTACGTACACATTACTATACCATACAATTGACATATTTATGAAATTAGCATATGACAAAATATAAAAATGAAAACACATATTCTAAGTTGTAACAAAGAGTTAATTAGATTATACATAAGGAATTCTTGAAGTGTCCTCTTGGTATGGCTAAATTAGGGCCCATTCATTTAATTTTCCAGATGTGTCACAGTTCATTAGGTTTGTGGTTCATCACCGTGTGGGGTTTTTAATACAATATAGACAGCTTCTATCATACTATTCATTTTTTTTTTTTGTATATTTAGTAAGAAAATTCGAGGAAAAAACCTTATTATATATTAACTTAATAATTTAGATAATAACAACTATGACGGTTTGGATGATGTGTACTCAAATTATTGTACGTATGATATAATTATAAGTTAATAGGTCTAGATGAAGTTGTAAAAAATTGGTGAAGTATCACAAGATGAAATAGGGAGTATATATATAGATAATAAGTACTACTTGAGTTATTCGAAAAATTAATTAGAGTCTAGTGGATGTATTTAATTCATTTATATAATAGAGGTTTAAGGCTTAACTGATGACAACATTTTAGAAATAGCAAAACATAATTAGATATAATAATGTTGTATAGTTATCGTATTTATTATTACGCTTTATATTTATAATTTTTTTGTTGTGAAGGGTCAGTTTATTTGAATATTTCTCTTGCGAATATGCAAATAGGGTAAGTATATACATATTATGTGTATATATATTTACGTACTTTTTCAAAACTTTTTTTTGAATATTTTACTTGTTTTGTAAGAAAGATAATTTATTATGATATATTCATAAATTGTATACGAATATCTTTGTTAAACATAAACAAAATTCAAGATTTATAAAATTCGACGAATTATACAAATTAAACTCATAACAAGAATTAAAAAAAGTGTTGCTGCGAATTAAATTTTTTTAAACTATAGTTATAAGACCTAATATAGGTTAAATGTTTGTTATATGTGATGTTTCCTTAATTTAAAACCAATATTGACCTTTCTCACTTGTCACAACATAACATATTATTTGCATTGACATCAGGGGCGGTTTTATGCCTTTCAAAAAATGAGGGATTTTATCTTACGCCTTTAAATTTGAGGATCCCAATTTATTTTTTTTCCAGTAATAATAGAATTGTCATAAATATTTTTAATTTTAACAAAACATAAATTATGTTTTGTCTTTCTTTGAGTTAATTTTGAAATATTAAAAAATATTCTTTTTTCTTATTGTCAATTTTTAAATGTAAATTCCACCTGATATGTTTATAACTTCCACGTGATATGTTTAATATCGTAAGATTAAATTTTTTTTTGATATATATATATATATATATATAAAATTATGACCGTGGAAAAAAATTAAAAATTTTCATTAAAAAAAATAATCTCACGATTTCAATAAGAAAAAAGGTAAAAGCTAGGCCCAATTTATATTTGATTTAACAACTAGTTAACTTAAGCCGTCACTGATTGACATAATATTTTTAACTATTTTGTCCTTTTGAAATAATACCACATGAGCTTAAAAATATGTATAAATACAAATTTCATTGATACAAATTTATATGGTAGAACCGATCCTATCCAAATCGACAAATAGTATGATGACACATGGAGGGTCGGGTTAGAAAGTATTTAATAAGTATTTCCTAAGAGTAATTGAAGACTGTAATTTAGTTTAAAAGAAATCAATTAACGTCATTAACATCAACATCTTATTCGTGAATATTTCAACATTATCAATATTCATGAGTTTTTCTTCTCTTTCGAAAGCGTACATTACTCTTTCTATTTAAAGAACTAAAATACGAGAGAGAGAAATGAAATAAAAAAGAGAAGAATTTTCTCAAGCCAATTAAATTCTTAAAACTAAAATTTTTGAATCATTTAAGGTGACTAGGTCCCAATAGCATATTAAATATTCGTTTTAATTGTAGTTGAGTAAATTTTTTAATGTACAATAACAACAATTATAATAATATCATAGCTTGAAAATGAATAATGTATACTAGAATTTACAGAGAAGAAAATTTATTTTGGATAGAGTTTAAATTCAAGAAAATAAAAAATATTAAGCAAAACCTAAAGTAAAATATGAAACAAGATTGGTAAAACATTTTTTAAAAAGAAACAATAATCATATAATATGATAATCAAAATATAAAAAATAATAATCAATAATAGAAATATATTTAAAAAACTACAAAAATAATAATATAACTACGGACTACTAGTGTGAGAAAAATAAGCGAGATAATAATTTAATTATTAATCTTCTATCATATAATCAAATATTTGATGGACTCACTTATTTACTATTTAAAATCATATGCTTTAATAAGATAAAATACTATTATGTCAAACTAAATAAGAAGAGGCCAAAACAATTTATTTTTATCTGTTAAAACGCAATATTTATTTATTTTTATAGGATTTGCCTGAGGACTATTAGAAGTCGTTGACTTTTATTTAAAAAAGAAATAATATTATATTAGCTTGGTCATCATATATGACAAAAAAGCTTTAAAAAATAATAAAAACTCTCACAGATCACAATCGTCTAATGGATATTTACCAGATATAATATAAAAATCAAACCTAAACTACCATTATCCATCAAGATTAATGAATAAA
Organism: Solanum chilense; assembly: GCA_032847665.1. NCBI lineage: Eukaryota > Viridiplantae > Streptophyta > Magnoliopsida > Solanales > Solanaceae > Solanum > Solanum chilense. The sequence goes on from CM064971.1 coordinate 79,272,277, forward strand.
ATTCCAGAAATTCATATAGTTTTATGTGCTTATTTAGCCATATTCTTAATCCACGATATACTTATGAGTTAATCACGAGTTTCATGTATTTTCATTATCAAATCTCTAATGAAATCTCATTATACGTCATATTCAATTAATTATTAATAGAAGAAATATTATGTTTTATTTTAAATAAATATAAGAGATAGATAAAAATATAATCAGGTTTAATTTTAGTATACGCTTGAAAGTTTGTTTGATATAGTAAAATATATTTTATCATCAATTTTTTCCATTTTTCTTAAATTATAAATTAAGATATTTGAAATTTTTTATTTTTTTTAAAGTAATATTTGTCTATCAATCATTTTCAAAAAAATGTGCACGTTTAGATGATGAATTGATCAAATAAATATGGAAACATATTTTATATGATAAATATTGTTATGAATGAATTACTACATAAAAACGTGAAAGTACACTCCATGACGAATAAAAAAAGGAAAGTTTAAATATAAGAATATGGAGGTTAAAATTTAGGATAAAAGAATAGTAGATAACAAGTATTGTAAAAAAAGTGAGGTGATAGTTTCATTTATAGCCGTTAAAATGGACTTGGTCCGCGAGATCGGCTCAACTCAATCTTTGAAGGGAAAATTGTATATAATAGCAAATTAATAACCTAAATTAAATGGAATAGCTAGGGTTTGATTTAATTGTGCTCCATAGCAAACATTAGCTAAAATTTGCCAGCGTCTCTCTCCCAAAAATCTTGCTCACCACCTCCATTCTCGTTCGCCTCTCTCGCTTTATACACAGAAGTGTATAATTCTGTTTTTGTTTTGTATAAAGCGAGAGAAAATTGTATATACACATGCAAAAATGTATATCTTCATGTTATACACTTAATTATACAATTTACAAACATTTTACTTCAAATATTGCAGAGAAAAAGGCCAACGAATTATACAATTGCGAATTATACAATTGCAGTGAAATACAATTTTCTCTAGCATTATACAACAAAAGTGTATATATTGTGTTTCTGTTTTTGTATAAAGCGAGAAAAACATATATCTTCTTGCTATACACTTATAATTATGCAATATACATACATTTATATTCGATTCAATTGTATTCAAAGAAAATTATATAATTGCAGCGAAATAGGCCAACAAATTATACAATTTAGGCCAGCGAATTATACAATTGTATATGTATAGCGAATTATACAGTTTTATGTTTACTATGGAGCGCAATTATGCAAACTTTGTTATAGCATACAAATATGAATTTTTTGTTTGCTATATGTGAAAGTTGCCCATCTTTGAAATAAGTGGAATTGGGCTTAATATTTTTGGTCCATTTACGAATGAGGCATTTAACTCGTCCCGTTTGGCTCGTTGGCCTCTTAGGACCAACCCGCAAGCGTCAGAGGCAAGCCCGTGGGCTATTAAATTTTTAAAGTATTTATATATATATATATATTTTAATAGTGTTTTATTTGTAAAGATTTTATGAATCAAGATTTATAAATGAATTAATGTATGAACTGATGTCATGTTCATAGACGTCAACATTCGATACTCTTTCTAATAGAGTAATATTATTTCATTTTTAGTTGAAGGGTCAACCCGTGTCCCGCTTAGGGCTGGTTGGATTGGGTTAGATTAGGTTGGGTCAGCCTATTTTGACACCTCTAGTTTCACTATCTGTCTTTTTTTTTTTTGACATTCGTTATTCATAATGGAAATTGATTAAATTTAAATTAGCATTAAATAGTTCTACATTTCAAGAACAAAACACTCTCTCAAAAAAAAAAAAAAAACTTGATTCCCTTAAACAATTTTAATTTGAAATCTTTAAATTAAAAATGAAAAAGTATTTCTCATTGATTTACCTTGTCGATCGTCTACTTAAAATTAGTTCTTCTATTTAGTAGCTACATGGAAGACATAATGCATAAATATGTCCTTCAACTTTATCTGTACATAAGTAGACATTTAAACTTGTATAAAATTTAACGAATAGACACTAATGTCCTACATGATCTTCTATATGCTATTTTTTGTCCTACGTGTATTGTACCATGTATGACTCATGTTTTTACTTGTTCAACTTTATACAAATTCAAGAGGGTGTTTGATTGACTTAAAAGTTGGTCAAATATACTTTTAAGTTAGTTTTTAACTTCTCAAAGTATTTGACAAATATAAAAATAAACTAAAATAAATAAAAAATGACTTACAATAAGTTACGAAATGTTTGACAAGGTGAAAAATGACTCAAAAATAAGTAAAATGACTTAAAATAGTCGAAAATGACTTAAAATAAGCCAGAAACCAAAATAGGTCTACTATAACTTTTTATTTTTTGATTTAAAAATAATTTCAATTTGATTTTTTATTTTTTGACTTAAAAGCTATTTTTTAAGTCAATTTAAACGGACTTTAAGTGTCTACTTGTGCATATTCAAAATTGAAGAACATAAATATAAAATGAAATTGAGTTAACAACATTTTTATGTATTATGCCAACTACTTATTTAATTTTACATTTTTTTCAATTATGTATTATTTTATGTACATTATTTATATGTTTTGTGCTCGTTATTTTCTTTTACTTATTCTTTTTAGTGCACTATTTTATACCATAAAAAATAATCTTTCTATCAATAAAGAGATTAAATTTATCTATATCTTAGGGAAATTACACTAAATAATAAATATATTATTCTAAATACTAAATATATTATTTTTCAAATTTGCCTATATCTTAAATCTATCACTACTAATTATTGTAATTTGTTAAAATTAGGCCTTGATATAAAATATTTAATATCTGGATTAGTTATATTTATTGACCAAATTCTAAATGTAAAATATATCACTGACAATTCATCTGCACTTTTTGTCTTTCTTCTTCTTCTCTCTCTCACACACACACACACAGTCACTGTACAACATTCACTTTCTCATTCCTTTGATCTATAAAGCATCAAAAAACAACTCTCCATTACTAACAACTTCTACTTCCATTTCTCTCTCACTTTTTTACAATCTTTTAAAATTTTCACCGGAAAAAATGGACCAAGTTCAGCCAATGTACCGGCCACCACCACCGGAGACACCAAAAGAACCTATGGAATTTCTATCTCGTTCATGGAGTCTCTCTGCTTTTGAAGTCTCTAAAGCTTTAGCTCCTCCTCAAGTTTTACCTAAATCACTGTTTGGTGGTACCCCTTCTTATATTGGGAGTGGTAGTGGTACTATACCGGAAGATATCGCAGCCGAATTAGATGAGTCCGCCATTGTTTCCGGCAACCCTTTTTCTTTTGCTTCGTCGGAAACTTCTCAACTGATTATGGAACGTATTATGTCTGTTTTGTTGGGAATTAAACACACAACACACACAAATAATCTAGAGAAAAGAGAAACGGAACGCAAACGGGACACACAAGAATTTAACGTGGTTCGGTATCCCTACTCCACGACTGTAACAGGAGGATTTTATTTCACTTGTGCTCCTTTTGAATTACAAATACAAGGATCATATTTATAGGAAAACCAAATAGTTAACCTAGGGTTTCAGTAATGGGTCGGGCCGGCTCACAAGCCTCCACAAAGCCCAACAATCTCCCACTTGGAGGCTTGAAGAATTTCAACTGCCATCCACTTAGAACACTTGTATGTCTAGTAATCTTTTTCAACTCTCTCCTGCTACAGCGGCCTTCTCATCAGTCAACTGAAAGGCCCGTTGAAGCTCCCCGAAGCTTCAACACATCAGTCACGGCTGAAACTGCCCTTGACTCGTCCTCGGTCCCTACCGGCTCCCACTTGAGACACGAACTGCCGGATCCTAGAACTCCCTGAGAACAAACACTCTCCATACTCAGCAAGATATTTTCTGGAGACGTATCAACAGCTGGAATACTGGTTCTCTTGACCCACTGTCTTCTAGGAGCCTTGGCTGAAGCACGGCCGGTGCTCCCACTGCCACAAACGCCTCTGACTGGTCTTCCTGAACCTTTCCTTGCTCGTTCATCCTGAATCTGACCTGTGGCTCTGGGTTTCTTTCTTGCAAAGACAACCTTCTTCTGCCCACGAGATTCTGTGAACCGGACTTTGTTTTTCTTCTGAACTGGGACGGTCACTCCCTCAGACGGTAATCCGACAATATACAACGATCCTCTTTTTGTTCCACGAGCCATGACAAGATTGCCCCTCACGACCTTCCACTGCCCATTTCCGAACTTCACATGATGTCCCTGTTCATCCAACTGCCTAACAGAAATCAAACTTTTCGTCAAGCTTGGAACAACTCTGACATCCTTCAAGGTCCAGAAACCGACTGGCGTCTTCAGCACCATGTCACCCATGCCCGTAACATCAAGAGCTCTATCGTCTGCAAGCATTACCTTTCCAAAGTCTCCAATAACCAGATTCTGCAGTGCTTCACTGCTGTGGGTAGCGTGAAAAGAAGCACCAGAATCCATGACCCAGGAATCCACATTGCTCTCCGCGCAACAGATAAACAAATCCTCGTCGGCGCTGTCTTTTGCAATGTTGACTTGTTTGTCTTTCTGGCATTGATTCCTGAAATGCCCCACCTCCTTGCAGTTCCAACATGTTACACCTGAGCCATCCCGAGCCTTCGACTGACTCCTTCTTCGGTTCCTGCTCCCACTACCTCTGTTATTTCCTCTGTCTCTGACGACGTTTAGCATATCACCTGATGATTCTCCAGAACTCCTTCTTCTGACATCCTCGCCAAGAACGAGATCACGAATCTTTTCAAAGGTGAATCCATTAGGTCCCACTGAACTGGCAACTGCTGTAACCGTTCCGGACCAACTGTCAGGCAATGATGATAACAGTAGTAAAGCTTGAACTTCATCATCGAACTTAATGCCAACTGACAAAAGTCTGGCTAAGATCGAATTCAATGAGTTGATGTGCTCGGTAACTGAACTGCCTTCCTTCATCTTTGTGTTCACCAACTCTCTAATCAGAAAAATTTTGTTTGCTGCAGATGGCTTCTCGTACATGTTAGACAAGGCTTCCAAGATGCCTTTCGCTGTCTTCTCCTTAAGAATGTTGAACGCAACATTCTTGGTCAACGAGAGTCGGATAACTGACATAGCTTTCCGATCCAAAACTGCCCACTCTGCATCAGACAATTTTCCTTGCTTGTCACCCAACACTACGTCCAAATCTTTCTGAACCAGCAAATCTTCAATCTGCATCTTCCACCAACTGAAATCTGTGCCATCGAACTTCTCAATTCGGAACTTCCCATCTTCTGCCATCTCAAAGGACTAAATGAGATACTCGGTACAACTAATTTCAGATCTTGGTAATTTCGTCAGAAATATTGCACCACAAAAAAACCGCACCTTCGGCAATTCCCTTAACGGCGTCTTGCACGGCTGTAGCTTGCGAACGGCGGCGGCACACTCCTTCCTGCACACAGTTCTTCACACAAGAACCCTAGGTGACAATTTCTCACAATTTGTGTTACAGTGTTGTTGAAACCTCGCTCTGATACCAATTGTTGGGAATTAAACACACAACACACACAAATAATCTAGAGAAAAGAGAAACGGAACGCAAACGGGACACACAAGAATTTAACGTGGTTCGGTATCCCTACTCCACGACTGTAACAGGAGGATTTTATTTCACTTGTGCTCCTTTTGAATTACAAATACAAGGATCATATTTATAGGAAAACCAAATAGTTAACCTAGGGTTTCAGTAATGGGTCGGGCCGGCTCACAAGCCTCCACAAAGCCCAACATGTTTCTGTAAGTACCCCTTTTCACTGCTCTGTTTTTTGAATTTGACTTTTTTTTTGTTTGTTTATTTCTGTTTTCAAGTGAAACCCATTTTTCATTTTTGGATTTTTTTGGTGGGTTTTACTTTTTTTTTTTTTGGATTTATGGGAAAACCAAGAGCTTCTTGGTTGGAGCTGAGTTTGGAGGACATTAATGGTGACACAACTGTTACTTTATGATTTCTTGAAAACATCAACAAGTGTATTGAATTTAATTTTTTTTTGCTTTTTCAGAGCTACTACTACTGGTTTTACTCTCTCTGGGTTTTGTTTTTGATTAATTTAATAATTTAAAATCCACCAACAATCATTCTCTCCATTTTCCTCTGTTAAAAAGAAAAAAATTAATTCTTTGTCTCTTTGTTTCTGGGGTTCTGTAATTTTTAATCTTTAGTACTAATACACCTATTATTTTATTGATTGATTTATATTTATGTGGTGTACAGCAGGATGTTTCACCACGTACATCTGGACGGCTCTCTCACAGTAGTGGACCATTAAATGGTGGCTCTCTTACAGACAGTCCCCCTGTTTCTCCTTCTGAAATGGACGATTCTAAGGTTTGTGTTCTTTGTTTTTCTCTTAACATATGACTCAGATGTTGCTTCTTTTTTCTCCATTATAAGTTTTTTTCTGATACAAAGCACAAGTTTCTGAAGTTTCAGACTTGTGATAGACAATATATCAGCTTTCTCTTTAACCAATACCCCTACAAACTCTGTACCAAATTGATGCTTTTCTTTGCTTTGTGAACAAAAGAATAGTTTTGAATCAGATTTCCCCTTTTTTTAATCTGGTTTTGTAATTTCAAGAATTGATCATGATTGACTTCTATGTAATTATTTGTTTAATCCATATCTGAAAGAAGTAATTTTTTTTACATTAGTATGAGAAATGCATCTGTACATGATGGGCTCTGTGAGAAAGGACAGTGTGTTCTGTATTCAGTATTCACTGTGATCATCTCTGTTTAGTACTGAGAAGATTTTGGTATCTGTATAGTTTTAGTGATAGTACTGAATGAGTAAATTACCAGATTGTCCTTTGTTTTGGATGTCAATATTGGGTTACTATTAAAAAATTTCATTCTTGATGGGAGTTATGGTGGTGGGGGAGGGGGTACTTGTTTGAGAGCCAAGAAAAAATGGTCCAATTTTCTGGTGGGGCTTTTTTTTAATCAATTTGAGATTTAATGCTGTCATGAAGGTGTTTGGTTCATAAATGTTTGCTGTTAATTAAGTACCTTGCAGAATGTAGGTAATCTTTACTGGCATTAGTTTTTGCTGAAATAGTGTGGTGAGACTGTTTCAATGGATGCTGACACATAGTTTTGTTGTCTTCAGTACTGTCGTATAAACAACGTACCGGTTAATAATCAGTATAGGAGTAGTGCTACTGCTACTAGCTCGGCTGTTACTGGTGGTGGCGGTGGTGGTGGAGGAGGGAGAACAGTGGGTAGGTGGTTGAAGGATAGGAGGGAGAAGAAGAAAGAGGAGATGAGGGCACATAATGCACAACTTCATGCTGCTGTATCGGTTGCAGGAGTTGCTGCTGCTGTTGCTGCTATTGCTGCGGCTACTGCAGCTTCATCTGGTAGTGGAAAGGATGAGCAGATGGCGAAAACTGATATGGCTGTGGCCTCTGCTGCTACATTGGTGGCAGCTCAGTGTGTTGAAGCCGCTGAGGCTATGGGAGCTGAGCGTGAACACCTTGCCTCGGTTGTTAGTTCTGCTGTGAACGTTCGATCAGCAGGGGATATTATGACATTAACTGCTGCTGCAGCTACTGGTACACATCCACATTTTGCAATTATGTTAATTGTATTCCACTTTTGTTTGTGGTAGGTGTTTGAATTAACTTGTGTTAGTATATAGGTTCTTTAATTTATAATTACTGTATTGTAGCTCTACGTGGTGCGGCTACCTTAAAGGCTAGAACATTGAAGGAAGTATGGAACATAGCAGCAGTAATTCCTGTTGATAAAGGTATGGGAAGTGGCAATGGTGGTGGTAGCAATGGTAGTTCAAGTGGCGAGCTAATCCCCGAAGAGAATTTTCTTGGAATTTGCAGCAGGGAATTACTTGCTCGAGGTGGTGAGCTCCTCAAACGTACTCGCAAAGGTATAAATTCAATTCTTGAACATACTAATTAAGCGATGGGGTATCGTCTTTTTTTTTTTGTTCGTTATTAATAGTTCTTTGTGTATTGCTTATTGCAGGTGATCTTCATTGGAAGATAGTATCTGTATATATAAATAGGACAGGACAGGTAAGGCTTCTTTTTTTCCAATAATTGTGTAATCAATAGTTTCTTTAAGATCAAATAGTTTTCTTTGTGACAATGATTCTATGATCACAGTGGAAACTTCTTGCTGAAAACTGATGATAAAAAGTTAAAGTTATCGCATATAATAGTATAATCGAAACAAAGGAATCTACTTTCTTACTGCAGATTATTAAGTTGGAGGTTTCTTTTTTTTTTGCAGGTGATGCTAAAAATGAAGAGTAGGCATGTTGCTGGGACCATAACAAAAAAGAAAAAGAGTAAGTTTTTGCCTTTGCTTTTTGTCTTTCTTCCTCTTTCTCATGATGTGAACACAATTGGATTGTGGGTCTTTCCTTCTATTTTTTGGGGATTTGAGAAAGCAACAAATTCCACAACTTTGATCAATGATAAAAGATTGATAAAGTTGTCATCTTTATCATAATAATGTGTAGTAGTGTTCTTTAGCCTTTTCCTTTTTGATGTTTTTTGTAGATTTGGTTCTGGAAGTGATGAAAGATATTCCGGCTTGGCCAGGGCGCCACTTGCTTCCGGGTAGTGACAACTTCAGATACTTCGCGTTGAAGACTGTTCTACGAGGGGTCGTTGAGTTTGAATGTAGAGATCAGAGAGAGTATGATCTATGGACTCAAGGTGTTTCAAGGTTGCTTAGTATTGCTGCAGAAAAGAACAGTAGACATAAATTTTGAAGTTGTTTTTTCTAAGTGTAGAAACTTGCATAATGAGTAAGTTTGGTTTAGTAAGGGGTTTTATGTTTTTTTTTGCCTCTTTTGATGGGATTTTAGACTAACAAAATGCTATGATATTGGATGGGATGTTTGTTTTTTACTTGTGGAAGTATTTCTATTGTAAAAAAATGAAATTAAAAGTATATGTTATCCAAATGGGGTCCTACTTATTTTACTTTTTAAGAATATAATTTTGAGCTTATGTTGTGTTCATTTTTGTTAAAGTGAACCAAAGAAAAGATGGAAAACCATGTGAACCATGTCCTTTATTGTTATATATATATATATATATATATATATATATTTTGTGGGGAAAAGGAAAGTGGTATCTTGGACTGTGGCTCAGTCAAAAAGAGAAAAAAAGATTTAATATTTGAGTATAATATAGTGGGATATAAAGATTTGTCTGTGATTTTATGGCACTTAAATCAAATATTTGGACTTAAGCTTTTATACCTTTGTTTGTTATTGAAGCTCACATCAAGGTTTCTTTTTAGATAGATACACTTTGATTTTTGTCTTGATCTATACTAATTTCTTTTGTTTCCATTTGGAGGCACAACTTTAGTAGGAATAATATTTTATCATTCGATAAAGAATAAATTTTGTGTCTAACTCAATTCCTTAAACTAACTTATGAAAAAAGAACTGCTCAAGCCATATTATTAAGGAGATGCTCCTTTTTTTTTATACCACGTGACCTTTTCAATATTTTTTCTTGACATAATATATAAATATATTTAATTTGATCTCAATTGATACCTATGTCATGCTTTTTTAAATATGTATAAATAGACCATTAAACTTATATAAAGTTGAGTAAATATACATACGCATGCTACATGACATAATATATACAGGATGCTGCGAATAACTCGAATTAGATCAAAAAGAATATGCGCATCTAATAAAAAAATTATATATCTAATCATACATAACCAAAACTAATAGTAAACAACATAAATGCTAAATAAGGCCAAATGACACATTCATATATGCCTTCTCTTTTTGATTCTACTTCAACATTTAAATTATTAAATTAAAAAAAAAAAAGTGCAATCAAGTTACCAATTGAAATAAAAAGAAGAAAAGAAGAGCCACATATGTTTAGGATAAATCTTACACTATAGGATATCTTCCAGTTTGCTAATTAGAAAAAAATCCATAAAACTCTATACACAAGAAAATTTATAACATTCTCTCAAAAACATATATTTTCAAGTAAATTGGAGTATCTATTTTTTTATTCACCAGAGATTCCAAGAAGAGCTAAGAAGAGATTAACAATGTCTCCGAAAAGGCAAATTGCTGCAATGACATATTCATCGTACGTGAAGTTTCTGATTAAGTTATTCGTATCGTATACCAGATATGCTGAGAATAGTAATGCTGCAAGACAACTATATACCACTCGTGCTTCATGTCCTAGATTGAGAAGAAACTGTTGCATTGTGGAAAAAAATATATGTTAGGGAAAAAAAAGTAGTGTAAATATACGTATTCGCATATATATATATATATATATACACGTATACATACCTGCAATAGAATAAACATAAATAAGACTATTGAGGCACAAAATAAGAATGGGCCTAAAAAAGTGAAGTCTTTGCCTCTACTTGCAGCCCAAAATGTGTATAAGGTAAGGCTAACGGTTATAAGAACTGTTAGCCCA